>JAVLSZ010000083.1:237500-285000 GCA_032313775.1 Urocyon cinereoargenteus
TAACCCGAACCCAACCCTAACCCTAACCCGAACACCAACCCTAACCGTAACCCTAACCCTAACCCGAACCCTACCCTAACCCTACCCCCTAACGCTAACCCTAACCCTAACCCGAACCCTAACCCTAACCCTAACCATAACCCGAACCCGAACCCTAACCCGAACCCTGACCCTAACCCTAACCCTAACACTAACCCGAAACCGAACCCTAACCCTAACCCTAACCGTAACCCGAACCCGAACCCTAACCCTAACTGGAACCCTAACCCTAACACTAACCCTAACCCTAACCTGAACCCTAAACCTAACCCAAACCCTAACCCTAATCCGAAACCTAACCCAAACTCTAACCATAACCCAAACCCAAACCCTAACCCTAACCCGAACCCTAACCCTAACCCGAACCCTAACCCTAACACTAACCCTAACCCGAACCCAAACTCTAACCCTAACCCTAACCCGAACCCTAACCCTAACCTTAACCGGAAACCTAACCCTAACCCGAACCCGAACCCTAACCCTAACACTAACCCGAACCCTAACGCTAAACCGAACCCTAAACCTAACCCTAACCCGAACGCTAACCCTAACCCTAACCCTAAACCTAACCCGAACCCTAACCCTAACCCTAACCCGAAACCTAACCCTAACCCTAACCCTAACTCGATCGGTAACCCTAACCCTAACCCCTAACCCTAACCCTAACCCTAACCCTACCCCTAACCCTATTCCGAACCCTAACCCTAACCCTAACCCTAACCCGAACCCTAACCCGAACCCTAACCCTAACCCTAACCCGAACACTAACCCTAACCCTAACCCTAACCCGAACCCTAACCCTAACCTTAACCGGAACCCTAACACTAACCCTAACCCGAACCCGAACTATAACCCCTTACCCGAATCCTAACCCTAACCCGAACCCTAACCCGAACCCTAACCCTAACCCTAACCCGAACCCTAACCCGAACCCTAAACCTAACCCGATCCCGAACCCTATCCCTAACCCGAACCCGAACCCGAACCCGAACCCTAACCCTAACCCTAAACGTAACCCTAACCCGAACCCTAACCCTAACCCGAACCCGAAACCTAACCCTAACCCTAACCCTAACCCTAACCCTAACCCCAACACCAAACCTAACCCTAACACTAACCCTAAAACTAACCCGAACCCTAACCCTAACCCTAACCCTAACCCTAACCCTAACCCTAACCCGAACCCGAACCCTAACCCTAACCCCTAACCCGAACGCTAACCCTAAACCGAACCCTAACCCTAACCTGAACCCTAACCCTAACCCTAACCTAACCCTAATCCGAACCTTAACCCTAACCCTAACCCTAACCCTAACACTAACCCCAAACCCTAACCCCAAACCTAACCCTCACACTAACCCTAACCCTAACCCGAACCCTAACCCTAACCCTAACCAACCCTAAACCGAACCCGAAAACTAACCCTAACACCTAACCCGAACCCTAACCCTAACCAGAACCCTAACCCTAACCCGAACCCTAACCCTAACCCTAACACGAACCCGAACCCGAACCCTAACCCGAACTCTAACCCTAACCCTAAACCGAACGCTAACCCTAACCCTAACCCTAACCCTAACCCATACCCGAACCCTAACCCTAACTCTATCCCGAACCCGAAACCTAACCCTAACCCGAACCCTAACCCTAACCCGAACCCTAACCCTAACCCTAACCCGAACCCGAAACCTACCCCAAACCCTAACCCTAACCCTAACCCGAACCCTAAAACTAACACGAACCCTAACCCTAACCCGAACCCGAACCCTAACCCTAACCCTAAACCTAACCCGCACCCTAACCCTAACCCGAACCCGAACCCGAACCCTAACCCTAACCCTAAACGTAACCCTAACCCGAACCCTAACCCTAACCCGAACCCGAAACCTAACCCTAACCCTAACCCTAACACTAACCCGAAACCGAACCCTAACCCTAACCCTAACCGTAACCCGAACCCGAACCCTAACCCTAACTGGAACCCTAACCCTAACACTAACCCTAACCCTAACCCGAACCCTAACCCTAACCCGAACCCTAACCCTAACCCGAAACCTAACCCAAACTCTAACCATAAGCCGAACCCAAACCCTAACCCTAACCCGAACTCTAACCCTAACCCGAACCCTAACCCTAACACTAACCCTAACCCGAACCCAAACCCTAACCCTAACCCTAACCCGAACCCTAACCCTAACCTTAACCGGAAACCTAACCCTAACCCGAACCCGAAACCTAACCCGAACCCTAACCCGAACCCTAACGCTAAACCGAACCCTAAACCTAACCCTAACCCGAACGCTAACCCTAACCCTAACCCTAACCCTAACCCGAACCCTAACCCTAACCCTAACCCGAAACCTAACCCTAACCCTAACCCTAACCCTAACTCGAACGGTAACCCTAACCCTAACCCCTAACCCTAACCCTAACCCTAACCCTATCCCGAACCCTAACCCTAACCCTAACCCTAACCCTAACCCGAAACCGAACCCTAACCCTAACCCTACCCCTAACCCTAATCCGAACCCTAACCCTAACCCTAACCCTAACCCGAACCCTAACCCTAACCCTAACCCGAACCCTAACCCTAACCCGAACCCTAACCCGAACCCTAAACCTAACCCTTACCCTAACCCTAACCCTAACCCGAACCCTAACCCTAACCCTAACCGAACCCTAATCCGAACCCTAACCCTAAACCTAATGCTAACCCTAACACTAACACCTAACCCTAACCCGAAACCTAACCCTAACCCTAACCCGATCCAGAACCCTAACACCTAACCCTAACCCGAACCCGAACCCTAAACCTAACCCAAACCCTAACCGGAACCCTAACCCTAACACTAACCCTAACCCGAACCCGAAACCTAACCCTAACCCGAACCCGAACCCTGACCAGAACCCGGACCCTATAACTAACACTAACCCTAAACCGAACCCGAACCCTAACCCTAACCCTAACACTAAACCTAACCCTAACCCGAACCCTAACCCTAACCCGAACCCCAACACTAACGCTAACCCTAACCGGAACCCTAACCCTTACCCGAAACCTAACCCTAAACCTAACCCTAACCCGAACCCTAACCCTAAACCTAACCCTAACCCGAACCCTAACCCTAACCCTAACCCTAACCCTAACTCGATCCCTAACCCTAACCCTAACCCGAACCCTAACTCTAACCCTAACCCTATCCCGAACGGTAACACTAACCCTAACCCCTAACCCTAACCCTAAACCTAACCCTAACCCGAAACCTAACCCTAACCCTATCCCTAACCCTAACCCGAACCCGAACCCTAACCCGAACCCTACCACTAACACTAATCCGAACCCTAACCCTAACCATAAACCTAACCCTAACCCTAACCCTAAACATAACCCTAACCCTAACCCGAATCCTAAACCGAACCCTAACCCTAACCGAAACCCTAACCCTAACCCTAACCCTAACCCGAACCCTAACCCTAACCCTAACCTTAACCGGAACCCTAAACCTAACCCTAATCCGAACCCTAAACCTAAACCTAACCCTAACCCGAACCCTAACCCGAACCCTAACCCGAACCCTAACGCTAACCCGAACCCGAACCATAACCCTAACCCGAACCCGAACCCGAACCCTAACCCTAACCCTAACCCTAACCCTAACCCGAACCCTAAACCTAACCCTAACCTGAAACCTAACCCTAACCCTAACCTTAACCCGAACCCTAACCCTAACCATAACCCTAAGCCTAACCCTAACCCGAACCCAACCCTAACACTAACCCGAACACTAACCCTAACCCTAACCCTAACCCGAACCCTAACCCTAACCCTAACCATAAGCCGAACCCGAACCCTAACCCGAACCCTGACCCTAACCCTAACCCTAACCCTAACACTAACCCGAAACCGAACCCTAACCCTAACCCTAACCGTAACCCGAACCCGAACCCTAACCCTAACTGGAACCCTAACCCTAACACTAACCCTAACCCTAACCCGAACCCTAACCCTAACCCGAACCCTAACCCTAACCCGAAACCTAACCCAAACTCTAACCATAACCCGAACCCAAACCCTAACCCTAACCCGAACCCTAACCCTAAACCGAACCCTAACCCTAACACTAACCCTAACCCGAAACCAAACCCTAACCCTAACCCTAACCCGAACCCTAACCCTAACCTTAACCGGAAACCTAACCCTAACCCGAACCCGAACCCTAACCCTAACCCTAATCCGAACCCTAACGGTAAACCGAACCCTAAACCTAACCCTAACCCGAACGCTAACCCTAACCCTAACCCTAACCCTAACCCTAACCCAAACCCTAACCCTAACCCTAACCCGAAACCTAACCCTAACCCTAACCCTAACCCTAACTCGAACGGTAACCCTAACCCTAACCCCTAACCCTAACCCTAACCCTAACCCTAACCCGAACCCTAACCCTAACCCTAACCCTAACCCTAACCCGAACCCGAACCCTAACCCTAACCCTACCCCTAACCCTAATCCGAACCCTAACCCTAACCCTAACCCTAACCCTAACCTGAACCCTAACCCTAACCGGAACCCTAACCCTAACCCTAACCCTAAACCGAACCCTAACCCGAACCCTAACCCGAACCCTAACCCTACCCCTAACCCTAACCCGAACCCTAAACCTAACCTTAACCAGAACCCTAACACTAACCCTAACCCGACCCCGAACCATAACCCCTTACCCGAATCCTAACCTTAACCCGAACCCTAACCCGAACCCTAAACCTAACCCTAACCCGAACCCTAACCCGAACCCTAAACCTAACCCGATCCCGAACCCTATCCCTAACCCGAACCCGAACCCGAACCCGAACCCTAACCCTAACCCTAAACGTAACCCTAACCCGAACCCTAACCCTAACCCGAACCCGAAACCTAACCCTAACCCTAACCCTAACCCTAACCCTAACCCTAACCCTAACCCCAACCACAAACCTAACCCTAACACTAACCCTAAACCTAACCCGAACCCTAACCCTAACCCTAACCCTAACCCTAACCCGAACCCGAACCCTAACCCTAACCCCTAACCCGAACGCTATCCCTAAACCGAACCCTAACCCTAACCCGAACCCTAACCCTACCCTAACCTAACCCTAATCCGAACCCTAACCCTAACCCTAACCCTAACCCTAACCCGAACCCTAACCCTAACCCTAACCCTAACCCTAACCCTAACCCGAACACTAACCCTTAACCGAACCCTAACCCTAACCCTAACCCTAACCCTCAACCGAACCCTAAGACTAACCCTAACCTAACCCTAATCCGAACCCTAACCCTAACCCTAACCCTAACCCTAACCCTAACACTAACCCCTAACCCTAACCCGAAACCTAACCCTAACCCTAACCCGAACCCGAACCCTAACCCCTAACCGGAACCCTAACCCTAACCCGAACCCTAACCCTAACTCGAACCCTAACCCTAACCCTAACCCGAACCCGAACCCTAACACGAACCCAAACCCTCACCCTAAACCGAACCCTAACCCTAACCCTAACCCTAACCCGAACCATAACCCTAACCCTAACAACTAACCCTAACCCTAACCCTAACCCTAACCCGAACCCTAACCCTAACCCTAACCCTAACCCGAACCCTAACCCTAACCCTAACCCTAACCCTAACCCGAACCCTAACCCGAACCCTAACCCGAACCCGAACCCTAAACCTAACTCGAAAACTAACCCTAACCCTAACCCGAACCCGAACCCTAACCCGAACACTAACCCTAACCCTAAAACGAACCCTAACCCTAACCCTAACCCGAACCCTGACCCTAACCCTAACCCTTACCCGAACCCTAACCCTAACCGTAACCCGAACCCTATGCCTAACCCTAACCCTAACCGTAACCCTAACCCTAAACCTAACCCGAACCCTAACCCTAACCCTACCTCCTAACCCTAACACTAACCCTAAACCGAAACTTAACCCTAACCCGAACCCTAACCCGAACACTAACCCGAACCCTAACCCTAACCCGAACCCGAACCCTACCTCTAACCCGAACCCAAACCCTAACGTGAACCCTGAACCTAACACTAACCCTAACCCGAACCCGAAACCAAACCCTAGCCCGAACCCGAACCCTGACCAGAACCCGGACCCTATAACTAACACTAACCCTAAACCGAACCCGAACCCTAACCCTAACCCTAACACTAACCCTAACCCTAAACCGAACCCTAACCCTAACCCGAACCCTAACCCTAACCCGAACCCCAACACTAACCCTAACCCTAACCGGAACCCTAACCCTAACCCGAACCCTAACCCTAAACCTAACCCTAAGCCGAACCCTAACCCTAAACCTAACCCTACCCGAACCCTAACCCTAACCCTAACCCTAACCCTAACCCTAACCCTAACTCGATCCCTAACCCTAACCCTAACCCGAACCCTAACTCTAATCCTAACCCTAACCGGAACGGTAACACTAACCATAACCCCTAACCCTAACCCTAAACCTAACCCTAACCCGAACCCTAACCCTAACCCTATCCCTAACCCTAACCCGAACCCGAACCGTAACCCGAATCCTAGCGCTAACACTAATCCGAACCCTAACCCTAACCATAACCCTAACCCTAACCCGAACCCAAACCCTAACCCTAAACCGAACCCTAACCCTTACCCTAACCCTAACCGTAACCCGAACCCTAACCAGACCCCTAACCCTACCCCTAACCCAAACCCTAACCCTAAACCTAACCCTAACCCGAACCCTAACCCTAACCCTAACCCTAACTCGATTCCTAACCCTAACCCTAACCCGAACCCTAACTCTAACCCTAACCCTAACCGGAACGGTAACACTAACCCTAACCCCTAACCCTAACCCTAAACCTAACCCTAACCCTAACCTTAACCGGAACCCTAAACCTAACCCTAACCCGAACCCTAACCCTAAACCTAACCGTAACCCGAACCCTAACCCGAACCCTAACCCGAACCCTAACGCTAACCCGAACCCGAACCCGAACCCTAACCCTAACCCGAACCCTAAACCTAACCCGAACCCTAACCCTAACCCTAACCCTAACCCGAACCCTAACCCGAACCCTAACCCTAACCCTAACCTGAAACCTAACCCTAACCCTAACCTTAACCCGAACCCTAACCCTAACCATAACCCTAAGCCTAACCCTAACCCGAACCCAACCCTAACCCTAACCCGAACACTAACCCTAACCGTAACCCTAACCCTATTCCGAACCATACCCTAACCCTAACCCCTAACGCTAACCCTAACCCTAACCCGAACCCTAACCCTAACCCTAACCATAACCTGAACCCGAACCCTAACCCGAACCCTGACCCTAACCATAACCCTAACCCTAACACTAACCCGAAACCGAACCCTAACCCTAACCCTAACCGTAACCCGAACCCGAACCCTAACCCTAACTGGAACCCTAACCCTAACACTAACCCTAACACTAACCCGAACCCTAACCCTAACCCGAACCCTAACCCTAACCCGAAACCTAACCCAAACTCTAACCATAACCCGAACCCAAACCCTAACCCTAACCCGAACCCTAACCCTAACACGAACCCTAACCCTAACACTAACCCTAACCCGAACCCAAACCCTAACCCTAACTCTAACCCGAACCCTAACCCTAACCTTAACCGGAAACCTAACCCTAACCCGAACCCGAACCCTAACCCGAACCCTAACCCGAACCCTAACGCTAAACCGAACCCTAAACCTAACCCTAACCCGAACGCTAACCCTAACCCTAACCCTAACCCTAACCCAAACCCGAACCCTAACCCTAACCCTAACCCGAAACCTAACCCTAACCCTAACCCTAACTCGAACGGTAACCCTAACCCTAACCCCTAACCCTAAACCTAACCCTAACCCTAACCCGAACCCTAACCCTAACCCTAACCCTAACCCTAACCCGAACCCGAACCCTAACCCTAACCCTACCCCTAACCCTAATCCGAACCCTAACCCTAACCCTAACACTAACCCGAACCCTAACCCTAACCCTAACCCGAACCCTAACCCTAACCCGAACCCTAACCCGAACCCTAAACCTAACCCTTACCCTAACCCTAACCCTAACCCGAACCCTAACCCTAACCCTAACCGAACCCTAATCCGAACTCTAACCCTAACCCTAATGCTAACCCTAACACTAACCCCTAACCCTTACCCGAAACCTAACCCTAACCCTAACCCGATCCAGAACCCTAACACCTAACCCTAACCCGAACCCGAAACCTAAACCTAACCCTTACCCTAACCCGAAACCTAACCCTAACCCGAACCCTAACCCTAACCCTAACCCGAACCCTAACCCTAACATGAACCCTAACCCTAACCCTAACCCTAACCCGAACCGTAACCCAAACCCCTATCCCAAACCCTAACCCTAACCCAAACCCTAACCCTAACCCGAACCCTAACCCTAACCCTAACCCGAAACCTAACCCTAACCCGAACCCTAACCCTAACCCTAACCCTAACCCGAACCCTAACCTGAACCCTAACCCGAACCCTAACCCTAAACCTAACCCAAACCCTAACCCGCCCCTAGTCCTAAACCTAACCCTAACCCAAACCCTAACCCGAACCCTAACCTGAACCCTAACCCGAACCCTAACCCTAAACCTAACCCGAATCCCAACCCTAACCCTAACCCGAACCCTAACCCGAACACTAACCCTAATCCTAACCCTAACCCAAATCTAACGCTAACCCTAACCCGAACCCTAACCCTAACCGTAACCCGAACCCTAACCCTAACCCTAACCCTAACCCTAACCCTAACCCGAAACATAACCCTAAACCTAACCCGAACCCTAAACCTAACCCTAACCCGAACCCTCACCCTAACCCGAACCCTAACCCTAACCCTAACACTAACCCTAACCCGAACCCCAACCCTAACCCGAACCCTAACCCTAAACCTAACCCGAACCCTAACCCTAACCCGAACCCGAACCCTAACCGTAAACCTAACCCGAACACTAACCCTAACCCTAAACCGAACCCTAACCCGAACCCTAACCCTAACCCTAACCCGAACGCTACCCCTAACCCTAACCCTAACCCTAACCCTAACCCGAACCCTAACCCTAACCCTAACTCTAACCCTAAACCTAACCCTCACCCGAAACTTAACCCTAACCTGAACCCTAAACCGATCCCTAACCCGAACCCTTAACCTAACCCTAAACCTAACCCTAACCCGAACCCTAACCCTAACCCGAACCCTAAACCTAACCCTAACCCTAACCCTAACCCGAACCCTAACCCGAACCCTAAACCGAACCCTAAGCTAACCCTAACCCGAACCCTAACCCTAACCCTATTCCGAAACCTAACCCAAACCCTAACCCTAACCCGAACCCGAACACTAAACCTAACCCTAACCCTAACCCGAACAGTAACCCTAACCCTAACCCTAATCCGAACCCTAACCCTAACCTTAACCAGAACCCTAACACTAACCCTAACCCTAACCCGAACCATAACCCCTTACCCGAATCCTAACCCTAACCCGAACACTAACCCCTTACCCGAATCCTAACCCTAACCAGAAACCTAACCCGAAACCTAACCCTAACCCGAACCCTAACCCTAACCCTAAACCGAACCCTAAACCTAACCCTAACCCGAACCCTAACCCTAACCCTAACCCGAACCCTAAAACGAACCCTAACCCTAACCCGAACCCGAACCCTAACCCTAACCCTAACCCGAACCCTAACCTGAACCCTAACCCTAACCCTAACCCGAACCCTAAACCTAATCCTAACCCGCCCCTGAACCCTAAACCGAACCCTAACCCTAACCCTAATCCGAAACCTAACCCTAACCCTAACCCTAACCCTAACCCGAACCCGAAACCTAACCCGAACCCGAACCCTAACCCTAACCCTAACCCTAACCCTAACCCGAACCCTAACCCTAACCCTAACCCTAACCCGAACCTTAACCTGAACCCTAACCCGAACCCGAACCCTAACCCAAACCCTTACACTAAACCTAACCCTAAACCGAACCCTAACCCTAACCCTAACCGAAACCTAATCCGAACCCTAACCCTAACCCTAACCCTAACAACACTAACCCCTAAACCTAACCCGAAACCTAACACCTAACCCGAACCCAAACCCTAAACCTAACACTAACCCTAAGCCGAAACCGAACCTTAACCCTAACCCGAACCCTAAACCTAACCCTAACCCGAACCCTAAACCTAACATGAACCCTAACCCTAACCCTAACCCGAACCGTAACCCTAACCCCTAACCCGAACCCTAACCCTAACCCGAACCTTAACCCTAACGCGAACCCTAACCCTAACCCTAAACCTAACCCGAAACCTAACCCTAACCCGAACCCTAACCCGAACCCTAACCCTAACACTAACCCGAACCCTAACCCGAACCCTAACCCGAACCCTAACCCTAACCCTAACCCAAACCCTAACCCGAACCCTACCCCTAACCCTAACCCTAACCCAAACCCTAACCCGAACCCTAACCCTAACCCTAACCCTAACCCGAACCCGAACCCGAACCCTAACCCGAACCCTAACCCGAACCCTAACCCGAACCGTAACCCGAACCCTAACCCTAACCCTATTCCGAAACCTAACCCAAACCCTAAGCCTAACACGAACCCAAACCCTAACCCGAACCCTAACCCGAACCCTAACCCGATCCCTAACCCGAACCCTAACCCTAACCCTAACCCGAACGCTAACCCTAACCCTAACCCTAACCCTAACCCTAACCCGAACCCGAACCCTAACCCTAACCCGAAACCTAACACTAACCCTAACCCGAAACCTAACCCGAACCCTAACCCGAACCCTAACCCTAACCCTAACCCTAACCCGAACCCGAACCCTAACCCGAACCCTAACCCGATCCCTAACACTAACCCTAACCCGAACCATAACCCGAACCCTAGCCCTAACCCTAAACCTAACCCTAACCCTAACCCGAACCCTAACCCTAACCCTAACCCGAACCCGAACACTAACCCTAACCCTAACCCTAACCCGAACCCGAACCCGAACCCTAACCCGAATCCTAACCCTAACCCTATTCCGAAACCTAACCCGAACCCTAATCCTAACCCGAACCCGAACACTAACCCTAACCCTAACCCTAACCCGAACCCTAACCCTAACCCTAACCCTAACCCCAACCCTAACCCGAACCCTAACCCGAACCCTAACCCGAAACCTAACCCCTAACACTAACACGAATCCGAACCCTAACCTGAACCCGAACCCTAACCCGAACCCGAACCAGAACTCTAACCCTAACCCGAACCCTAACCCGAACCCTAACCCTAAACCTAACCCTAACCCGAACCCTAACCCAAAACCTAACCCGAACCCTAACCCTAACCCTAACCGGAACCCGAACCCGAAACCTAACCCGAACCCTAACCCGAACCCTAACCCGAACCGTAACCCGAACCCTAAACCTAACCCTATTCCGAAACCTAAACCGAACCCTAAGCCTAACACGAACCCGAACACTAACCCTAACCCCAACCCTAACCCGAACCCTCACCCGAACCCTAACCCGAAACCTAACCCTAACCCGAACCCTAACCCGAACCCTAACCCGATCCCAAACCCGAACCCTAACCCTAACCCTAACCCGAACCCGAACCCTAACCCTAACCCTAACCCCTAACCCTAACCCTAACCCTAACCCGAACCCTAACCCTAACCCGAACCCTAACCCGAACCCGAACCCTAACCCTAACCCTAACCCGAACCCTAACCCTAACCCTAACCCGAACGCTAACCCTAACCCGAACCCTAACCCTAACCCGAACCCTAAACCTAACCCGAAACCGAACCCTAACCCTAACACGAACCCTAACCCTAAACCTAACCCGAATCCTAACCCTAACCCTAACCCGAACCCTAACCCGAACACTAACCCTAATCCTAACCCTAACCCAAATCTAACCCTAACCCTAACCCGAACCCTAACCCTAACCGTAACCCGAACCCTAACCCTAACCCTAACCCTAACCCTAACCCTAACCCGAACCATAACCCTAAACCTAACCCGAACCCTACACCTAACCCTAACCCGAACCCTAACCCTAACCCGAACCCTAACCCTAACACTAACCCTAACCCAAAGCCCAACCCTAACCCGAACCCTAACCCTAAACCTAACCCGAACCCTAACCCTAACCCAAACCCGAACCCTAACCCTAAACCTAACCCGAACACTAACCCTAACACTAAACCGAACCCTAACCCGAACCCTAACCCTAACCCTAACCCGAACGCTAACCCTAACCCTAACCCTAACCCTAACCCTAACCCGAACCCTAACCCTAACCCTAACTCTAACCCTAAACCTAACCCTCACCCGAAACTTAACCCTAACCTGAACCCTAAACCGATCCCTAACCCGAACCCTAAACCTAACCCTAAACCTAACCCTAACCCGAACCCTAACCCTAACCCGAACCCTAAACCTAACCCTAACCCTAACCCTAACCCGAACCCTAACCCGAACCCTAACCCGAACCCTAAGCTAACCCTAACCCGAACCCTAACCCTAACCCTATTCCGAAACCTAACCCGAACCCTAACCCTAACCCGAACCCGAACACTAAACCTAACCCTAACCCTAACCCGAACAGTAACCCTAACCCTAACCCTAATCCGAACCCTAACCCTAACCTTAACCAGAACCCTAACACTAACCCTAACCCTAACCCGAACCATAACCCCTTACCCGAATCCTAACCCTAACCCGAACCCTAACCCCTTACCCGAATCCTAACCCTAACCAGAAACCTAACCCGAAACCTAACCCTAACCCGAACCCTAACCCAAACCCTAACCCGAACCCTAAACCTAACCCTAACCCGAACCCTAACCCTAACCCTAACCCGAACCCTAAAACGAACCCTAACCCTAACCCTAACCCGAACCCTAACCCGAACCCTAACCCTAACCCTAACCCGAACCCGAACCCGAACCCTAACCCGAACCCTAACCCGAACCGTAACCTGAACCGTAACCCGAACCCTAACCCTAACCCTATTCTGAAACCTAACCCAAACCCTAAGCCTAACACGAACCCGAACCCTAAACCGAACCCTAACCCGAACCCTAACCCGATCCCTAACCCGAACCCTAACCCTAACCCTAACCCGAACGCTAACCCTAACCCTAACCCTAACCCTAACCCGAACCCTAACCCTAACCCTAACCCGAAACCTAACCCTAACCCTAACCCGAACCCTAACCCGAACCCTAACCCGAACCCTAACCCTAACCCTAACCCTAACCCTAACCCGAACCCTAACCCGAACCCTAACCCGATCCCTAACACTAACCCTAACCCGAACCCTAACCCGAACCCTAGCCCTAACCCTAAACCTAACCCTAACCCTAACCCTAAACCGAACCCTAACCCTAACCCTAACCCGAACCCGAACACTAACCCTAACCCTAACCCTAACCCGAACACGAACCCGAACCCTAACCCGAACCCTAACCCTAACCCTATTCCGAAACCTAACCCGAACCCTAACCCTAACCCGAACCCGAACACTAACCCTAACCCTAACCCTAACCCGAACCCTAACCCTAACCCTAACCCTAACCCCAACCCTAACCCGAACACTAACCCGAACCCTAACCCGAAACCTAACCCCTAACACTAACACGAATCCGAACCCTAACCCGAACCCTAACCCGAACCCGAACCGTAACTCTAACCCTAACCCGAACCCTAACCCGAACCCTAACCCTAAACCTAACCCGAACCCGAACCCTAACCCTAACCCGAACCCTAACGCTAACCCTAACCCTAAACCTAACCCGAACCCTAACCCGAAACCTAACCCGAACCCTAACCCTAAACCTAACCCGAACCCTAACCCGAACCCTAACCCGAAACGAACCCCTAACCCTAACCCGAACCCGAACCCTAACCCGAACCCGAACCCTAACCCGAACCCGAACCCGAACCCTAACCCTAACCCGAACCCGAACCCGAACCCTAACCCTAACCCTAACCCGAACCCTAACCCTAACCCTAACCCTAACCCTAACCCGAATCGTAACTCTAACACGAACCCTAACCCGAACCCTAACCCGAACCCTAACCCTAATCCTAACCCTAACCCAAACCCTAACCCGAACCCTAACCCGAACCCTAACGCTAACCCTAACCCTAAACCTAACCCGAACCCTAACCCGAACCCTAACCCGAACCCTAAACCTAAACCTAACCCGAACCCTAACCCTAAACCTAACCCGAAACCCAACACGAACCCTAACCATAACCCTAAACTGAACCCTAACCCGAACACTAACCCGAACCCTAACCCTAACCCTAACCCTAAACGTAACCCGAACCCTAACCCTAACCCTAACCGAAACCGTAACCCTAACCCGAACCCGAACCCGAACCCTAACCCTTTACCCGAATCCTAACCCTATCCGGAACCCTAACCCGAACCCTAACCCTTACCCTAAACCCTAACCCTAATCCGAACCCTAACCCTAACCCGAACCCAACCCTAACCCTAACCCGAATCCTAAACCTAACCCTAACCCGAACCCTAACCCGAACCCTAACCCTAACCCTAACCCTAACCCAAACCCTAACCCTAACCCTAACCCAAACGCGAACCTAACCCGAACCCGAACCCTAACCCTAACCCGAAACCCGAACCCTAACCCTAACCCGAACCCGAACCCGAACCCTAACCCTAACCCTGACCCGAACCCTAAACCTAATCTAACCCTAACCCTAACCCGAACCCTAACCCTAACCCTAACCCTAACACTAACCCGAACCCTAACCCTAACCCGAACCCTAACGCTAACCCTAACCCTAAAACTAACCCGAACCCTAACCCGAACCCTAACCCGAAACCTAACCCTAAACCTAACCCGAACCCTAACCCTAAACCTAACCCGAACCCTAACCCGAACCCTAACCCGAACCCTAACCCTAACCCTAACCCTAACCCTAACCTGAACCCTAACCCTAACCCTAACCCGAACCCTAACCTAACCCTAACCCTAACCCGACCCTAACCCTAACCATAAACCTAACCCTAAACCTAATCCGAAACCTAACGCTAACCCGAACCCTAACCCTAACCCTAACCCTAATCCTAACACCTAACCCTAACCCTAACCCTAACTCTAACCCTAAAACCTTACCTAACCCTAACCCTAACCCTAACCCTAACCCGAACCCTAACCCTAACCCTAACCCGAACCCTAATCCTAACCCTAACCCTATACCTAACCCGATCCCTAACCCTAACCCTAACCCTAACCCTAACCCGAACCCTAACCCTAACCCGAACCCTAAGGCTAACCCTAACCCTAAACCTAACCCGAACCCTAACCCGAACCCTAACCCGAACCCTAACCCTAAACCTAACCCGAACCCTAACCCTAAACCTAACCCGAACCCTAACCCGAACCCTAACCCGAACCCTAACCCTAACCCTAACCCTAACCTGAACCCTAACCCTAACACTAACCTGAACCCTAACCCTAACCCTAACCCGAACCCTACCCCGAACCCTAACCCTAACCCTAAACCTAACGCTAACCCTAATCCGAACCCTAACCGCTAATACTAACCCGAACCCTAATCCGAAACCTAACGCTAACCAGAACCCTAACCCTAACCCTAACCCTAACCCTAACACCTAACCCTAACCCTAACACTAACTCTAACCCTAAAACCTTACCCTAACCCTAACCCTAACCCTAACCCGAAACCGAACCCTAACCCTAACCCTAACCCGAACCCTAACCCTAACCCTAACCCTATCCCTAACCCGATCCCTAACCCTAACCCTAACCCTAACCCTAAACCTAAGCCCTTACCCTAAACCAAACCCTAAACCTAACCCGAACCCTAACCCTAATCCTAACCCGAACCCTAAACCTAACCCTAACCCGAACCCTAACTCGAACCCTAACTCGAAACCTAACCCTAACCCTAACCCTAACCAGAACCCTAACCAGAACTCTAACTCGACCCTAACCCTAACCCTTAACCCTAACCCTAACCCGAAACCTAACCCTAACCCTATCCCGAACCCTAACCCTAACCCGAACACTAACCCTAACCCTAACCCTAAACCGAACCCAACACGAACCCGAACCCTAACCCGAACCCGAACCCTAACCCTAACCCTAACTCTAACCCAAACCCTAACCCGAACCCTAACTCGAACCCTAACCCTAACCCGAACCCTAACCCGAACCCGAAACTTAACCCTAACCCTAACCCGAACCCGAACCCTAACCCTAACCCTAACCCGAACCCTAACCCTAACCCGAACCCTAACCCGAACCCTATCACGAACCCCAACACTAACCCTAACCCGAACCCGAACCCTAAACCTAACCCTAACCCTAACCCGAACCCTAACCCTAACCCGAACCCTAACCCTAACCCTAACCCCGAACCCGAACCCTAACCCTAACCCTAACCCTAACCCGAACCCTAACCCGAACCCTATCCCGAACCCCAACACTAACCCTAACCCGAACCCGAACACTAAACCTAACCCTAACCCTAACCCGAACCCTAACCCTAACCCGAACCCTAACCCTAACCCTAACCCGAAACCTAACCCTAACATTAACCCTAACCCTAACCCTAAACCTAACCCGAACCGTAACCCTAACCCATAACCCGAACCCTAACCCTAACCAGAACCCTAACCCTAACCCGAACCCTAACCCTAACCCTAACCCGAAACCTAACCCTAACCCGAACCCTAACCCTAACCCTAACCCTAACCCTAACCCGAACCCTAACCTGAAACCTAACCCGAACCCTAACCCTAACCCTAACCCAAACCCTAACCCGAACCCTACCCCTAACCCTAACCCTAACCCAAACCCTAATCCGAACCCTAACCCAAACCCTAACCCGAACCCTAACCCTAACCCTAACCCGAACCCGAACCGGAACCCTAACCCGAACCCTAACCCGAACCCTAACCCGAACCGTAACCCGAACCCTTAACCTAACCTTATTCCAAAACCTAACCCGAACCCTAAGCCTAACAAGAACCCGAAAACTAACCCTAACCCCAACCCTAACCCGAACCCTAACCCGAACCCTAACCCGAACCCTAACCCTAACCCGAACCCTAACCCGAACCCTAACCCGATCCCAAACCCGAACCCTAACCCTAACCCTAAACCGAACGCTAACCCTCACCCTAACCCTAACCCTAACCCGAAACCTAACCCTAACCCTAACCCGAACCCTAAACCTAACCATAACCCTAACCCGAACCCTAACCCTAACCATAACCCTAACCCGAACCCTAAACCTAACCCCTAACCCTAACCCTAACACTAACCCGAACCCTAACCCTAACCCGAACCCTAAACCTAACCCGAAACCTAACCCTAAACCTAACCCGAACCCGAACCCTAACCCTAACCCTAACCCAAGCCTAAACCTAACCCGAAACCTAACCCTAACCCTAACCCGAAACCTAACCCTAACCCTAACCCGAACCCTAACCCTAACCCGAACCCTAACCCTAACCTGAACCCGAACCCGAACCCTAACCCTAACCCGAACCCTAACCCTACCCTAAACCGAACCCTAACCCGAACCCGAACCCTAAACATAACCCGAACCCTAACCCTAACCCGAACCCTAACCCTAACCCTAACCCGAACCCTAAACCTAACCCGAACCCGAACCCTAACCCTAACCCGAACCCTAACCCGAACCCTAACCCGATCCCTAACCCGAACCCTAACCCTAACCCTAACCCGAACGCTAACCCTAACCCTAACCCTAACCCTAACCCGAACCCTAACCCTAAACCTAACCCGAACCCTAAACCTAACCCTAACCTGAACCCTAACCCTAACCCGAACCCTAACCCTAACACTAACCCTAACCCGAACCCTAACCCTAACCCGAACCCTAACCCTAAACCTAAGCCGAACCCTAACCCTAACCCGAGCCCTAACCCTAAACCTAACGCGAACCCTAACCCTAACCCGAACCCGAACCCTAACCCTAAATCTAACCGGAACACTAACCCTAACCCTAACCCGAACCCTAACCCGAACCCTAACCCTAACCCTTACCTGAACACTAACCCCTAACCCTAACCCGAACCCGAACCCTAACCCGAACCCTAACCCTAACCCTAACCCGAACCCTAACCCTAACCCTAACTCTAACCCTAAACCTAACCCTCACCCGAACCCTAACCCTAACCCGAACCCTAAACCGATCCCTAACCCGAACCCTAAACCTAACCCTAAACCTAACCCTAACCCGAACCCTCACCCTAACCCGAACCCTAACCCTAACCCTAACCCTAACCCGAACCCTAACCCGAACCCTAACCCGAACCCTAAGCTAACCCTGACCCGAACCCTAACCCGAACCCTAACCCTAACCCTAACTGGAACCATAACCCTAACCCTAACCCGAACCCTAACCCGAACCATAACCCTAACCCTAACCCTAACCCGAACCATAACCCTAACCCTAACCCGAACCCGAACCCGAACCCTAACCCGAACCCTAACCCTAACCCTAACCCGAACCCTAACCCGAACCCAACCCCTAACCCTAACCCGAACCCTAACCCGAACCCTAACCCTAACCCTAACCGGAACGCTAACCCTAACCCTAACCCTAACCCTAACCCTAACCCGAACCCTAACCCTAACCCTAACTCTAACCCTAAACCTAACCCTCACCCGAAACTTAACCCTAACCTGAACCCTAAACCGATCCCTAACCCGAACCCTAAACCTAACCCTAAACCTAACCCTAACCCGAACCCTTACCCTAACCCGAACCCTAACCCTAACCATAACCCTAACCCTAACCCGAACCCTAACCCGAACCCTAACCCGAACCCTAAGCTATCCCTAACCCGAACCCTAACCCTAACCCTATTCCGAAACCTAACCCGAACCCTAACCCTAACCCGAACCCGAACACTAAACCTAACCCTAACCCTAACCCGAACAGTAACCCTAACCCTAACCCTAATCCGAAACCTAACCCTAACCTTAACCAGAACCCTAACACTAACCCTAACCCTAACCCGAACCATAACCCCTTACCCGAATCCTAACCCTAACCCGAACCCTAACCCCTTACCCGAATCCTAACCCTAACCAGAAACCTAACCCGAAACCTAACCCTAACACGAACCCTAAACCTAACCCTAACCCGAACCCGAACACTAACCCTAACCCTAACCCTAACCCGAACCCGAACCCGAACCCTAACCCGAACCCTAACCCTAACCCTCTTCCGAAACCTAACCCGAACCCTAACCCTAACCCGAACCCGAACACTAACCCTAACCCTAACCCTAACCCGAACCCTAACCCTAACCCTAACCCTAACCCCAACCCTAACCCGAACCCTAACCCGAACCCTAAGCCGAAACCTAACCCCTAACACTAACACGAATCCGAACCCTAACCCGAACTCGAACCCTAACCCGAACCCGAACCTTAACTCTAACCCTAACCCGAACCCTAACCCGAACCCTAACCCTAAACCTAACCCTAACCCGAACCCTAACCCTAACCCTAACCCGAACCCTAACCCGAAACCTAACCCGAACCCTAACCCTAAACCTAACCCGAACCCTAACCCGAAACCTAACCCGAACCCAACCCCTAACCCTAACCCGAACCCGAACCCTAACCCGAACCCGAACCCTAACCCGAACCCGAACCCGAACCCTAACCCTAACCCGAACCCGAACCCGAACCCTAACCCTAACCCTAACCCGAACCCAGACCTAATCCTAACCCTAACCCTAACCCGAACCCTAACCCTAACCCTAACCCTAACCCTAACCCTAAACCGAATCCTAACTCTAACACGAACCCTAACTCGAACCCTAACCCGAACCCTAACCCTAACCCTAACCCTAACCCTAACCCGAACCCTAACCCTAACCCGAACCCTAACGCTAACCCTAACCCTAAACCTAACCCGAACCCTAACCCAAACCCTAACCATAACCCTAAACTGAACCCTAACCCGAGCACTAACCCGAACCCTAACCCTAAACCTAACCCTAAACCTAACCCGAACCCTAACCCTAACCCTAACCGGAACCCTAACCCTAACCCGAACCCGAACCCGAACCCTAACCCTTTACCCGAATCCTAACCCTATCCGGAACCCTAACCCGAACCCTAACCCTTACCCTAAACCCTAACCCTAATCCGAACCCTAACCCTAACCCGAACCCAACCTTAACCCTAACCCGAATCCTAAACCTAACCTTAACCCGAACCCTAACCCGAACCCTAACCCTAACCCTAACCCTAACCCAAACCCTAACCCTAACCCTAACCCAAACGCGAACCCTAACCCGAACCCGAACCCTAACCCTAACCCGAAACCCGAACCCTAACCCTAACCCGAACCCGAACCCGAACCCTAACCCTAACCCAGACCCGAACCCTAAACCTAATCTAACCCTAACCCTAACCCGAACCCTAACCCTAATCCTAACCCTAACACTAACCCGAACCCTAACCCTAACCCGAACCCTAACGCTAACCCTAACCCTAAAACTAACCCGAACCCTAACCCGAACCCTAACCCGAACCCTAACCCTAAACCTAACCCGAACCCTAACCCTAAACCTAACCCGAACCCTAAACCGAACCCTAACCCGAACCCTAACCCTAAACCTAACCCTAACCCTAACCCGAACCCTAACCATAACCCTAACCCGAATCCTAACCCTAACCCTAACCCTAACCCGAAACCTAACCCTAACCATAAACCTAACCCTAAACCTAATCCGAAACCTAACGCTAACCCGAACCCTAACCCTAACCCTAACCCTAATCCTAACACATAACCCTAACCCTAACCCTAACTCTAACCCTAAAACCTTACCCTAACCCTAACCCTAACCCTAACCCTAACCCGAACCCTAACCCTAACCCTAACCCGAACCCTAATCCTAACCCTAACCCTATACCTAACCCGATCCCTAACCCTAACCCTAACCCTAACCCTACCCCGAACCCTAACCCTAACCCGAAACCTAAGGCTAACCCTAACCCTAAACCTAACCCGAACCCTAACCCGAACCCTAACCCGAACCCTAACCCTAAACCTAACCCGAACCCTAACCCTAAACCTAACCCGAACCCTAACCCGAACCCTAACCCGAACCCTAACCCTAACCCTAACCCTAACCTGAACCCTAACCCTAACCCTAACCCGAACCCTAACCCTAACCCTAACCCTAACCCGAACCCTAACCCTAACCCTAAACTTAACCCTAACCCTAATCCGAACCCTAACCCTAATCCTAACCCGAACCCTAATCCGAAACCTAACGCTAACCCGAACCCTAACCCTAACCCTAACCCTAACCCTAACACCTAACCCTAACCCTAACCCTAACTCTAACCCTAAAACCTTACCCTAACCCTAACCCTAACCCTAACCCGAAACCGAACCCTAACCCTAACCCTAACCCGAACACTAACCCTAACCCTAACCCTATCCCTAACCCGATCCCTAACCCTAACCCTAACCCTAACACTAAACCTAACCCCTTACCCTAAACCAAACCCTAAACCTAACCCGAACCCTAACCCTAATCCTAACCCGAACCCTAACCCTAACCCTAACCCGAACCCTAACTCGAACCCTAACCCGAAAACTAACCCTAACCCTAACCCTAACCAGATCCCTAACCCGAACTCTAACTCGACCCTAACCCTAACCCTTAACCCTAACCCTAACCCGAAACCTAACCCTAAACCTATCCCGAACCCTAACACTAACCCGAACACTAAACCTAACCCTAACCCTAAACCGAACCCAACACGAACCCGAACCCTAACCCGAACCGAACCCTAACCCTAACCCTAACTCTAACCCAAACCCTAACCCGAACCCTAACTCGAACCCTAACCCTAACCCAAACCCTAACCCGAACCCGAAACTTAACCCTAACCCTAACCCGAACCCGAACCCTAACCCTAACCCTAACCCGAACACTAACCCTAACCCGTACCCTAACCCTAACCTTAACCCCGAACCCGAACCCTAACCCTAACCCTAACCCTAACCCGAACCCTAACCCGAACGCTATCCCGAACCCCAACCCTAACCCTAACCCGAACCCGAAACCTAAACCCTAACCCTAACCCGAACCCGAACACTAACACCTAACCCTAACCCGAACCCGAACCCTAAACCTAACCCTAACCCTAACCCGAACCCTAACCCTAACCTAAACCCGAAACCTAACCCTAACATTAACCCTAACCCTAACCGAAACCTAACCCTAAACCGAACCCTAACCCTAACCCTAACCCTAACCCTAACCCGAACCCTAACCTGAACCCTAACCCGAACCCTAACACTAAACCTAACCCAAACCCTAACCCGAACCCTACCCCTAACCCTAACCCTAACCCAAACCCTAATCCGAACCATAACCCAAACCCTAACCCGAACCCTAACCCTAACCCTATTCCGAACCCGAACCGGAACCCTAACACGAAACCTAACCCGAACCCTAACCCGAACCGTAACCCGAACCCTTACCCTAAACTTATTCCAAAACCTAACCCGAACCCTAAGCCTAACACGAACCCGAACACTAACCCTAACCCCAACCCTAACCCGAACCCTAACCCGAACCCTAACCCGAACCCTAACCCTAACCCGAACCCTAACCCGAACCCTAACCCGATCCCAAACCCGAACCCTAACCCTAACCCTAAACCGAACGCTAACCCTAACCCTAAACCTAACACTAACCCGAACCCTAACCCTAACCCTAACGCGAACCCTAACCCTAACCATAACCCTAACCCGAACCCTAACCCTAACCCCTAACCCTAACCCTAACCCTAACCCGAACCCGAACCCTAACCCTAAACCTAACCCCTAACCCTAACCCTAACATTAACCCGAACCCTAACCCTAACCGGAACCCTAACCCTAACCCGAACCCGAACCCGAACCCTAACCCTTTACCCGAATCCTAACCCTATCCGGAACCCTAACCCGAACCCTAACCCTTACCCTAAACCCTAACCCTAATCCGAACCCTAACCCTAACCCGAACCCAACCTTAACCCTAACCCGAATCCTAAACCTAACCCTAACCCGAACCCTAACCCGAACCCTAACCCTAACCCTAACCCTAACCCAAACCCTAACCCTAAACCTAACCCAAACGCGAACCCTAACCCGAACCCGAACCCTAACCCTAACCCGAAACCCGAACCCTAACCCTAACCCGAACCCGAACCCGAACCCTAACCCTAACCCAGACCCGAACCCTAAACCTAATCTAACCCTAACCCTAACCCGAACCCTAACCCTAATCTTAACCCTAACACTAACCCGAACCCTAACCCTAACCCGAACCCTAACCTGAACCCTAACCCTAACCCTAACACCTAACCCTAACCCTAACCCTAACTCTAACCCTAAAACCTTACCCTAACCCTAACCCTAACCCTAACCCGAAACCGAACCCTAACCCTAACCCTAACCCTAACCCGAACCCTAACCCTAACCCTAACCCTATCCCTAACCCGATCCCTAACCCTAACCCTAACCCTAACACTAAACCTAACCCCTTACCCTAAACCAAACCCTAAACCTAACCCGAACCCTAACCCTAATCCTAACCCGAACCCTAACCCTAACCCTAACCCGAACCCTAACTCGAACCCTAACCCGAAAACTAACCCTAACCCTAACCCTAACCAGAACCCTAACCCAAACTCTAACTCGACCCTAACCCTAACCCTTAACCCTAACCCTAACCCGAAACCTAACCCTAACCCTATCCCGAACCCTAACCCTAACCCGAACACTAAACCTAACCCTAACCCTAAACCGAACCCAACACGAACCCGAACCCTAACCCGAACCCGAACCCTAACCCTAACCCTAACTCTAACCCAAACCCTAACCCGAACCCTAACTCGAACCCTAACCCTAAACCAAACCCTAACCCGAACCCGAAACTTAACCCTAACCCTAACCCGAACCCGAACCCTAACCCTAACCCTAACCCGAACCCTAACCCTAACCCGTACCCTAACCCTAACCTTAACCCCGAACCCGAACCCTAACCCTAACCCTAACCCTAACCCGAACCCTAACCCGAACCCTATCCCGAACCCCAACCCTAACCCTAACCCGAACCCGAAACCTAAACCCTAACCCTAACCCGAACCCGAACACTAACACCTAACCCTAACCCGAACCCGAACCCTAAACCTAACCCTAACCCTAACCCGAACCCTAACCCTAACACGAACCCTAACCCTAACCTTAACCCGAAACCTAACCCTAACATTAACCCTAACCCTAACCCTAAACCTAACCCGAACCGTAACCCTAACCCATAACCCGAACCCTAACCCTAACCAGAACCCTAACCCTAACCCGAACCCTAACCCTAACCCTAAACCGAAACCTAACCCTAACCCGAACCCTAACCCTAACCCTAACCCTAACCCGAACCCTAACCTGAACCCTAACCCGAACCCTAACCCTAACCCTAACCCAAACCCTAACCCGAACCCTACCCCTAACCCTAACCCTAACCCAAACCCTAATCCGAACCATAACCCAAACCCTAACCCGAACCCTAACCCTAACCCTATTCCGAACCCGAACCGGAACCCTAACACGAACCCTAACCCGAACCCTAACCCGAACCGTAACCCGAACCCTTAACCTAACCTTATTCCAAAACCTAACCCGAACCCTAAGCCTAACACGAACCCGAACACAAACCCTAACCCCAACCCTAACCCGAACCCTAACCCGAACCCTAACCCGAACCCTAACCCTAACCCGCACCCTAACCCGAACCCTAACCCGATCCCAAACCCGAACCCTAACCCTAACCCTAAACCGAACGCTAACCCTAACCCTAAAACTAACACTAACCCGAACCCTAACCCTAACCCTAACGCGAACCCTAACCCTAACCATAACCCTAACCCGAACCCTAACCCTAACCCCTAACCCTAACCCTAACCCTAACCCGAACCCGAACCCTAACCCTAAACCTAACCCCTAACCCTAACCCTAACACTAACCCGAACCCTAACCCTAACCCGAACCCTAAACCTAACCCGAAACCTAACCCTAAACCTAACCCGAACCCGAACCCGAACCCTAACCCTAACCCTAACCCAAGCCTAAACCTAACCCGAAACCTAACCCTAACCCTAACCCGAAACCTAACCCTAACCCTAACCCGAACCCTAACCCTAACCCGAACCCTAACCCTAACCCGAACCCGAACCCGAACCCTAACCCTAACCCGAACCCTAACCCTATCCTAACCCGAACCCTAACCCGAACCCGAACCCTAACCCGAACCCGAACCCTAACCCTAACCCGAACCCTAACCCTAACACTAACCCTAACCCGAACCCTAACCCTAAACCTAAGCCAAACCCTAACCCTAACCCGAACCCTAACCCTAACCCGAACCCTAACCCTAACCCGAACCCTAACCCTAACACTAACCCTAACCCGAACCCTAACCCTAACCCGAACCCTAACACTAAACCTAAGCCAAACCCTAACCCTAACCCGAGCCCTAACCCTAAACCTAACCCGAACCCTCACCCTAACCCGAACCCGAACCCTAACCCTAAATCTAACCGGAACACTAACCCTAACCCTAAACCGAACCCTAACCCGAACCCTAACCCTAACCCTAACCTGAACACTAACCCCTAACCCTAAACCGAACCCGAACCCTAACCCGAACCCTAACCCTAAACCTAACCCGAACCCTAACCCTAACCCTAACTCTAACCCTAAACCTAATCCTCACCCGAACCCTAACCCTAACCCGAACGCTAAACCGATCCCTAACCCGAACCCTAAACCTAACCCTAAACCTAACCCTAACCCGAACCCTCACCCTAACCCGAACCCTAACCCTAACCCTAACCCGAACCCTAACCCGAACCCTAACCCGAACCCTAAGCTAACCCTGACCCGAACCCTAACCCGAACCCTAACCCTAACCCTAACTGGAACCATAACCCTAACCCTAACCAGAACCCTAACCCGAAACATAACCCTAACCCTAACCCTAAACCTAACCCGAACCCTAACCCTAACCCTAACCCGAACCCGAACCCTAACCCGAACCCTAACCCTAACCCTAACCCGAACCCTAACCCGAACCCAACCCCTAACCCTAACCCGAACCCGAACCCTAACCCGAACCCGAACCCTAACCCGAACCCGAACCCGAAACCTAACCCTAACCCGAACCCGAACCCGAAACCTAACCCGAAACCGAACCCTAAACCGAACCCGAACCCGAAACCTAACCCTAACCCGAACCCTAACCCTAACGCTAACCCTAACCCTAACCCGAACCCTAACCCTAACCCGAACCCTAACGCTAACCCTAACCCTAAACCTAACCCGAACCCTAACCCGAACACTAACCCGAACCCTAACACTAACCCTAACCCTAAACCTAACCCGAACCCTAACCCTAACCCTAACCGGAACCCTAACCCTAACCCGAACCCGAACCCGAACCCTAACCCTTTACCCGAATCCTAACCCTATCCGGAACCCTAACCCGAACCCTAACCCTTACCCTAAACCCTAACCCTAATCCGAACCCTAACCCTAACCCGAGCCCAACCCTAACCCTAACCCGAATCCTAAACCTAACCCTAACCCGAACCCTAACCCGAACCCTAACCCTAACCCTAACCCTAACCCAAACCCTAACCCTAACCCTAACCCAAACGCGAACCCTAACCCGAACCCGAACCCTAACCCTAACCCGAAACCCGAACCCTAAACCTAAACCGAACCCGAACCCGAACCCTAACCCTAACCCTGACCCGAACCCTAAACCTAATCTAACCCTAACCCTAACCCGAACCCTAACCCTAACCCTAAACCTAACCCTAACCCTAATCAAAACCCTAACCCTAACCCTAAACCGAACCCGAACCCTAACCCGAACCCTAACCCGAAACCTAACCCGAACCCTAACCCGAACCCAACACCTAACCCTAACCCTAACCCGAACCCTAACCCGAACCCTATCCCGAACCCCAACCCTAACCCTAAACCGAACCCGAAACCTAAACCCTAACCCTAACCCGAACCCGAACACTAACACCTAACCCTAACCCGAACCCGAACCCTAAACCTAACCCTAACCCTAACCCGAACCCTAACCCTAACCCGAACCCTAATCCTAACCCTAACCCGAACCCTAACCCTAACATTAACCCTAACCCTAACCCTAAACCTAACCCGAACCGTAACCCTAACCCATAACCCGAACCCTAACCCTAAGCAGAACCCTAACCCTAACCCGAACCCTAACCCTAACCCTAACCCGAAACCTAACCCTAAACCGAACCCTAACCCTAACCCTAACCCTAACCCTAACCCGAACACTAACCTGAACCCTAACCCGAACCCTAACCCTAACCCTAACCCAAACCCTAACCCGAACCCTACCCCTAACCCTAACCCTAACCCAAACCCTAATCCGATCCCTAACCCAAACCCTAACCCGAACCCTAACCGTAACCCTAACCCGAACCCGAACCGGAACCCTAACCCGAACCCTAACCCGAACCCTAACCCGAACCGTAACCCGAACCCTTAACCTAAACTTATTTCAAAACCTAACCCGAACCCTAAGCCTAACACGAACCCGAACACTAACCCTAACCCCAACCCTAACCCGAACCCTAACCCGAACCCTAACCCGAACCCTAACCCTAACCCGAACCCTAACCCGAAACCTAACCCGATCCCAAACCCGAACCCTAACCCTAACCCTAACCCGAACGCTAACCCTAACCCTAACCCTAACCCTAACCCTAACCCGAACCCTAACCCTAAACCTAACCCGAACCCTAAACCTAACCCTAACCCGAACCCTAACCCTAACCCGAACCCTAACCCTAACACTAACCCTAACCCGAACCCTAACCCTAAGACGAACCCTAACCCTAAACCTAAGCCGAACCCTCACCCTAACCCGAGCCCTAACCCTAAATCTAACCCGAACCCTAACCCTAACCCGAACCCGAACCCTAACCCTAAATCTAACCGGAACACTAACCCTAACCCTAACCCGAACCCTAACCCGAACCCTAACCCTAACCCTAACCTGAACACTAACCCCTAACCCTAACCCGAACCCGAACCCTAACCCGAACCCTAACCCTAACCCTAACCCGAACCCTAACCCTAACCCTAACTCTAACCCTAAACCTAACCCTCACCCGAACCCTAACCCTAACCCGAACCCTAAACCGATCCCTAACCCGAACCCTAAACCTAACCCTAAACCTAACCCTAACCCGAACCCTCACCCTAACCCGAACCCTAACCCTAATCCTAACCCTAACCCGAACCCTAACCCGAACCCTAACCCGAACCCTAAGCTAACCCTGACCCGAACCCTAACCCGAACCCTAACCCTAACCCTAACTGGACCCATAACCCTAACCCTAACCCGAACCCTAACCCGAACCATAAACCTAACCCTAACCCTAACCCGAACCATAACCCTAACCCTAACCCGAACCCGAACCCGAACCCTAACCCGAACACTAACCCTAACCCTAACCCGAACCCTAACCCGAACCCAACCCCTAACCCTAACCCGAACCCTAACCCGAACCCTAACCCGAACCCTAACCCGAACGCTAACCCTAACCCTAACCCTAACCCTAACCCTAACCCTAACCCGAACCCTAACCCTAACCCTAACTCTAACCCTAAACCTAACCCTCACCCGAAACTTAACCCTAACCTGAACCCTAAACCGATCCCTAACCCAAACCCTAAACCTAACCCTAAACCTAACCCTAACCCGAACCCTAACCCTAACCCGAACCCTAACCCTAACCATAACCCTAACCCTAACCCGAACCCTAACCCGAACCCTAACCCGAACCCTAAGCTATCCCTAACCCGAACCCTAACCCTAACCCTATTCCGAAACCTAACCCGAACCCTAACCCTAACCCGAACCCGAACACTAAACCTAACCCTAACCCTAACCCGAACAGTAACCCTAACCCTAACCCTAATCCGAACCCTAACCCTAACCTTAACCAGAACCCTAACACTAACCCTAACCCTAACCCGAACCATAACCCCTTACCCGAATCCTAACCCTAACCCGAACCCTAACCCCTTACCCGAATCCTAACCCTAACCAGAAACCTAACCCGAAACCTAACCCTAACCCGAACCCTAACCCTAACCCTAACCCGAACCCGAACACTAACCCTAACCCTAAACCTAACCCGAACCCGAACCCGAACCCTAACCCGAACCCTAACCCTAACCCTATTCCGAAACCTAACCCGAACCCTAACCCTAACCCGAACCCGAACACTAACCCTAAACCTAACCCTAACCCGAACCCTAACCCTAACCCTAACCCGAACCCTAACCCTAACCCTAACCCGAACCCTAAACCTAACCCTAACCCGAACACTAACCCTAACCCTAACCCGAACCCTAACCCTAAACCTAACCCTAACCCGAACCCTAACCCTAACCCTAACCCGAACCCTAACCCGAAACCTAATCCGAACCCTAACCCTAAACCTAACCCGAACCCTAACCCGAACCCTAACCCGAACCCAACCCCTAACCCTAACCCGAACCCGAACCCTAACCCGAACCCGAACCCTAACCCGAACCCGAACCCGAACCCTAACCCTCACCCGAAACCGAACCCGAACCCTAACCCTAACCCTAACCCGAACGCAGACCTAATCCTAACCCTAACCCTAACCCGAGCCCTAACCCTAACCCTAACCCTAACCCTAACCCTAAACCGAATCCTAACTCTAACACGAACCCTAACCCGAACCCTAACCCGAACCCTAACCCTAACCCTAACCCTAACCCTAACCCTAACCCGAACCCTAACCCTAACCCGAACCCTAACGCTAACCCTAACCCTAAACCTAACCCGAACCCTAACCCGAACCCTAACCCGAACCCTAACCCTAAACCTAACCCGAACCCTAACCCTAAACCTAACCCGAAACCCAACACGAACCCTAACCATAACCCTAAACTGAACCCTAACCCGAACACTAACCCGAACCCTAACCCTAAACCTAACCCTAAACCTAACCCGAACCCTAACCCTAACCCTAACCGGAACCCTAACCCTAACCCGAACCCGAACCCGAACCCTAACCCTTTACCCGAATCCTAACCCTATCCGGAACTCTAACCCGAACCCTAACCCTTACCCTAAACCCTAACCCTAATCCGAACCCTAACCCTAACCCGAACCCAACCTTAACCCTAACCCGAATCCTAAACCTAACCCTAACCCGAACCCTAACCCGAACCCTAACCCTAACCCTAACCCTAACCCAAACCCTAACCCTAACCCTAACCCAAACGCGAACCCTAACCCGAACCCGAACCCTAACCCTAACCCGAAACCCGAACCCTAACCCTAACCCGAACCCGAACCCGAACCCTAACCCTAACCCAGACCCGAACCCTAAACCTAATCTAACCCTAACCCTAACCCGAACCCTAACCCTAATCCTAACCCTAACACTAACCCGAACCCTAACCCTAACCCGAACCCTAACGCTAACCCTAACCCTAAAACTAACCCGAACCCTAACCCGAACCCTAACCCGAACCCTAACCCTAAACCTAACCCGAACCCTAACCCTAAACCTAACCCGAACCCTAAACCGAAACCTAACCCGAACCCTAACCCTAACCCTAACCCTAACCCTAACCGGAACCCTAACCATAACCCTAACCCGAACCCTAACCCTAACCCTAACCCTAACCCGAAACCTAACCCTAACCATAAACCTAACCCTAAACCTAATCCGAAACCTAACGCTAACCCGAACCCTAACCCTAACCCTAACCCTAATCCTAACACATAACCCTAACCCTAACCCTAACTCTAACCCTAAAACCTTACCCTAACCCTAACCCTAACCCTAACCCTAACCCGAACCCTAACCCTAACCCTAACCCGAACCCTAATCCTAACCCTAACCCTATACCTAACCCGATCCCTAACCCTAACCCTAACCCTAACCCTAACCCGAACCCTAACCCTAACCCGAAACCTAAGGCTAACCCTAACCCTAAACCTAACCTGAACCCTAACCCGAACCCTAACCCGAACCCTAACCCTAAACCTAACCCGAACCCTAACCCTAAACCTAACCCGAACCCTAACCCGAACCCTAACCCGAACCCTAACCCTAACCCTAACCCTAACCTGAACCCTAACCCTAACCCTAACCCGAACCCTAACCCTAACCCTAACCCTAACCCGAACCCTAACCCTAACCCTAAACTTAACCCTAACCCTAATCCGAACCCTAACCCTAATCCTAACCCGAACCCTAATCCGAAACCTAACGCTAACCCGAACCCTAACCCTAACCCTAACCCTAACCCTAACACCTAACCCTAACCCTAAACCTAACTCTAACCCTAAAACCTTACCCTAACCCTAACCCTAACCCTAACCCGAAACCGAACCCTAACCCTAACCCTAACCCTAACCCGAACCCTAACCCTAACCCTAACCCTATCCCTAACCCGATCCCTAACCCTAACCCTAACCCTAACACTAAACCTAACCCCTTACCCTAAACCAAACCCTAAACCTAACCCGAACCCTAACCCTAATCCTAACCCGAACCCTAACCCTAACCCTAACCCGAACCCTAACTCGAACCCTAACCCGAAAACTAACCCTAACCCTAACCCTAACCAGAACCCTAACCCGAACTCTAACTCGACCCTAACCCTAACCCTTAACCCTAACCCTAACCCGAAACCTAACCCTAACCCTATCCCGAACCCTAACCCTAACCCGAACACTAAACCTAACCCTAACCCTAAACCGAACCCAACAGGAACCCGAATCCTAACCCGAACCCGAACCCTAACCCTAACCCTAACTCTAACCCAAACCCTAACCCGAACCCTAACTCGAACCCTAACCCTAACCCAAACCCTAACCCGAACCCGAAACTTAACCCTAACCCTAACCCGAACCCGAACCCTAACCCTAACCCTAACCCGAACCCTAACCCTAACCCGTACCCTAACCCTAACCTTAACCCCGAACCCGAAACCTAACCCTAACCCTAACCCTAACCCGAACCCTAACCCGAACCCTATCCCGAACCCCAACCCTAACACTAACCCGAACCCGAAACCTAAACCCTAACCCTAACCCGAACCCGAACACTAACACCTAACCCTAACCCGAACCCGAACCCTAAACCTAACCCTAACCCTAACCCGAACCCTAACCCTAACCCGAACCCTAACCCTAACCTTAACCCGAAACCTAACCCTAACATTAACCCTAACCCTAACCCTAAACCTAACCCGAACCGTAACCCTAACCCATAACCCGAACCCTAACCCTAAGCAGAACCCTAACCCTAACCCGAACCCTAACCCTAACCCTAAACCGAAACCTAACCCTAACCCGAACCCTAACCCTAACCCTAACCCTAACCCTAACCCTAACACGAACCCTAACCTGAACCCTAACCCGAACCCTAACACTAACCCTAACCCAAACCCTAACCCGAAACCTACCCCTAACCCTAACCCTAACCCAAACCCTAATCCGAACCATAACCCAAACCCTAACCCGAACCCTAACCCTAACCCTATTCCGAACCCGAACCGGAACCCTAACACGAACCCTAACCCGAACCCTAACCCGAACCGTAACCCGAACCCTTAACCTAACCTTATTCCAAAACCTAACCCGAACCCTAAGCCTAACACGAACCCGAACACTAACCCTAACCCCAACCCTAACCCGAACCCTAACCCGAACCCTAACCCGAACCCTAACCCTAACCCGAACCCTAACCCGAAACCTAACCCGATCCAAAACCCGAACCCTAACCCTAACCCTAAACCGAACGCTAACCCTAACCCTAAACCTAACACTAACCCGAACCCTAACCCTAACCTAACGCGAACCCTAACCCTAACCATAACCCTAACCCGAACCCTAACCCTAACCCCTAACCCTAACCGTAACCCTAAACCGAACCCGAACCCTAACCCTAAAACTAACCCCTAACCCTAAACCTAACACTAACCCGAACCCTAACCCTAACCCGAACCCTAAACCTAACCCGAAACCTAACCCTAAACCTAACCCGAACCCGAACCCAAACCCTAACCCTAACCCTAACCCAAGCCTAAACCTAACCCGAAACCTAACCCTAACCCTAACCCGAAACCTAACCCTAACCCTAACCCGAACCCTAACCCTAACCCGAACCCTAACCCTAACCCGAACCCGAACCCGAACCCTAACCCTAACCCGAACCCTAACCCTATCCTAACCCGAACCCTAACCCGAACCCGAACCCTAACCCGAACCCGAACCCTAACCCTAACCCTAACCCGAACCCTAACCCTAACCATAACCCGAACCCTAACCCTAACCCGAACCCTAACACTAACCCTAACCCGAACCCTAAACCTAACCCAAACCCGAACCCTAACCCTAACCCGAACCCTAACCCTAAACCTAACCCGAATCCTAACCCTAACCCTAACCCTAACCCGAACCCTAACCCTAACCCTAACCCTAACCCGAAACCTAACCCTAAACCTAACCCGATCCCTAAACCTAACCCTAACCCGAACCCTAACCCTAACCCGAACCCTAACCCTAACACTAACCCTAACCCGAACCCTAAATCTAACCGGAACACTAATCCTAACCCTAAACCGAACCCTAACCCGAACCCTAACCCTAACCCTAACCTGAACACTAACCCCTAACCCTAACCCGAACCCGAACCCTAACCCGAACCCTAACCCTAAACCTAACCCGAACCCTAACCCTAATCCTAACTCTAACCCTAAACCTAACCCTCACCCGAACCCTAACCCTAACCCGAACCCTAAACCGATCCCTAACCCGAACCCTAAACCTAACCCTAAACCTAACCCTAACCCGAACCCTCACCCTAACCCGAACCCTAACCCTAACCCTAACCCGAACCCTAACCCGAACCCTAACCCGAACCCTAAGCTAACCCTGACCCGAACCCTAACCCGAACCCTAACCCTAACCCTAACTGGAACCATAACCCTAACCCTAACCCGAACCCTAAACCGAAACATAACCCTAACCCTAACCCTAACCCTTACCCGAACCCTAACCCTAACCCTAACCCGAACCCGAACCCTAACCCGAACCCTAACCCTAACCCTAACCCGAACCCTAACCCGAACCCAACCCCTAACCCTAACCCGAACTCGAACCCTAACCCGAACCCGAACCCTAACCCGAACCCGAACCCGAAACCTAACCCTAACCCGAACCCGAACCCGAACCCTAACCCTAACCCTAACCCGAACCCAGACCTAATCCTAACCCTAACCCTAACCCGAACCCTAACCCTAACCCTAACCCTAACCCGAATCCTAACTCTAACACGAACCCTAACCCGAACCCTAACCCGAACCCTAACCCGAACCCTAACCCTAAACCTACCCGAACCCTAACCCTAAACCTAACCCGAAACCTAACACGAACCCTAACCCTAACCCTAAACCGAACCCTAACCCGAACACTAACCCGAACCCTAACACTAACCCTAACCCTAAACCTAACCCGAACCCTAACCCTAACCCTAACCGGAACCCTAACCCTAACCCGAACCCGAACCCGAACCCTAACCCTTTACCCGAATCCTAACCCTATCCGGAACCCTAACCCGAACCCTTACCCTTACCCTAAACCCTAACCCTAATCCGAACCCTAACCCTAACCCGAGCCCAACCCTAACCCTAACCCGAATCCTAAACCTAACCCTAACCCGAACCCTAACCCGAACCCTAACCCTAACCCTAACCCTAACCCAAACCCTAACCCTAACCCTAACCCAAACGCGAACCCTAACCCGAACCCGAACCCTAACCCTAACCCGAAACCCGAACCCTAAACCTAAACCGAACCCGAACCCGAACCCTAACCCTAACCCTGACCCGAACCCTAAACCTAATCTAACCCTAACCCTAACCCGAACCCTAACCCTAACCCTAACCCTAACCCTAACCCTAACCCAAACCCTAACCCTAACCCTAACCCGAACCCGAACCCTAACCCGAACCCTAACCCGAAACCTAACCCGAACCCTAACCCGAACCCAACCCCTAACCCTAACCCTAACCCGAACCCTAACCCGAACCCTATCCCGAACCCCAACCCTAACCCTAAACCGAACCCGAAACCTAAACCCTAACCCTAACCCGAACCCGAACACTAACACCTAACCCTAACCCGAACCCGAACCCTAAACCTAACCCTAACCCTAACCCGAACCCTAACCCTAACCCGAACCCTAATCCTAACCCTAACCCGAACCCTAACCCTAACATTAACCCTAACCCTAACCCTAAACCTAACCCGAACCGTAACCCTAACCCATAACCCGAACCCTAAACCTAAGCAGAACCCTAACCCTAACCCGAACCCTAACCCTAACCCTAACCCGAAACCTAACCTTAACCCGAACCCTAACCCTAACCCTAACCCTAACCCTAACCCGAACCCTAACCTGAACCCTAACCCGAACCCTAACCCTAACCCTAACCCAAACCCTAACCCGAAACCTACCCCTAACACTAACCCTAACCCAAACACTAATCCGATCCCTAACCCAAACCCTAACCCGAACCCTAACCCTAACCCTAACCCGAACCCGAACCGGAACCCTAACCCGAACCCTAACCCGAACCCTAACCCGAACCGTAACCCGAACCCTTAACCTAACCTTATTTCAAAACCTAACCCGAACCCTAAGCCTAACACGAACCCGAACACTAACCCTAACCCCAACCCTAACCCGAACCCTAACCCGAACCCTAACCCGAACCCTAACCCTAACCCGAACCCTAACCCGAACCCTAACCCGATTCCAAACCCGAACCCTAACCCTAACCCTAAACCGAACGCTAACCCTAACCCTAATCCTAACCCTAACCCGAACCCTAACCCTAACCCTAACCCGAACCCTAACCCTAAACATAACCCTAACCCGAAACCTAACCCTAACCCCTAACCCTAACCCTAACCCTAACCCGAACCCGAACCCTAACCCTAAACCTAACCCCTAACCCAAACCCTAACACTAACCCGAACCCTAACCCTAACCCGAACCCTAAACCTAACCCGAAACCTAACCCTAAACCTAACCCGAACCCAAACCCTAACCCTAACCCGAAGCCTAAACCTAACCCGAAACCTAACCCTAACCCTAACCCGAAACCTAACCCTAACCCTAACCCGAACCCTAACCCTAACCCGAACCCTAACCCTAACCCAAACCCGAACCCGAACCCTAACCCTAACCCGAACCCTAACCCTACCCTAACCCGAACCCTAACCCGAACCCGAACCCTAACCCGAACCCGAACCCTAACCCTAACCCTTACCCGAACCCTAAACCTAACCCGAACCCGAACCCTAACCCTAACCCGAACCCTAACCCTAAACCTAACCCGAATCCTAACCCTAACCCTAACCCGAACCCGAACCCTAACACATACCCTAACCCTAAACTTAACCCTAAACCTAACCCGAACCCTAACCCTAACCCTAACCCGAACCCTAACCCGAACCCGAACCCTAACCCGAACCCGAACCCTAACCCTAACCCTAACCCGAACCCTAACCCTAACCATAACCCGAACCCTAACCCTAACCCGAACCCTAACCCTAACCCTAACCCGAACCCTAAACCTAACCCGAACCCGAACCCTAACCCTAACCAGAACCCTAACCCTAAACCTAACCCGAATCCTAACCCTAACCCTAACCCTAACCCGAACACTAACCCTAACCCTAACCCTAACCCTTACCCAAACCCTAACCCTAAACCTAACCCGAACCCTAAACCTAACCCTAACCCGAAACCTAACCCTAACCCGAACCCTAACCCTAACACTAACCATAACCCGAACCCTAACCCTAACCCGAACCCTAACCCTAAACCTAAGCCGAACCCTAACCCTAACCCGAGCCCTAAACCTAAACGTAACCCGAACCCTAACCCTAACCCGACCCCGAACCCTAACCCTAAATCTAACCGGAACACTAACCCTAACCCTAACCTGAACCCTAACCCGAACCCTAACCCTAACCCTAACCTGAACACTAACCCCTAACCCTAACCCGAACCCGAACCCTAACCCGAACCCTAACCCTAACCCTAACCCGAACCCTAACCCTAACCCTAACTCTAACCCTAAACCTAACCCTCACCCGAACCCTAACCCTAACCCGAACCCTAAACCGATCCCTAACCCGAACCCTAAACCTAACCCTAAACCTAACCCTAACCCGAACCCTCACCCTAACCCGAACCCTAACCCTAACCCTAACCCTAACCCGAACCCTAACCCGAACCCTAACCCGAACCCTAAGCTATCCCTGACCCGAAACCTAACCCGAACCCTAACACTAACCCTAACTGGAACCATAACCCTAACCCTAACCCGAATCCTAACCCGAACCATAACCCTAACCCTAACCCTAACCCGAACCCTAACTCTTAACCTAACCCGAACCCGAACCCGATCCCTAAACCTAACCTTAAACCGAACCCTAAGCCTAACCCGAACCCTAACCCTAACCCTAACCCAAAACCTAACCCTAACCCTAACCCGAACCCTAACCCTAAACCTAACCCGAAACCTAACACGAACCCTAACCCTAACCCTAAACCGAACCCTAACCCGAACACTAACCCGAACCCTAACCCTAACCCTAACCCTAAACCTAACCCGTACCCTAACCCTAACCCTAACCGGAACCCTAACCCTAACCCGAACCCGAACCCGAACCCTAACCCTTTACCCGAATCCTAACCCTATCCGGAACCCTAACAAGAACCCTAACCCTTACCCTAAACCCTAACCCTAATCCGAACCCTAACCCTAACCCGAACCCAACCCTAACCCTAACCCGAATCCTAAACCTAACCCTAACCCGAAACCTAACCCGAAACCTAACCCTAACCCTAACCCTAACCCAAACACTAACCCTAACCCTAACCCAAACGCGAACCCTAACCCGAACCCGAACCCTAACCCTAACCCGAAACCCGAACCCTAACCCTAACCCGAACCCGAACCAGAACCCTAACCCTAACCCTGACCCGAACCCTAAACCTAATCTAACCCTAACCCTAACCCGAACCCTAACCCTAACCCTAACCCTAACCCTAACCCGAACCCTAACCCTAACCCTAACCCGAACCCGAACCCTAACCCGAACCCTAACCCGAACCCTAACACGAACCCTAACACGAACCCAACCCCTAACCCTAACCCTAACCCGAACCCTAACCCGAACCCTATCCCGAACCCCAACCCTAACCCTAACCCGAACCCGAAACCTAAACCCTAACCCTAACCCGAACCCGAACACTAACACCTAACCCTAACCCGAACCCGAACCCTAAACCTAAACCTAACCCTAACCCGAACCCTAACCCTAACCCGAACCCTAACCCTAACCCTAACCCGAACCCTAACCCTAACATTAACCCTAACCCTAACCCTAAACCTAACCCGAACCGTAACCCTAACCCATAACCCGAACCCTAACCATAACCAGAACCCTAACCCTAACCCGAACCCTAACCCTAACCCTAACCCGAAACCTAACCCTAACCCTAACCCAAACCCTAACCCGAACCCTACCCCTAACCCTAACCCGAACCCAAACCCTAATCCGAACCCTAACCCAAACCCTAACCCGAACCCTAACCCTAACCCTAACCCGAACCCGAACCGGAACCCTAACCCGAACCCTAACCCGAACCCTAACCCGAACCGTAACCCGAACCCTTAACCTAACCTTATTTCAAAACCTAACCCGAACCCTAAGCCTAACACGAACCCGAACACTAACCCTAACCCCAACCCTAACCCGAACCCTAACCCGAACCCTAACCCGAACCCTAACCCTAACCCGAACCCTAACCCGAACCCTAACCCGATTCCAAACCCGAACCCTAACCCTAACCCTAAACCGAACGCTAACCATAACCCTAACCATAACCCTAACCCGAACCCTAACCCTAACCCTAACCCTAACCCTAACCCTAACCCGAAACCGAACCCTAACCCTAAACCTAACCCCTAACCCAAACCCTAACACTAACCCGAACCCTAACCCTAACCCGAACACTAAACCTAACCCGAAACCTAACCCTAAACCTACCCCGAACCCGAAACCGAACCCTAACCCTAACCCTAACCCGAAGCCTAAACCTAACCCGAAACCTAACCCTAACCCTAACCCGAAACCTAACCCTAACCCTAACCCGAACCCTAACCCTAACCCGAACCCTAACCCTAACCCGAACCCGAACCCGAACCCTAAACCTAACCCTAACCTGAACCCTAACCCTAACCCGAACCCTAACGATAACCCGAACCTGAACCCGAACCCTTACCCTAACCCGAACCCTAAACCTAACCCTAACCCGAACCCTAACACAAACCCGAACCCTAACCCGAACCCGAACCCTAACCCTAACCCGAACCGAACCCTAAACCTAACCCTAACCCTAACCCTAACCCCTAACCATAAACCGAACCCGAACCCGAACCCTAACCCTACCCCGAACCCGAAACAAACCATAACCCTAACCCGAACCCGAACCCTAACCCGAACCCTAACCCTAACCCTAACCCGAAACGTAACCCGAACCCTAACCCGAACCCTAACCCGAACCCTAACCCTAACCCTAACCCGAACACTAACCATAACCCGAACCCGAAACCTAACACTAACCCTAACCCTAAACCTAACCCGAACTCTAACCCTAACCCTAACACAAACCCTAACCCTAAACCTAACCCTAACCCGAACCCTAACCCTAACCTGAACCCTAACACGAACTCTAACTCGACCCTAACACTAACCCCTAACCCTAACCCTAACCCAAAACCTAACCCTAACCCGAACCCGAACCCTAACCCGAACACTAATGCGAACCCTAAACCGACCCCTAACCCGAACCCTAACCCGAACCCTAACTCTAACCCTAACCCGAACCCTAAGCCTAACCCTAACTCTAACCCAAACCCTAACCCGAACCCTAACTCGAACCCAAACCCTAACCCGAACCCTAACCCGAACCCTAACCCTAACCCTAACCCTAACCCGAACCCGAACTCTAACCCTAACCCTAACCCGAAACCTAACCCTAACCCGAACCCTCACCCTAACCCTAACCCCGAACCCGAACTCTAACCCTAACCCTAACCCTAACCCGAAACCTAACCCGAACCCAAAACCGAACCCCAACCCTAACCCTAACCCGAACCCGAACACGAACCCTAACCCTAACCCGAACCCTAACCCTAACCCGACCCTAACCCTAAACCTAATCCTAACCGGAACCCTAACCCTAACCCTAACCCGACCCCTAACCCGAACCCTAACACGAACCCTAACCCTAACCCTAACCCTAACCCGAACCCTAACCCGAACCCTAACCCGAACCCTAACCCTAAACCGAACCCTAAACCTAACACTAACCCGAACCCTAACCCTAACCCGAACCCGAACCTTAACCCTAACCAGAAACCTAAACCGATCCCAACCCTAACCCGAACCCTAACCCTAACCCGAAACTTAACCCTAACCCTAAACTTAACCCGAAACCTAAACCTAACCCGAACCCTAACCCTAAACCTAACCCGAACCCTAACCCGAAACCTAACCCTAACCCTAACCCGAACGCTAACCCTAACCCGAACCCTAACCCTAACCCTAACCCGAACCCTGACCCTAAACCTAACCATACCCTAACCGTAACCCGAACCCTAACCCTAACCCTAAACCTAACCCTAACCCGAACCCTAACACTAACCCTATCCCGAACCCTAACCCGAACCCTAACCCTAACCCCAACCTGAACACTAAACCCTAACCCTAACCCGAACCCGAACCCTAACCCGAACCCTAACCCTAAACCTAACCCGAACCCGAAATGAACCCTATCCCGAACCCGAACCCTAACCCTAACCCTAACCCTAACCCGAACCCTAACCCTAATCCTAACTCTAACCCTAAACCTAACCCTAACCCGAACCCTGACCCTAACCCGAAACCTAACCCGAACCCTAACCCTAACCCTTACCCTAACCCGAACCATAACCCTAACCCGAACCCGAACCCTAACCCGAACCCTAACCCGAACCCTAATCCGAACCCTATCTCTAACCCTAATGCTAACCCTAACCATAACACGAAACCTAACCCTAACCCGTCCCGAACCCTAACCCTAACCTTTACCCTAACCCGAACCTTAACCCGAACCCTAACCCTAACCCGAACCCTAACCCTAACCCGAACCCGAAACCTAACCCCTAACCCTAAAACGAACCCGAACCCTAAACCTAAACCTAACCCTAACCCTAAACCTAACCCGAACCAGAACCCTAACCCTAACCCGAACACTAACCCTAACCCTAACCCGAAAGCGAACACTAACCCGAACCCTAAACTAACCCTAACCCGAACCCAAACCCTAACACGAACCCTAACCCTAACCCGAACCCGAACCCTAACCCTAACTCTAAACCTAACCGGCACCCTAACCCTAACCCGAACCCTAACCCTAACCCTAACCCTAACCCTAACCCGAACCCGAACCCTAACCCGAACCCGAAACCTAACCCTAACCCTAACCCTAACCCTAACCCCAACACTAACCCTAACACTAACCCTAACCCCAACCCGAACCCTAAACCTAACCCTAACCCTAACCTAACCCTAACACGAACCCGAACCCTAACACTAACCCCTAACCCGAACCCTAACCCTAACGCGAACCCTAACCCGAACCCGAACCCTAACCCTAACACGAACCCTAACCTAACCCTAATCCGAACCCTAACCCTAACCCTAAACCTAACACTAACCTTAACACTAACCACTAAACCTAACCCTAACCCTAACCCCAACCCTAACGCTAACACTAAACCTAACCCTAAACCGAACCCTAACCCTAACCCTAACCCTAACCCTAACACTAACCCTAACCCGACCCGAACCCTAACCCTAACCCCTAACGCGAACCCTAACCGTAACACGAACCCTAACCCTAACCCTAATACGAAAACCAACCCTGACCCTAACCCTAACCCGAACCCGAAACCTAACCCTAACCCGAACCCTAACAATAACCCTAACCCTAAACCGAACCCTAACCCTAACCCTAACCCGAAGCCTAACCCGAACCCTAACCCTAACCCTAACCCGAAACCTAACCTTAACCCGAAACCTACCCCTAACCCTAACCCGAACCCTAACCCTAACCCTAACCCGAACCCTAACCTACCCAGAACCCTAGCCCTAAACCTAACACGAAACCTAACCCTAACCCTAACCCGAACCCTAACCCTAACCCGAACCCGGACCCGAGCCCTAACCCTAACCCGAACCCTAACCCTAACCCTAACCCGAACCCTAACCCAAACCCGAACCCTAACCCGAACTCTAACTCGACCTTAACCCTAACCCCTAAACCTAACCCGAAACCTAACCCTAACCCGAACCCGTACCCAAAACCGAACCCTAACCCGAACCCGAACCCTAACCCGAACCCTAACCCGAATCCTAACCCGAACCCTAACCCTAAACATAACCCTAACCCTAACACTAATCCTAACTCTAACCCAAACCCTAACCCGAACCCTAACTCGAACCCAAACCCTAACCCGAACCCTAACCCGAACCCTAACCCTAACCCTAACCCTAACCCGAACCCGAACCCTAACCCTAACCCTAAACCTAACCCGAACACTAAGCCTAACGCGAACACTCACCCTAACCCTAACCCCGAACCCGAACCCTAAATCTAACCCTAACCCGAACCCTAAACCGAACCCTAACCTGAACCCCAACCCTAACCCGAAACCGAACCCGAACCCTAACCCTAACCCGAACCCTAAACCTAACCCCAACCTAACCCTAACCCTAATACTAACAGGAACCCTAACCCTAACCCTAACCCGACCCCTAACCCGAACCCTAACACGAACCCTAACCCTAAACCTAACTCTAACACTAACCCGAACGCTAACCCTAACCCTAAACCGAACCCTAACCGTAACCCGAACCCTAACCCTAACGCTAACCCGAACCCTAACCCTAACCCGAACCCGAACCCTAACCCTAACCCGAAACCTAAACCGAACCCAACCCTAACCCGAACCCTAACCCTAACCCGAAACCTAACCCTAACCTTAAAACTAACCCGAAACCTAAACCTAACCTGAACCCTAACCCTAAACCTAACCCGAACCCTACCCAAAACTTAACCCTAACCCTAACCCGAACCCTAACCCTAACCCGAACCCTAACCCTAACCCTAACACGAACCCTAACCTTAACCCAAACCATAACCATAACCCGAACCCTAACCCTAACAATAACCCTAACCCTAACCCGAACCCTAACCCTAACCCTAAGCCGAACGCTAACCCGAACCCTAACACTAACCCTAACCTGAACACTAACCCCTAACACTAACCCGAACCCGAACCCTAACACGAACCCTAACACTAACCGTAACACGAACCATAAACCTAACCCTAACCCTAAACCTAACCCGAACCCTAACCCGAACCCTCACCCTAACCCTAACCTGAACACTAACCCCTAACCCTAACCCGAACCCGAACCCTAACCCGACCCATAACCCTAACTCTAAACCGAACACTAACCCTAACCCGAACCCTAACCCGAAACCTAAACCTAACCCTAACCCTAACCCGAACCCTAACCCTAACCCGAACCCTAACCCGAACCCGAACCCTAACCCTAAACCTAACCCTAACCCGAACCTTAACCCGAACCCTAACCCTAACCCGAACCCTAACCATAACCCTAACCCTAACCCGAAAACTAACCCTAACCCGATCTCTAACCCTAACCCTAACCCTAAACCTAACCCGAACCCTAACCCTAACCCTAACCTAAACCTAATCGGAACCCTAACCCTAACCCTAACACTAACCCTAACACCAATCCCTAACCCTAACCCGAAACCTAACACTAACCCTAACCCGAACTCGAACCCTAACCCCTAAACCTAACCCGAACCCGAACCCTAAACCTAAGCCTAATCCTAACCCTAACCCTAACCCTAACCCGAACCCGAACCCTAACCCCAACCCGAACCATAACCCCAACCCTAACCCGAACCCGAACCCTAACCCGAACCCTAAACTTAACCCGAACCCAAACCCTAACACGAAACCTAACCCTAACCCGAACCCGAACCCTAACCCGAACCCTAACGCTAACCCTAACCCTAAACCGAACCTTAACCCGAACCCTAAACCTAACACGAACCCTAACCATAACCCTAACCCTAACCCGAACACTAACCGTAACCCGATCCCTAAGCCTAAGCCTAACCCTAACCCTAACCCGAACCCTAACCCTAACCCTAACCTAATCCTAATCCGAACCCTAACCCTAACCCTAACCCTAACACTAACACTAACCCCTAACCCTAACCCGAAACCTAACCCTAACCCTAACCCGAACCCGATCCCTAACCCCTAACCCTAACCCTAACCCGAACCCGAACCCTAACCCTAACACGAAGCCTAACCCTAACCCTAGCCCGAACACGAACCCGAAACCTAACCCTAACCCTAACCCGAACCCTAACCCTAACCCGAAACCTAACCCTAACCCTAACCCGAACCCTAACCCTAACCCTAAACCGAACCCTAACCCTAACCCAAACCATAACACTAAACCGAACCCGAACCAGAACCCTAACCCTAATCGGAACCCTAACCCTAACCCTAAGCCGAACCCTAACCCAAACCCGAACCCTAACCCGAACCCGAAACCTAAACATAACCCGACCCCGAACCCTAACCCTAACCCGAACCCTAACCCTAACCCGAACCCTAACCCTAACACTAATCCGAAACCTAACCCTAACCCGAACCCTAACCCTAACCCGAACCCGAACCCTAACCCTAACCCGAAACCTAACAATAAACCTAACCCTAACCCGAACCCTAACCCTAACCCTAATCCTAACCCGAACCCTAACACGAACCATAACCCTGACCCTAACCCGAACCCTAACCCTAACCCTAACCCTAACCCGAACCCTAACCCTAAACCTAACCCTAACCCGAACCCTAACCCTAACCCGAACCCGAACCCTAACCCTAACCCTAACCCTAACCCTAACCCTAACCGTAACCCTAACCCCTAACCCTAACCCTAACCCTAACCCGAACCCTAACCTTAACCCTAACCCTAACCCTAACCCGAACCCTAACCCGAACCCTAACTCTAACCCTAACCCGAACCCTAACCCTAACCCTAAACTGAACCCTAACCCTAACCCAAACCCTAACCCTAAACCGAACCCTAACCCTAAACCGAACCCGAACCCTAACCCTAACCCTAACCCTACCACGAACCCTAACCCTAACCCTAACCCTAACCCCAGCCCTAACCCGAACCCTAACCCGAACCCTAACCCGAACCCTAACCCCTAACCCTAACCCGAACCCGAACACTAACCCGAACTCTAACCCGAACCCTAACCCTAACACTAACCCTAACCCGAACCCTAATCCTAAACCTAACCCTAACCCGAACCCGAACCCTAACCCTAATCCCTAACCCGAACCCTAACCCTAACCCGAAACCTAACCCTAACCCGAAACCTAACCCTAACCCTAACCCTAACCCGAACCCGAACCCAAACCGAACCCTAACCCTAAACCTCATCCGAACCTTAACCCTAACCCTAACCCTAACCCTAACCCCTAACTCGAACCATAACCCTAACCCGATCCCTAACCCTAACCCGAAACCTAACCCTAACCCTAACCCTAACCCGAGCCCGAACCCTAACCCGAACCCTAACCCTAAACCTCATCCGAACCCTAACCCTAACCCTAACCCTAACCCTAACCCGAACCCGAAACCTAACCCTAAACCGAAACCTAAACCTAACCCAAACCCTAACCCGAACCCTAACCCTAACCCTAACCCGAACCCTAACCCGAAACCTAACCCTAAACCTAACCCGAACCCTAACCCTAACCCGAACCCAAACCCTAACACTAAACCGAACCCGAACCAGAAACCTAAACCTAATCGGAACCCTAACCCTAACCCTAAGCCGAACCCTAACCCGAAACCTAGCCCTAAACCTCATCCGAACCCTAACCCTAACCCTAACACTAACCCTAACCCGAACCCGAAACCTAACCCTAAACCGAAACCTAAACCTAACCCAAACCGTAACCCGAACCCTAACCCTAACCCTAACCCGAACCCTAACCCGAACCCTAACCCTAAACCTAACACGAACCCTAACCCTAAACCTAACCCTAACCCGAACCCGAACCCTAACCCTAACCCAAACCCTAACACTAAACCGAACCCGAACCAGAACCCTAACCCTAATCGGAACCCTAACCCTAACCCTAAGCCGAACCCTAACCCAAACCCGAACCCTAACCCGAACCCGAAACCTAAACATAACCCGACCCCGAACCCTAACCCTAACCCGAACCCTAACCCTAACCCGAACCCTAACCCTAACACTAATCCGAAACCTAACCCTAACCCGAACCCTAACCCTAACCCGAACCCGAACCCTAACCCTAACCCGAAACCTAACAATAAACCTAACCCTAACCCGAAACCTAACCCTAACCCTAATCCTAACCCGAACCCTAACACGAACCATAACCCTAACCCTAACCCGAACCCTAACCCTAACCCTAACCCTAACCCGAACCCTAACCCTAAACCTAACCCTAACCCGAACCCTAACCCTAACCCGAACCCGAACCCTAACCCTAACCCTAACCCTAACCCTAACCCTAACCGTAACCCTAACCCCTAACCCTAACCCTAACCCTAACCCGAACCCTAACCTTAACCCTAACCCTAACCCTAACCCGAACCCTAACCCGAACCCTAACTCTAACCCTAACCCGAACCCTAACCCTAACCCTAAACTGAACCCTAAACCTAACCCAAACCCTAACCCTAAACCGAACCCTAACCCTAAACCGAACCCGAACCCTAACCCTAACCCTAACCCTACCACGAACCCTAACCCTAACCCTAACCCTAACCCCAGCCCTAACCCGAACCCTAACCCGAACCCTAACCCGAACCCTAACCCCTAACCCTAACCCGAACCCGAACACTAACCCGAATACTAACCCGAACCCTAACCCTAACACTAACCCTAACCCGAACCCTAATCCTAAACCTAACCC
>JAVLSZ010000083.1:287500-330000 GCA_032313775.1 Urocyon cinereoargenteus
ACCCTAACCCGAACCCTAACCCTAACCCTAACCCTAACCCAACCCTAACCCGAACCCTAATCCGAACCCTAACCCGAACCCTAACCCCTAACCCTACCCCTAATCCGAACCCTAACCCGAACCCGAACCCTAAACCTAACCCGAACCCGAACCCTAACCCTAACCCGAACGCGAACCCGAACCCTAACCCTAACCCTAACCCTAACCCCAACCCTAAACCGAACCCTAAACCGAACCCTAACCCGAACCCTATCCCTAACCCTAACCCGAACCCTACCCCAAACCCGAACCCTAACCCGAACCCGAAACCTAACCCTAACCCGAACTCGAACCAGAAACCTAACGCTAACCCTAACCCTAACCCGAACCCTAACCGGAAACCTAACTCTTACCCGAACCCTAAACTGAACCCTAACCCGAAGCCTAACCCTAACCCTAACCCTAACCCTAACCCGAAACCTAACCCTAACCCTAAACCTAACCGTAACTCGAACCCTAACCCGAACCCTAACCCTAACCCTAACCCTCAACCGTACCCTAACCCGAACTCTAACTCGGCCCTAACCCTAACACCTAACCCTAACCCAAAACCTAACCCTAACCCGAACCCGTACACGAACCCTAACCCTAACCCGAACCCTCACCCTAACCCTAAACCCGAACCCGAACCCTAACCCTAACCCTAAACCTAACCTGCACCCTAAACCTAACCTGAACCCGAAACCTAACCCTAACCCTAACCCTAACCCTAACCCCAACCCCAACCCTAACCCTAACACTAACCCTAACCCTAACCCGAACCCTAACCCTAACCCTAACCCGAACCCGAACCCTAACCCTAACCCCTAACCCGAACGCTAACCCTAACCCGAACCCTAAACCTAACCCGAACCCTAACCCTAACCCGAATCCTAACCTAACCCTAATCCGAACACTAACCCTAACCCTAACCCTAACCCTAAAACTAACCCCTAACCCTAACCCTAGGCCTAACCCCAACCCTAACCCTCACACTAACCCTAACCCTACCCAAACCATAACCCTAACACGAAACCTAAACCTAACCCGAACCCTAACCCTAAACCTAACCCGAACCCTAACCCGGACCCTAACCCTAACCCTAACCCGAACCCTAACCCTAACCCGAACCCTAACACGAACCCTAACCCTAAACCTAACTCTAAACCTAAACCTAACCCTAACCCGAACCCTAACCCTAACCTGAACGCTAACCCGAACCCTAACCCGAACCCTAACCCTAACCCTAACCCGAACCCGAACCCTAACCCTAACCCTAACCCTAACCCGAACCCTAACCCTAACCCTAACCCTAACCCAAACCCTAATCCGAACCCTAACCCAAACCCTAACCCGAACCCTAACCCTAACCCTAACCCGAACCCGAACCGGAACCCTAACCCGAACCCTAACCCGAACCCTAACCCGAACCGTAACCCGAACCCTTAACCTAACCTTATTCCAAAACCTAACCCGAACCCTAAGCCTAACACGAACCCGAACACTAACCCTAACCCCAACCCTAACCCGAACCCTAACCCTATACCTAACCCGAACCCTAATCCGAACCCTAACCCTAACCCTAATGCGGACCCTAACCCTAAACCTAACCCTACACCTAACCCTAACCCGAACCCGAACCCTAACCCTAAGCCGAAACCTGACCCTAACCCTAACCCTAACCCGAACCCTAACCCTTACCCTAACCCTAACCCGAACCTTAACACGAACCCTAACCCTAACCCGAACCCTAACCCTAACCCTAACCCTAACCGTAACCCGAACACTAACCCTAAACCGAACCCTAACCCTACCCCTAAACCAAACCCTAAACCGAAACCTAACCCTATCCCTAACCCTAACCTAACCCTAATCCGAACCCTAACCCTAACCCTAACCCTAACCCTAACACTAACACCTAACCCTAACCCGAAACCTAACCCTAACCCTAACCCGAACCCGAACCCTAACCCTAACCCCTAACACGAACCCTAACCCTAACCCGAACCCTAACCCTAACCCGAACCCTAACCCTAACCCGAACCCTAAACCGAACCCTAACCCTAACCCTAAACCGAACCATCACCCTAACCCTAACCCGAACCCTAAACCGAAACCTAACCCTAACCCTAACCCTAACCCTAACCCTAACCCTAACCCGAACCCTAACCCTAACCCTAACCCTAACCCTAACCCTAACCCGAACCCTAACCCGAACCCTAACCCGAACCCTAACCCTAACCCTAACCCGAACCCTAACCCTAAACCTAACCCGAAACCTAACCCTAACCCTAACCGACCCGAACCCTAACCCGAACCCTAACCCTAACCGTAATACAAACCCTAACCCTAACCCTAACCCTAACCCTAACCCGATCCCGAACACTAACCCTAACCCGAACCCTGACCTTAACGCTAACCCTAACCTGAACCCTAACCCTAACCCTAACCCTAACCCTAACCCTAACCCGAACCTTAACACGAACCCTAACCCTAACCGTAATTCGAACCCTATGCCTAACCCTAACCCTAACCCGAACACTAACCCTAACCCGAACCCTAACCCTAACCCTAACCCTAAACCTAAACCGAACTCTAACCCTAACCCTAACCAAACCCTAATCCGAACCCTAACCCTAACCCTAACCCTAACCCTAACATTAACCCCTAACCCTAACCCGAAACCTAACCCTAAACCTAACCCGAACCCGAACCCTAACCCCTAACCCTAACCCGAACCTGAACCCTAAACCTAAACCTAAACCTAACCCTAAACCTAACCCGAACCCAAAACCTAACCCTAACCCGAACCCTAACCCTAACCCGAACACGAACCCTAACCCAAACCCTAACCCTAACCCTAACCCGAACCCAAACCCTAACACGAACGCTAACCCTAACCCGAACCCGAACCCTAACCCTAACCCTAAACCTAACCTGCACCCTAACCCTAACCTGAACCCGAAACCTAACCCTAACCCTAACCCTAACCCGAACCCGAACCCTAACACTAACCCCTAACCCGAAAGCTAACCCTAACCCGAACCCTAACCCTAACCCGAATCCTAACCTAACCCTAATCCGAACCCTAACCCTAACCCTAACCCTAACCCTAACCCTAAAACTAACCCCTAACCCTAACCCTAGGCCTAACCCCAACCCTAACCCTCACACTAACCCTAACCCTAACCCAAAACCGAAACCTAACCCGAAACCTAAACCTAACCCAAACCGAACCCTAAACCTAACCCGAACCCTAACCCGGGTCCTAACCCTAACCCTAACCCGAACCCTAACCCTAACCCTAACCCGAACCCTAACCCTAACCCGAACCCTAACCCTTACCCGAACCCTATCCCTAACCCTAACTCTAACCCTAAACCAAACCCTAACCCGAACACTAACCATAACCCGAACACTAACCCGAACCCTAACCGGAACCCTAACCCTAACACTAACCCGAACCCTAACCCTAACCCGAACCCTAACACTAAACCTAGCCCTAACCCTAACCCGAACCCTAACACGAACCCTAACCCTAACCCTAACCCGACCCTAAACTTAAACCTAACCCGAAACCTAACCCTAACCCTAACCCGAACCCGATCCCTAACCCGAACCCTAAACCTAACCCTAATACGAACCCTAAACCTAACCCTAACCCTAAACCTAACCCGAACCCGAACCCTTACGCCAACCCGAAACCTGACCCTAAACCTAAACCTAACCCGAACCCTAACCCTAACCCTAAACCTAACCCGCACCCTAACCCTAACCCGAAGCCGAAACCTAAACCTAACCCTAAACCTAACCCTAACCCGAACCCTAACCCTAACACGAACCCGAAACCTAACCCTAACCCTAACCCTAACCCTAAACCCAACCCCAACCCTAACCCTAACACTAACCCTAAACCGAACCCGAACCCTAACCCTAACCCTAACCCTAACCCGAAACCGAACCCTAACCCTAACCCCTAACCCGAACGCTAACCCTAACCAGAACCCTAACCCTAACCCGAACCCTAACCCTAACCCGAACCCTAACCTAACCATAATCCGAACCCTAACCCTAACCCTAACCCTAACCCTAACACTAACCCCTAACCCTAAACCCAACCCTAACCCTCACACTAACCCTAAGCCTAACCCGAACCCTAACCCTAACCCTAACCCTAACCCTAACCCGAACCCGAACCCTACCCTAACCCCTAACCCGAACCCTAACCCTAACCAGAACCCGAACCCTAACACGAACCCTAACCCTAACCCTAACCCTAACCCGAACCCGAAACCTAACCCTATCCCTAAACCTAACCCTAACCCGAAACCGAACCCTAACGCTATCCCGAACCCTAACACTAACCCATACTCTAACCCTAACCCTAACCCGAACCGGAACCCTAACCCTAACCCGAACCCCAACCGTAACCCGAACCCTAACCCTAACCCTAACCCTAACCCTAACACGAACCCTAACCCTAACCCGAACCCTAACCCGAACCCTAAACCTAACCCTAACCCGAACACTAACCCTACCCGAATCCTAACCCTAACCCTAACCCGAACCCTAACCCGAAACCTAACCCGAACCCTAGCCCTAACCCTAACTCGAACCCTAACCCTAACCCTAACCCTAACTCTAACCCGAACCCTAACCCTAACCCTAACCCGAAACCTAACCCGAACCCTAAACCTAACCCTATCATAACCCGAACCCTAACCCTAAACCTAACCCTAACCCGAACCCGAACCCTAACCCTAACCCGAACCCTAACCCTAACCCGAACCCTAAACCTAACCCTAACCCGAACCCTAACCCTAACCTAACCCGAACCCTAACCGTAACCCGAACCCTAACCCTAACCCTAAACCTAACCCTAACCCGAACCCTAACCCTAACCTTAACCCGAACCCTAACCCGAACCCTAACCCTAACCCTAACCTGAACACTAACCCCTAACAATAACCTGAACCCGAACCCAATCCCGACCCTAACCCTAACCCTAACCCGAACCCTAACCCTAACCCTAACCCTAACCCTAACCCGAACCTAACCCTAACCCTAACCCTAAATCTAACCCTAAACCTAAACCTAACCCGAACCCTAAACCTAACCCTAACCCTAACCCTAAACCTAACCCGAATCCTAACTCTAACCCGAACCCTAACCCGAACCCTAACCCGAACACTAAACCTAACCCGATCCCAAACCCTAACCCTAACCCGAACCCGAACCCGAACCCTAAACCTAATCCTAACCCGAACCCTAACACTAACCCTAACCCGAACCCTAACCCGAACCATAACCCGAACCCTAACCCTAACCCTAACCCTAACCCGAAACCTAACCCTAACCCTAACCCGAAGCCTAACCCGAACCCTAACCCTAAACCTAACCCGAACCCTAACCCTAACCCTAACCCAAAACCTAACCCGAACCCTAACCCTAAACCTAACCCTAACCGGAACCCTAACCATAACCCGAACACTAACCCGAACCCTAACCCGAACCCTAACCCTAACCCTAACCCTAACCCGGACACTAACCCTAACCCGAACCCTAACCCTAACCCTAACCCTAACCCTAACCCTAACCCGAACCCTAACCCGAGCCCTAACCCGAACCCTAACCCTAATCCTAACCCGAACCCTAACCCTAAACCTAACCCGAAACCAAACCATAACCCTAACCCGAACCCTAACCCGAACCCTAACCCTAACCGTAATACGAACCCTAACCCTAACCTAACCCTAACACTAACCCGAACCTGAATACTAACCCTAACCCGAACCCTGACCTTAACGCTAACCCTAACCCGAACCCTAACCCTAACCCTAACCCTAACCCGAACCTTAACACGAACCCTAACCCTAACCCTAACTCGAACCCTATGCCTAACCCTAACCCTAACCCGAACACTAACCCTAACCCGAACCCTAACCCTAAAACTAACCCTAACCCTAACCCGAACTCTAACCCTAACCCTAACCTAACCCTAATCCGAACCCTAACCCTAACCCTAACCCTAACCCTAACACTAACCCCTAACCCTAACACGAAACCTAACCCTAACCCTAACCCGAACCCGAACCCTAACCCCTAACCCTAACACGAACCCGAACCCTAAACCTAAACCTAACCCTAACCCTAAACCTAACCCGAACCCAAACCCTAAACCTAACCCGAACCCTAACCCTAAACCGAACCCGAACCCTAACCCAAACCCTAACCCTAACCCTAACCCGAACCCTAACCCTAACACGAACCCTAACCCTAACCCGAACCCGAACCCTAACACTAACCCTAAACCTAACCTGCACCCTAACCCTAACCCGAACCCGAAACCTAACCCTATCCCTAAACCTAACCCTAACCCGAAACCGAACCCTAAACCTATCCCGAACCCTAACCCTAACCCAAACTCTAACCCTAACCCTAACCCGAACCCGAACCCTAACCCTAACCCTAACCCTAACCCTAACACGAACCCTAACCCTAACCCGAACCCTAACCCTAACCCGAACCCTAACCCGAACCCTAAACCTAACCCTAACCCGAACCCTAACCCTAACCCTAACTCTAACCCTAAACCTAACCCTCACCCGAACCCTAACCCTAACCCGAACCCTAACCCGAACCCTAAACCTAACCCTAACCCGAACCCTAACCCTAACCCTAACTCTAACCCTAAACCTAACCCTCACCCGAAACCTAACCCTAACCCGAACCCTAACACGAACCCTAACCCGAACCCTAAACCTAACCCTAAACCTAACCCTAACCCGAACACTAACCCTAACCCGAATCCTAACCCTAACCCTAACCCGAACCCTAACCCGAAACCTAACCCGAACCCTAGCCCTAACCCTAACTCGAACCCTAACCCTAACCCTAACTCTAACCCGAACCCTAACCCTAACCCTAACCCGAACCCGAACCCTAACACTAACCCTAAACCTAACCTGCACCCTAACCCTAACCCGAACCCGAAACCTAACCCTATCCCTAAACCTAACCCTAACCCGAAACCGAACCCTAAACCTATCCCGAACCCTAACCCTAACCCAAACTCTAACCCTAACCCTAACCCGAACCCGAACCCTAACCCTAACCCTAACCCTAACCCTAACACGAACCCTAACCCTAACCCGAACCCTAACCCTAACCCGAACCATAACCCGAACCCTAAACCTAACCCTAACCCGAACCCTAACCCTAACCCTAACTCTAACCCTAAACCTAACCCTCACCCGAACCCTAACCCTAACCCGAACCCTAACCCGAACCCTAAACCTAACCCTAACCCGAACCCTAACCCTAACCCTAACTCTAACCCTAAACCTAACCCTCACCCGAACCCTAACCCTAACCCGAACCCTAACACGAACCCTAACCCGAACCCTAAACCTAACCCTAAACCTAACCCTAACCCGAACACTAACCCTAACCCGAATCCTAACCCTAACCCTAACCCGAACCCTAACCCGAAACCTAACCCGAACCCTAGCCCTAACCCTAACTCGAACCCTAACCCTAACCCTAACTCTAACCCGAACCCTAACCCTAACCCTAACCCGAAACCTAACCCGAACCCTAAACCTAACTCTATCATAACCCGAACCCTAACCCTAACCCTAACCCTAACCCGAACCCGAACCCTAACCCTAACCCGAACCCTAACCCTAACCCGAACCCTAAACCTAACCCTAACCCGAACCCTAACCCTAACCTAACCCGAACCCTAACCGTAACCCGAACCCTAACCCTAACCCTAAACCTAACCCTAACCCGAACCCTAACCCTAACCCTAACCCGAACCCTAACCCGAACCCTAACCCTAACCCTAACCTGAACACTAACCCCTAACAATAACCTGAACCCGAACCCAATCCCGACCCTAACCCTAACCCTAACCCGAACCCTAACCCTAACCCTAACCCTAACCCTAACCCGAACCTAACCCTAACCCTAACCCTAAATCTAACCCTAAACCTAACCCTAACCCGAACCCTAAACCTAACCCTAACCCTAACCCTAAACCTAACCCGAATCCTAACTCTAACCCGAACCCTAACCCGAACCCTAACCCGAACACTAAACCTAACCCGATCCCAAACCCTAACCCTAACCCGAACCCGAACCCGAACCCTAAACCTAATCCTAACCCGAACCCTAACACTAACCCTAACCCGAACCCTAACCCGAACCATAACCCGAAACCTAACCCTAACCCTAACCCTAACCCGAAACCTAACCCTAACCCTAACCCGAAGCCTAACCCGAACCCTAACCCTAAACCTAACCCGAACCCTAACCCGAACACTAACCCAAACCCTAACCCGAACCCTAACCCTAACCCTAACCCTAACCCTAACCCGGACACTAACCCTAACCCTAACCCTAACCCGAACCTAACCCTAACCCTAACCCTAAATCTAACCCTAAACCTAAACCTAACCCGAACCCTAAACCTAACCCTAACCCTAACCCTAAACCTAACCCGAATCCTAACTCTAACCCGAACCCTAACCCGAACCCTAACCCGAACACTAAACCTAACCCGATCCCAAACCCTAACCCTAACCCGAACCCGAACCCGAACCCTAAACCTAATCCTAACCCGAACCCTAACACTAACCCTAACCCGAACCCTAAACCGAACCATAACCCGAACCCTAACCCTAACCCTAACCCTAACCCGAAACCTAACCCTAACCCTAACCCGAAGCCTAACCCGAACCCTAACCCTAAACCTAAGCCGAACCCTAACCCTAACCCTAACCCAAAACCTAACCCGAACCCTAACCCTAAACCTAACCCTAACCGGAACCCTAACCATAACCCGAACACTAACCCGAACCCTAACCCGAACCCTAACCCTAACCCTAACCCTAACCCGGACACTAACCCTAACCCGAACCCTAACCCTAACCCTAACCCTAACCCTAACCCTAACCTGAACCCTAACCCGAGCCCTAACCCGAACCCTAACCCTAATCCTAACCCGAACCCTAACCCTAAACCTAACCCGAAACCAAACCATAACCCTAACCCGAACCCTAACCCGAACCCTAACCCTAACCGTAATACGAACCCTAACCCTAACCTAACCCTAACACTAACCCGAACCTGAATACTAACCCTAACCCGAACCCTGACCTTAACGCTAACCCTAACCCGAACCCTAACCCTAACCCTAACCCTAACCCGAACCTTAACACGAACCCTAACCCTAACCCTAACTCGAACCCTATGCCTAACCCTAACCCTAACCCGAACACTAACCCTAACCCGAACCCTAACCCTAAAACTAACCCTAACCCTAACCCGAACTCTAACCCTAACCCTAACCTAACCCTAATCCGAACCCTAACCCTAACCCTAACCCTAACCCTAACACTAACCCCTAACCCTAACACGAAACCTAACCCTAACCCTAACCCGAACCCGAACCCTAACCCCTAACCCTAACACGAACCCGAACCCTAAACCTAAACCTAACCCTAACCCTAAACCTAACCCGAACCCAAACCCTAAACCTAACCCGAACCCTAACCCTAAACCGAACCCGAACCCTAACCCAAACCCTAACCCTAAACCTAACCCGAACCCTAACCCTAACACGAACCCTAACCCTAACCCGAACCCGAACCCTAACACTAACCCTAAACCTAACCTGCACCCTAACCCTAACCCGAACCCGAAACCTAACCCTATCCCTAAACCTAACCCTAACCCGAAACCGAACCCTAAACCTATCCCGAACCCTAACCCTAACCCAAACTCTAACCCTAACCCTAACCCGAACCCGAACCCTAACCCTAACCCTAACCCTAACCCTAACCCTAACACGAACCCTAACCCTAACCCGAACCCTAACCCTAACCCGAAACCTAACCCGAACCCTAAACCTAACCCTAACCCGAACCCTAACCCTAACCCTAACTCTAACCCTAAACCTAACCCTCACCCGAACCCTAACCCTAACCCGAACCCTAACCCGAACCCTAAACCTAACCCTAACCCGAACCCTAACCCTAACCCTAACTCTAACCCTAAACCTAACCCTCACCCGAACCCTAACCCTAACCCGAACCCTAACACGAACCCTAACCCGAACCCTAAACCTAACCCTAAACCTAACCCTAACCCGAACACTAACCCTAACCCGAATCCTAACCCTAACCCTAACCCGAACCCTAACCCGAAACCTAACCCGAACCCTAGCCCTAACCCTAACTCGAACCCTAACCCTAACCCTAACTCTAACCCGAACCCTAACCCTAACCCTAACCCGAACCCGAACCCTAACACTAACCCTAAACCTAACCTGCACCCTAACCCTAACCCGAACCCGAAACCTAACCCTATCCCTAAACCTAACCCTAACCCGAAACCGAACCCTAAACCTATCCCGAACCCTAACCCTAACCCAAACTCTAACCCTAACCCTAACCCGAACCCGAACCCTAACCCTAACCCTAACCCTAACCCTAACACGAACCCTAACCCTAACCCGAACCCTAACCCTAACCCGAACCATAACCCGAACCCTAAACCTAACCCTAACCCGAACCCTAACCCTAACCCTAACTCTAACCCTAAACCTAACCCTCACCCGAACCCTAACCCTAACCCGAACCCTAACCCGAACCCTAAACCTAACCCTAACCCGAACCCTAACCCTAACCCTAACTCTAACCCTAAACCTAACCCTCACCCGAACCCTAACCCTAACCCGAACCCTAACACGAACCCTAACCCGAACCCTAAACCTAACCCTAAACCTAACCCTAACCCGAACACTAACCCTAACCCGAATCCTAACCCTAACCCTAACCCGAACCCTAACCCGAAACCTAACCCGAACCCTAGCCCTAACCCTAACTCGAACCCTAACCCTAACCCTAACTCTAACCCGAACCCTAACCCTAACCCTAACCCGAAACCTAACCCGAACCCTAAACCTAACTCTATCATAACCCGAACCCTAACCCTAACCCTAACCCTAACCCGAACCCGAACCCTAACCCTAACCCGAACCCTAACCCTAACCCGAACCCTAAACCTAACCCTAACCCGAACCCTAACCCTAACCTAACCCGAACCCTAACCGTAACCCGAACCCTAACCCTAACCCTAAACCTAACCCTAACCCGAACCCTAACCCTAACCCTAACCCGAACCCTAACCCGAACCCTAACCCTAACCCTAACCTGAACACTAACCCCTAACAATAACCTGAACCCGAACCCAATCCCGACCCTAACCCTAACCCTAACCCGAACCCTAACCCTAACCCTAACCCTAACCCTAACCCGAACCTAACCCTAACCCTAACCCTAAATCTAACCCTAAACCTAACCCTAACCCGAACCCTAAACCTAACCCTAACCCTAACCCTAAACCTAACCCAAATCCTAACTCTAACCCGAACCCTAACCCGAACCCTAACCCGAACACTAAACCTAACCCGATCCCAAACCCTAACCCTAACCCGAACCCGAACCCGAACCCTAAACCTAATCCTAACCCGAACCCTAACACTAACCCTAACCCGAACCCTAACCCGAACCATAACCCGAAACCTAACCCTAACCCTAACCCTAACCCGAAACCTAACCCTAACCCTAACCCGAAGCCTAACCCGAACCCTAACCCTAAACCTAACCCGAACCCTAACCCTAACCCTAACCCAAAACCTAACCCGAACCCTAACCCTAAACCTAACCCTAACCGGAACCCTAACCATAACCCGAACACTAACCCAAACCCTAACCCGAACCCTAACCCTAACCCTAACCCTAACCCTAACCCGGACACTAACCCTAACCCGAACCCTAACCCTAACCCTAACCCTAACCCTAACCCGAAACCTAACCCGAGCCCTAACCCGAACCCTAACCCTAATCCTAACCCGAACCCTAAACCTAAACCTAAACCGAAACCAAACCCTAACCCTAACCCGAACCCTAACCCGAACCCTAACCCTAACCGTAATACGAACACTAACCCTAACCTAACCCTAACACTAACCCGAACCTGAACACTAACCCTAACCCGAACACTAACCTTAACGCTAACCCTAACCCGAACCCTAACCCTAACCCTAACCCTAACCCGAACCTTAACACGAACCCTAACCCTAACCCTAACTCGAACCCTATGCCTAACCCTAACCCTAACCCGAACACTAACCCTAACCCGAACCCTAACCCTAACCCTAACCCTAACCCTAACCCGAACTCTTACCCTAACCCTAACCTAACCCTAATCCGAACCCTAACCCTAACCCTAACCCTAACCCTAACCCTAACACTAACCCCTAACCCTAACACGAAACCTAACCCTAACCCTAACCCGAACCCGAACCCTAACCCCTAACCCTAACACGAACCCGAACCCTAAACCTAAACCTAACCCTAACCCTAACCCTAACCCGAACCCAAACCCTAACCCTAACCCGAACCCTAACCCTAAACCGAACCCGAACCCTAACCCTAACCCTAACCCTAACCCTAACCCGAACCCTAACCCTAACACGAACCCTAACCCTAACCCGAACCCGAACCCTAACCCTAACCCTAAACCTAACCTGCACCCTAACCCTAACCTGAACCCGAAACCTAACACTAACCCTAACCCTAACCCTAACCCCAACCCCAACCCTAACCCTAACACTAACCCTAAACCTAACCCGAACCCTAACCCTAACCCTAACCCTAACCCATAAACCCGAACCCTAACCCTAACCCCTAACCCGAACGCTAACCCTAACTCGAACCCTAAACCTAACCCGAACCCTAACCCTAACCCGAATCCTAACCTAACCCTAATCCGAACCCTAACCCTAACCCTAACCCTAACCCTAAAACTAACCCCTAACCCTAACCCTAGGCCTAACCCCAACCCTAACCCTCACACTAACCCTAACCCTACCCAAACCATAACCCTAACACGAAACCTATACCTAACCCGAACCCTAACCCTGAACCTAACCCGAACCCTAACCCGGACCCTAACCCTAACCCTAACCCGAACCCTAACCCTAACCCGAACCCTATCCCAAACCCTAACCCGAACCCTAACCCTTACCCGAACCATAACCCTAACCCTAACTCTAACCCTAAACCTAACCCTAACCCGAACCCGAACCATAACCGAACACTAACCCGAACCCTAACCGGAACCCTAACCCTAACCCTAACCCTAACCCGAACCCTAACCCTAACCCGAACCCTAACCCGAACCCTAACCCTAACCCTAACCCGAACTCTAACCGGAACCCTAACCCTAACCCTAATCCTAACCCGAACCCTAACCCCAAACCTAACCCGAAACCTAAACCTATCCCTAACCCGAACCCGATCCCTAACCCGAACCCTAACCCTAACCCTAACCCTAATACGAACCCTAACCCTAACCCTAACCCTAACCCGAACCCGAACCCTAACCCTAACCCGAAACCTGACCCTAACCCTAACCCTAACCCGAACCCTAACCCTAACCCTAACCCTAACCCGAACCTTAACACGAACCCTAACCCTAACCCTAACCCGAACCCTATGCCTAACTCTAACTCGAACACTAACCCTAACCCGAACCCTAACCCTAAACCTAACCCTAACCCTAACCCGAACCCTAAACCTAACCCTAACCTAACCCAACTCCGAACCCTAAACCTAACCCTAACCCTAACCCGAACCCGAACCCTAACCCTAACCCGAACCCTAACCCTAACCCTAATCCGAACCCGAACCCTACCTCAAAACCTAACCCTAACCCTAACCCGAACCCTAAACCTAACACGAACCCTAACCCTAACCCGAACCCGAACACTAACCCTAAACCTAACCCGCACCCTAAACCTAACCCGAACCCGAAGCCGAACCCTAACCCTAACCCTAAACCTAACCCTAACCCGAACCCTAACCCTAACACGAACCCGAAACCTAACACTAACCCTAACCATAACCCTAAACCCAACCCCAACCCTAACCCTAACACTAACCCTAAACCGAACCCGAACACTAACCCTAACCCTAACCCTAACCCGAACCCGAACCCTAACCCTAACCCCTAACCCGATCGCTAACCCTAACCAGAACCCTAACCCTAACCCGAACCCTAACCTAACCCTAATCCGAACCCTAACCCGAACCCTAACCCTAACCCTAACCTGAACACTAACCCCTAACCCTAACCCGAACCCGAACCCTAACCCGAACCCTAACCCTAAACCTAACCCGAACCCTAACCCTAACACTAACCCTAACCCGAACCCTAACCCTAAACCGAACCCTAACCCTAACCCTAACCCTAACCCTAACCCTAACCCGTACCCTAACACGAACCCTAACCCTAACCCGAACCCGAACCCTAACCCTAACCATAACCCTAACCCGAACCCTAAACCTAACACCTAACCCTAACCCTAACCCGAACCCGAACCCTAACACCTAACCCTAACCCTAACCCTAACCCGAACCCTAACCCTAACCCGAACCCTAAACCTAACCCTAACCCGAACCCTAACCCTAAACTAACCCGAACCCTAACCGTAACCCGAACCCTAACCCTAACCCTAAACCTAACCCTAACCCGAACCCTAACCCTAACCCTAACCCGAACACTAACCCGAACCCTAACTCTAACCCTAACCAGAACACTAACCCCTAATAATAACCTGAACCCGAACCCAAACCCGACCCTAACCCTAACCCTAACCCGAACCCTAACCCTAACCCTAACCCTAACCCGAACCTAACCCTAACCCTAACTCTAACTCTAAACCTAACCCTAACCAGAACCCTAACCCTAAACCGAACTCTAACCCGAGCGCTAACCCAAACCCTAACCCGAACCCTAACCCTAACCCGAACCCGAACCCAAACCGTAACCCTAACCCTAACCCTAACCCGAACCCTAACCCGAGCGCTACCCCAAAACCTAACCCGAACCCTAACCCTAACCCGAACCCGAACCCGAACCCTAACCCTATCCCTAACCCGAACACTAACCCTAACCATAACCCTAACCTGAACCCTAACCCTAACCCTAAACCTAACCCGAATCCTAACTCTTACCCAAACCCTAACCCGAACCCTAACCCGAACCCTAAACCTAACCCGATCCCGAACCCTAAACCTAACCCGAACCCGAACCCGAACCCTAACCCTAACCCTAACCCGAACCCTAACACTAACCCTAACCCGAACCCTAACCCGAACCCTAACCCGAACCCTAACCCTAACCCGAAACCTAACCCTAACACGAACCCGAACCCAAACCCTAACCCTAACCCTAACCCGAACACGAACCCGAACCCTAAACCTAACCCTAAGCCGAACCCTAACCCTAACCCGAACCCGAAACCTAACCCTAACCCTAACCCTAACCCTAAACCCAACCCCAACCCTAACCCTAACACTAACACCAAACCTAACCCAAACCCTAACCCTAACCCTAACCCTAACCCTAACCCTAACCCTAACACGAACCCGAACCCTAACCCTAACCCCTAACCCGAACGCTAACCCTAAACCGAACCCTAACCCTAAACCGAACCCTCACCCTAACCCGAACCCTAACCTAACCCTAATCCGAACCCTAACCCTAACCCTAACCCTAACCCTAACACTAACTCCTAACCCTAACCCCAACCCTAACCCTCACACTAACCCTAACCCTAACCCGAACCCTAACCCTAACCCTAACCCTAACCCTAACACTAACACTAACCCTAACCCTAACCCCAAACCTAACCCTCACACTAACCCTAACCCTAACCCGAACCCGAACACTAACCCTAACCCCTAACCCGAACCCTAACCCTAAGCAGAACCCTAACCCTAAACCGAACCCTAACCCTAACCCTAACCCGAACCCGAACCCTAAACCTAACCCTAAACCTACCCCTAACCCGAACCCGAACCCTAACCCTAACCCGAACCCTAACCCTAACCCGAACTCTAACCCGAAACCTAACCCTAACACGAACCCGAACCCAAACCCTAACCCTAACCCTAACCCGAACCCGAACCCGAACCCTAAACCTAACCCTAACCCGAACCCTAACCCTAACCCGAACCCGAAACCTAACCCTAACCCTAACCCTAACCCTAAACCCAACCCCAACCCTAACCCTAACACTAACACCAAACCTAACCCAAACCCTAACCCTAACCCTAACCCTAACCCTAACCCTAACCCTAACACGAACCCGAACCCTAACCCTAACCCCTAACCCGAACGCTAACCCTAAACCGAACCCTAACCCTAACCCGAACCCTCACCCTAACCCGAAACCTAACCTAACCCTAATCCGAACCCTAACCCTAACCCTAACCCTAACCCTAACACTAACTCCTAACCCTAGCCCCAACCCTAACCCTCACACTAACCCTAACCCTAACCCGAACCCTAACCCTAACCCTAACCCTAACTCTAACACTAACACTAACCCTAACCCTAACCCCAAACCTAACCCTCACACTAACCCTAACCCTAACCCGAACCCGAACACTAACCCTAACCCCTAACCCGAACCCTAACCCTAAGCAGAACCCTAACCCTAAACCGAACCCTAACCCTAACCCTAACCCTAACCCGAACCCGAACCCTAAACCTAACCCTAAACCTACCCCTAACCCGAACTCGAACCCTAACCCTAACCCGAACCCTAACCCTAACCCGAACTCTAAACCGAAACCTAACCCTAACCCGAACCCTAACCCGAACCCTAACCCTAACCCTAACGTGAACACTAACCCCTAACAATAACCCAAACCCGAACCCTAACCCGAACCCTAACCCTAACCCTAACCCGAAACCTAACCCTAACCCGAACCCTAACCCTAACCTGAACCCTAACCCGAACCCTAACCCGAACCCTAACCCTAACCTTAACCCTAACCCGAACCCGAACCCTAACCCTTACCCGAACCCTAACCCTAACCCTAACCCTAACCCTAACACGAAACCTAACTCGAACCCTAACCCGAGCGCTAACCCTAACCCTAACCCGAACCCTAACCCTAACCCTAACCCGAACCCTAACCCTAACCCTAACCCTAACCCGAACCCTAACCCTAACCCGAACCCTCACCCTAACCCTAATCCGAACCCTAACCCTAAACCTAACGCTAACCCTAACCCTAACCCGAACCCGAACCCTAACCCTAACCCGAACCCTGACCCTAACCCTAACCCTAACCCGAACCCTAACCCTAACCCTAACCCTAACCCGAACCTTAACACGAACCCTAACCCTAACCCGAACCCTAACCCTAACCCTAACCCGAACACTAACCCTAACCCGAACCCTAACCCTAACCCTAACCCTAACCCTAAACCGAACCCTAACCCTAACCCTAACCTAACCCTAATCCGAACCCTTACCCTAACCCTAACCCTAACACTAACCCCTAACCCTAACCCGAAACCTATCCCTAACCCTAACCCGAACCTGAACCCTAACCCGAACCCAAACCCTAACCCGAAACCGAACCCTAACCCTAACCCTAACCTGACCCTAAACCTAACCCTAACCCGAACCCTAACCCTAACCAGAACCCTAACCCTAACCCTAACCCGAATCCTAAACCTAACCCTAACCCGAACCCTAACCCGAACACTAACCCTAACCCTAACCCTAACCCAAACCCTAAACCTAACCCTAACCCGAACCCTAACCCTAACCCTAAACCGAACCCTAACCCTAACCCTAACCCTAACCCGAACCCTAACCCTAAACCTAACCCGAAACCTAACCCTAACCCTAACCCGAACCCTAACCCTAACCCGAACCCTAACCCTAATACTAACCCTACCCGACCCCTAACCCGAACCCTAACACGTACCCTATCCCTAACCCTAACACTAACCCGAACCCTAACCCTAACCCTAACCCTAACCCGAACCCTAAGCCTAACCCGAACCCTAACCCGAACCCTAACCCGAACCCTAAACCTAACCCGAACCCGAACCCTAACCCTAACCCTAACCCGAACCCTAAACCTAACATGAACCCTAAACCTAACCCTATCCCGAACCTGAACCCTAACACTAACCCCTAACCCGAACCCTAACCCTAACCCGAACCCTAACCCTAACCCGAACCCTAACCCTAACCCTAACCCTAACCCGAACCCTAACCCTAACCCGAACCCTAACCCTAACCCTAACCCTAACCCAAACCTAACCCGAACCCTAACCCTAACCCTAAACCGAACCCTAACCCGAACCCTACCCCTAACCCTAACCCTAACCCGAACCCGAACCCGAACTCTAACCCTAACCCTAACCCGAAGCCAAACCCAAACCCGAACCCTAACCCTAACCCTAACCAGAACCCTAACCCTAAACCTAAATGAACCCTAACCCTAACCCGAACCCTAACCGAAACCCTAATCCTATCCCGAACCCTAACCCGAACCCTAACCAGAACCCTAGCCCTAACCCTAACACGAACCCTAAACCGAACCCTAACCCTAACTCTAACCCGAACCCTAACCCTAACCCTAACCCGAACCCTAACCCGAACCCTAAACCTAACCCTAACCCGAACCCTAAACCTAACACTAACCCGAACCCTAACACTAACCCTAACCCTAACCCGAAACCGAACCCTAACCCTAAACCGAACCCTAACCCGAAACCTAACCCTAACCCTCACCTGAACACTAACCCCTAACCCTAACCCGAACCCGAACCCTAACCCGAACCCTAAACCTAAACCTAACCCGAACCCTAACCCTAACCCTAACCCTAACCCTAACCCTAACCCTAACCCGAAACCTAACCCTAACCCTAACTCTAACCCTAAACCTAACCCTCACCCGAACCCTAACCCTAACCCGAACCCTAACCCGAACCCTAACCCGAACCGTAAACCTAACCCTAACCCTAACCCTAAACCGAACCCTAACCCTAACTCGAACCCTAACCCTAACCCTAACCCGAACCCTAACCCAAACCCTAACCCTAACCCGAACCTTAATCTGAACCCTAACCCTAACCCTAACCGAACCCTAACCCTAACCCTAATCGAACCCTAATCCGAACCCTAACCCTAACCCTAACCCAAACCCTAACCCTAACACTAACCCCTAACCCTAACCCGAAACCTAACCCTAACCCTAACCCGAACCCGAACCCTAACCCCTAACCCTAACCCGAATCCGAACCCTATACCTAACCCTAACCCTAACACTAACCCAAACCCGAACCCTAACCCTAACCCGAACCCTAACCCTAACCCTAACCCGAACCCTAACCCTAACATGAACCCTAACCCTAATCCTAACCCGAACCCGAACCCTAACCCTAACCCCTAACCCGAACCCTAACCCTAACCCGAACAATAACCCTAACCCGAACCCTAACCCTAACGCTAACCCGAACCCTAAACCTAACCCTAACCCTAACCCAAACCTAACACGAACCCTAACCCGAACCCTAACCCTAACCCTAACCCGAACCCTAACCCGAACCCTACCCCTAACCCTAACCCTAACCAGAACCCGAACCGGAACCCTAACCCTAACCCTAACCCGAAGCCTAACCCTAACCCGAACCCTAACCGAACCCTAACCAGAACCTTAACCCTAACCCTAAACCGAACCCTAACCCTAACCCGAACCCTAACCGAAACCCGAACTCGAACCGGAACCCTAACCCTAACGCGAACCCTAACCCTAACCCTAACCCTAATCCGAACACTAACCCTAAACCTAACCCTAACCCGAACCCGAAACCTAACCCTAAACCGAACCCTAACCCTAACCCTAACCCTAACCCGAAACTTAACACGAACCCTAACCCTAACCCTAACCCGAACCCTATGCCTAACTCTAACCCTAACCCTATCATAACCCGAAACCGAACCCTAACCCTAACCCTAACCCTAACCCTAACCCGAACCCGAACCCTAACCCTAACCCGAACCCTAACCCTAACCCGAACCCTAACCCTAACCCTAACACGAACCCTAACCCTAACCCTAACCCGAACCCTAACAGTAACCCGAACCCTAACCCTAACCCTAAACCTAACCCTAACCCGAAACCTAACCCTAACCCTAAACCGAACCCTAACCCGAACCCTACCCCTAACCCTAACCTGAACACTAACCCCTAACAATAACCCGAACCCGAACCCAAACAAGACTCTAACCCTAACCCTAACCCGAACTCTAACCCTAACCCTAACCCTAACCCTAACCCTAATCCGAACCTAACCCTAACCCTAACTCTAACCCTAAACCTAACCCTAACCCGAACCCTAACCCTAAACCGAACTCTAACCCGAGTGCTAACCCGAACACTAACCCGAACCCTAACCCTAATCCGAACCCGAACCCGAACCCTAACCCTAACCCTAACCCTAACCCGAACCCTAACCCGAGCACTAACCCAAAACCTAACCCGAACCCTAAACCTAACCCGAACCCGAACCCGTACCCTAACCCTAACCCTAACCCGAACACTAACCCTAACCATAACCCTAACCCGAACCCTAAACCTAACCCGAACCCGAACCCTAACCCTAACCCGAACCCGAACCCGAACCCGAACCCTAACCCTAACCCTAACCCGAAACCTAACCCGAACCCTAACCCTAACCCTAACCCGAAACCTAACCCTAACCCTAACCGGAACCCTAAACCTAACCCTAACCGGAACCCTAACCCTAACCTTAACCCTAACCTGAAACATAACCCTAACCCGAACCCTAAACCTAACCCTAACCCTAAACCTAACCCTAACCCGAACCCTAACCCGAACCCTAACCCGAACCCTAACCCTAAAACTAACCCGAAACCTAACCCTAACCCTAACCCGAACCGGAATCCTAACCCGAACCCTAACCCTAAACCTAATACGAACCCTAACACTAACCCTAACCCGAAACCTGACCCTAAACCTAACCCTTAACCGAACCCTAACCCTAACCCTAACCCTAACCCGAAACTTAACACGAACCCTAACCCTAACCCTAACCCGAACCCTATGCCAAACCCTAACCCTAACCCGAACACTAACCCTAACCCGAACCCTAACCCTAACCCTAACCCTAACCCTAACCCGAACCCTAAACCTAACCCTAACCTAACCCTAATCCGAACCCTAACCCTAACCCTAACTCTAACCCTAACCCTAACACTAACCCCTAACCCGAACCCGACCCCTAACCACTAACCCTAACCCGATCCCGAACCCTAAACCTAACCCTAACCCGAACCCTAAGCCTAACCCGAACCCGAACACTAACCCTAACCCGAAACCTAACCCTAACCCTAACCCGAACCCGAACCCTACCACAAACCCTAACCCTAACCCTAACCCGAACTCTAACCCGAACCCGAACCCGAACACTAACACGTACCCTAACCCTAACACTAAACCGAACCCTAACCCGAACCCTACCCCTAACCCTAACCTGAACACTAACCCCTAACAATAACCGGAACCCGAACCCAAACAAGACTCTAACCCTAACCCTAACCCGAACCCTAAACCTAACCCTAAACCGAACCCTAACTCTAACCCGAACCCTAACCCTAACCCTAACCCTAACCCGAACCTGAACCCTAACACTAACCCGACCCCTAACCCGAACCCTAACACGTACCCTAACCCTAACCCTAACCCTAACCCTAACCCGAACCTTAACCCTAACCCTAACCCTAACCCGAACCCTAACCCTAACCCTAACCCTAACCCTAACCCTAACCCGAACCCTAACCCGAACCCGAACACTGACCCAAACCCTAACCCGAACACTAACCCTAATCCTAACCGGAAACCTAACCCGAATCCTAACCCTAACCCTAACTTGAACACTAACCCCTAACCCTAACCCGAACCCGAACCCTAAACCGAACCCTAACCCTAACCCTAAACCGATCCCTAACCCTAACCCTAACCCTAACCCTAACCCTAACCCTAACCCGAAACCAAACCCTAACCGTATCCCTAACTCTAACCCTATACCTAACCCTCACCCGAACCCTAAACGTAACCCGAACCCTAACCCGAACCCTAACCCGAACCCTAAACCTAACCTTAACCCTATCCCTAACCCGAACCCTAAACCTAACCCGAACCCTAACCCTAATCCTAAACCTAACCCTAACCCGAACCCTAACCCGAACCCTAACCCGAACCCTAACCCTAACCCTAACCCGAAACCTAACCCGAACCCTAACCCTAACCCTAACCCGAAACCTAAACCTAACCCTAACCCGAACCCTAACCCGAACCCTAACCCTAAGCCTAACCATAACCAGAACCCTAAACCTAACCCTAACCTGAACACTAACCCCTAACCCTAACCCGAACACGAACCCTAACCCGAACCCTAACCCTAAACCTAACCCGAACCCTAACCCTAACCCTAACCCTAACCCTAACCCGAAACCTAACCCTAACCCTAACCCGAACCCTAACCCTAACCCGAATCCTAACCCTAACCCTAACCCGAACCCTAACCCGAACCCTAACCCGAACCCTAGCCCTAACCCTAACCCGAACCCTAACCCGAACCCTAACCCTAACCCTAAACCGAACCCTAACCCTAAACCTAACCCGAAACCTAACCCGAACCCTAACCCTAACCCTAACCCTAACCCGAACCCTAAACCTAACCCTAACACGAACCCGAACCCTAACCCTAACCTTAACCCGAAACCGAAACCTAACCCTAACCCGAACCCTAACCTTCACCTGAACACTAACCCCTAACCCTAACCCGAACCCGAACCCTAACCCGAACCCTAAACCTAAACCTAAACCGAACACTAACCCTAACCCTAACCCTAACCCTAACCCGAAACCTAACCCTAACCCTAACTCTAACCCTAAACCTAACCCTCACCCGAACCCTAAACCTAACCCGAACCCTAAACCGAACCCTAACCCTAACCCTAACCCGAACCCGAACCCTAACCCTAACCCCTAACCCGAACCCTAACCCTAACCCGAACCCTAACCCTAACCCGAACCCTAACCCTAACCCTAACCCTAACCCTAACCCGAACCCTAACCATAACCCGAACCCTAACCCTAACCCTAACCCAAACCTAACCTGAACCCTAACCCGAACCCTAACCCTAACCCTAACCCGAACCCTAACCCGAACCCTACCCCTAACCCTAACCCTTACCCGAACCCGAACCCGAACCCTAACCCTAACCCTAAACTGAAGCCTAACCCTAACCCGAACCCTAACGCTAACCCTAACCAAAACCCTAACCCTAACCCTAAACCGAACCCTAACCCTAACCCGAACCCTAACCGAAACCCGAACCCGAACCCGAACCCTAACCCTAACCCGAACCCTAACCCTAACCCTAACCCGAACTCTAACACGAACCCGAACCCTGACACGAACCCGAACCCTAACCCTAAACCTAACCCGAACCCTAAACCTAACCCTAAACCGAACCCTAACCCTAACCCGAACCCGAACCCTAACACTAACCCGACCCCTAACCCGAACCCTAACACGTACCCTAACCCTAACCCTAACCCTAACCCGAACCTTAACCCTAACCCTAACCCTAAGCGAACCCTAACCCTAACCCTAACCCTAACCCTAACCCGAACCCGAACCCTAACCCTAACACGAACCTGAACCCTGACCCAAACCCTAACCCGAACACTAACCCTAACCCTAACCTGAAACATAACACGAACCCTAACCCTAACCCTAACTTGAACACTAACCCCTATCCCTAACCCGAACCCGAACCCTAACCCGAACCCTAACCCTAACCCTAAACCGATCCCTAACCCTAACCCTAACCCTAACCCTAACCTTAACCCTAACCCTAATCCGAACCCTAACCCGAACCCTAACCCGAACCCTAACCCTAACCTAACCCGAACCCTAAACCGAACCCTAACCCTAATCAGACCCCGAAACCTAACCCTAACACTAACCCGAAACCTAAACCGAACCCTAACACTAAACCTAACCCTAACCCGAACCCTAACCCTAACCCTAACCTGAACACTAACCCCTAACCCTAAACCGAACCCGAACCATAACCCGAACCCTAACCCTAAACATAACCCGAACCCTAACCCTAACCCTAACCCCAACCCTAACCCGAACCCTAACCCGAACCCTAACCAGAACCCTAGCCCTAACCCTAACCCGAACCCTAACCCGAACCCTAACCCTAACTATAACCCGAAGCCTAACCCTAACCCGAACCCGAACCCTAACCCGAACCCTAAACCTAACCCTAACCCTAACCCGAACCCTAAACCTAACCCTAACCCGAACACGAACCCTAACCCTAACACTAACCCGAAACCGAACCCTAACCCTAACCCGAACCCTAACCCGAAACCTAACCCTAACCCTCACCTGAAAACTAACCCCTAACCCTAACCCGAACCGGAACTCTAACCAGAACCCTAAACCTAAACCTAACCCGAAACCTAACCCTAACCCTAACCCTAACCCTAACCCTAACCCTAACCCGAAACCTAACCCTAACCCTAACTCTAACCCTAAACCTAACCCTCACCCGAACCCTAACCCTAACCCGAACCCTAACCCGAACCCTAACCCGAACCCTAAACCTAACCCTAACCCTAAACCGAACCGTAACCCTAACCCGAACCCTAACCCTAACCCTAAACCGAACCCTAACCCAAACCCTAACCCTAACCCGAACCTTAACCTGAAACCTAACCCTAACCCTAACCCGAACCCTAACCCTAAGCCTAACCGAACCCTAATCCGAACCCTAACCCTAACCCTAACCCTAACCCTAACACTAACCCCTAACCCTAACCCGAAACCTAACCCTAACCCTAACCCGAACCCGAACCCTAACCCCTAACCCTAACCCGAACCGAACCCTAAACATAACCCTAACCCTAACACTAACCCGAAACCGAACCCTAACCCTAACCCGAACCCTAACCCTAACCCTAACCCGAACCCTAACCCTAACATGAACCCTAACCCTAATCCTAACCCGAACCCGAACCCTAACCCTAAGACCTAACCCGAACCCTAACCCTAACCCGAACCCTAACCCTAACCCTAACCCCAACCCTAACCCTAACCCTAACCCTAAACCAAACCTAACCCGAACCCTAACCCGAAACCTAACCCTAACCCTAACCCGAACCCTAACCCGAACCCTACCCCTAACCCTAACCCTAACCAGAACCCGAACCGGAACCCTAACCCTAACCCTAACCCGAAGCCTAAATCTAACCCGAACCCTAACCCTAACCCTAACCAGAACCCTAACCCTAACCCTAACCCGAACCCTAACCCTAACCCGAACCCTAACCGAAACCCGAACCCGAACCGGAACCCTAACCCTAACGCGAACCCTAACCCTAACCCTAACCCTAATCCGAACACTAACCCTAAACCTAACCCTAACCCGAACCCGAAACCTAACCCTAACCCGAACCCTAACCCTAACCCGAACCTTAACACGAACCCTAACCCTAACCCTAACCCGAACCCTATGCCTAACTCTAACCCTAACCCTATCATAACCCGAACCCGAACCCTAACCCTAACCCTAACCCTAACCCTAACCCGAACCCGTAACCTAACCCTAACCCGAACCCTAACCCTAACCCGAACCCTAACCCTAACCCTAACCCGAACCCTAACCCTAACCCTAACCCGAACCCTAACCGTAACCCGAACCCTAACCCTAACCCTAAACCTAACCCTAACCCGAACCCTAACCCTAACACTAAACCGAACCCTAACCCGAACCCTACCCCTAACCCTAACCTGAACACTAACCCCTAACAATAACCGGAACCCGAACCCAAACAAGACTCTAACCCTAACCCTAACCCGAACCCTAACCCTAACCCTAACCCTAACCCTAACCCTAACCTAACCCTAACACTAACTCTAACCCTAAACCTAACCCTAACCCGAACCCTAACCCTAACCCGAACTCTAACCCAAGCGCTAACCCGAACCCTAACCCGAACCCTAACCCTAATCCGAACCCGAACCCGAACCCGAACCCTAACCCTAACCCTAACCCGAACCCTAACCCGAGCACTAACCCAAAACCTAACCCGAACCCTAAACCTAACCCGAACCCGAACCCTTACCCTAACCCTAACCCTAACCCGAACACTAACCCTAACCATAACCCTAACCCGAACCCTAAAACTAAACCGAACCCGAACCCTAACCCTAACCCGAACCCAAACCCGAACCCTAACCCTAACACTAACCCGAAACCTAACCCGAACCCTAACCCTAACCCTAACCCGAAACCTAACCCTAACCCTAACCGGAACACTAACCCTAACCGTAACCCGAACCCGAACCCTAAACCTAACCCTAACCGGAACCCTAACCCTAACCTTAACCCTAACCCGAAACATAACCCTAACCCGAACCCTAACCCTAACCCTAACCCTAACCCTAACCCTAAACCGAACCCTAACCCGAACCCTAACCCGAACCCTAACCCTAAAACTAACCCGAAACCTAACCCTAACCGTAACCCGAACCCGAACCATAACCCGAACCCTAACCCTAAAACTAATACGAACCCTAACCCTAACCCTAACCCGAACCCTGACCCTAAACCTAACCCTGAACCGAACCCTAACCCTAACCCTAACCCTAACCCGAAACTTAACATGAACCCTAACCCTAACCCTAACCCGAACCCTATGCCAAACCCTAACCCTAACCCGAACACTAACCCTAACCCGAACCCTAACCCTAACCCTCACCCTAACCCTAACCCACCCGAACCCTAAACCTAACCCTAACCTAACCCTAATCCGAACCCTAACCCTAACCCTAACCCTAACCCTAACACTAACCCCTAACCCGAACCCGACCCCTAACCCCTAACCCTAACCCGAGCCCGAACCCTAAACCTAACCCTAACCCGAACCCTAACCCTTACCCGAACCCGAACCCTAACCCTAACCCGAACCCTAACCCTAACCCTAACCCGAAACCGAAACCTACCACAAACCCTAACCCTAACCCTAAACCGAACCCTAAACCTAACACGAACCCTAACTCTAACCCGAACCCGAACCCTAACCCTAACCCTAAACCTAACCCGCACCCTAACCCGAACCCGAACCCGAACCCGAACCCTAACCCTAACCCTAAACGTAACCGTAACCCGAACCCTAACCCTAACCCTAACCCTAACACTAACCCCAAACCTAACCCCAAACCTAACCCTCACACTAACCCTAACCCTAACCCGAACCCTAACCCTAACCCTAACCAACCCTAACCCGAACCCGAACACTAACCCTAACACCTAACCCGAGCCCTAACCCTAACCAGAACCCTAACCCTAACCCGAACCCTAACCCTAACCCTAACCCTAACCCGAACACGAACCCTAACCATAACCCTAAACCTAACCCTAACCCGAACCCGAACCCGAACCCTAACCCTAACCCGAACCCTAACGCTAACCCGAACTCTAAACCTAACCCTAACCCGAACCCTAACCCTAACCCTAACCCGAACCCTAACCGTAACCCGAACACTAACCCTAACCCTAAACCTAACGCTAACCCTAACCCGAACCCGAACCCTAAACCTAACCCCTAACCCGAACGCTAACCCTAAACCGAACCCTAACCCTAACCCGAACCCTAACCCTAACCCGAACTCTAACCCTAACCCTAAACCGAACCCTAACCCTAACCCTAACCCTAACCCTAACCCATACCCGAACCCTAACCCTAACTCTATCCCGAACCCGAAACCTAACCCTAACCCGAACCCTAACCCTAAACCGAACCCTAACCCTAACCCTAACCCGAACCCGAAACCTACCCCAAACCCTAACCCTAACCCTAACCCGAACCGTAAACCTAACACGAACCCTAACCCTAACCCGAACCCGAACCCTAACCCTAACCCTAAATCTAACCCGCACCCTAACCCTAACCCGAACCCGAACCCGAACCCTAACCCTAACCCTAAACGTAACCCTAACCCGAACCCTAACCCTAACCCGAACCAGAACCCGAACCCGAACCCTAACCCGAACTCTAACCCTAACCCTAAACCGAACGCTAACCCTAACCCTAACCCTAACCCTAACCCATACCCGAACCCTAACCCTAACTCTATCCCGAACCCGAAACCTAACCCTAACCCGAACCCTAACCCTAACCCGAACCCTAACCCTAACCCTAACCCGAACCCGAAACCTACCCCAAACCCTAACCCTAACCCTAACCCGAACCCTAAACCTAACACGAACCCTAACCCTAACCCGAACCCGAACCCTAACCCTAACCCTAAACCTAACCCGCACCCTAACCCTAACCCGAACCCGAACCCGAACCCTAACCCTAACCCTAAACGTAACCCTAACCCGAACCCTAACCCTAACCCGAACCCGAAACCTAACCCTAACCCTAACCCTAACCCTATCCCCAACCCCAAACCTAACCCTAACGCTAACCCTAAACCTAACCCGAACCCTAACCCTAAACCTAACCCTAACGCTAACCCGAACCCGAACCCTAAACCTAACCCCTAACCGGAACGCTAACCCTAAACCGAACCCTAACCTTAACCCGAACCCTAACCCTAACCCGAACCATAACCTAACCCTAATCCGAACCCTAACCCTAACCCTAACCCTAACCCTAACCCTAACACTAACCCCTAACCCTAAACCCAAACCTAACCCTCACACTAACCCTAACCCTAACCCGAACCCTAACCCTAACCCTAACCAACCCTAACCCGAACCCGAACACTAACCCTAACACCTAACCCGAAACCTAACCCTAACTAGAACCCTAACCCTAACCCAAACCCTAACCCTAACCCTAACCCGAACCCGAACCCGAACCCTAAACCTAACCCTAACCCTAAACCTAACCCTAACCCGAACCCGAACCCTAACCCTAACCCGAACCCTAACCCTAACCCGAACTCTAACCCTAACCCTAACCCGAACCCTAACCCTAACCCTAAACCGAACCCTAACCGTAACCCGAACACTAACCCTAACCCTAACCCTAACACTAACCCGAACCCTAACCCTAACCCGAACCCTAACCCGAACCCTAACCCTAACCCTAACCTGAACTCTAACCCCTAACAATAACCCGAACTCGAACCCTAACCCGAACCCTAACCCTAACCCTAACCCGAACCCTAACCCTAACGCTAACCCTAACCCTAACCCGAACCCTAACCCGAAACCAAACCCTAACCGTAACCCTAACTCTAACCCAAAACCTAACCCTCACCCGAACCCTAAACGTAACCCGAACCCTAACCCGAACCCTAACCCGAACCCTAAACCTAACCTTAACCCTATCCCTAACCCGAACCCTAAACCTAACCCGAACCCTAACCCTAATCCTAAACCTAACCCTAACCCGAACCCTAACCCGAACCCTAACCCGAACCCTAACCCTAACCCTAACCCGAAACCTAACCCGAACCCTAACCCTAACCCTAACCCGAAACCTAAACCTAACCCTAACCCGAACCCTAACCCGAACCCTAACCCTAAGCCTAACCATAACCAGAACCCTAAACCTAACACTAACCTGAACACTAACCCCTAACCCTAACCCGAACACGAACCCTAACCCGAACCCTAACCCTAAACCTAACCCGAACCCTAACCCTAACCCTAACCCTAACCCTAACCCGAAACCTAACCCTAACCCTAACCCGAACCCTAACCCTAACCCGAATCCTAACCCTAACCCTAACCCGAACCCTAACCCGAACCCTAACCCGAACCCTAGCCCTAACCCTAACCCGAACCCTAACCCGAACCCTAACCCTAACCCTAAACCGAACCCTAACCCTAAACCTAACCCGAAACCTAACCCGAACCCTAACCCTAACCCTAACCCTAACCCGAACCCTAAACCTAACCCTAACACGAACCCGAACCCTAACCCTAACCTTAACCCGAAACCGAAACCTAACCCTAACCCGAACCCTAACCTTCACCTGAACACTAACCCCTAACCCTAACCCGAACCCGAACCCTAACCCGAACCCTAAACCTAAACCTAAACCGAACACTAACCCTAACCCTAACCCTAACCCTAACCCGAAACCTAACCCTAACCCTAACTCTAACCCTAAACCTAACCCTCACCCGAACCCTAAACCTAACCCGAACCCTAAACCGAACCCTAACCCTAACCCTAACCCGAACCCGAACCCTAACCCTAACCCCTAACCCGAACCCTAACCCTAACCCGAACCCTAACCCTAACCCGAACCCTAACCCTAACCCTAACCCTAACCCTAACCCGAACCCTAACCATAACCCGAACCCTAACCCTAACCCTAACCCAAACCTAACCTGAACCCTAACCCGAACCCTAACCCTAACCCTAACCCGAACCCTAACCCGAACCCTACACCTAACCCTAACCCTTACCCGAACCCGAACCCGAACCCTAACCCTAACCCTAAACTGAAGCCTAACCCTAACCCGAACCCTAACGCTAACCCTAACCAGAACCCTAACCCTAACCCTAAACCGAACCCTAACCCTAACCCGAACCCTAACCGAAACCCGAACCCGAACCCGAACCCTAACCCTAACCCGAACCCTAACCCTAACCCTAACCCGAACTCTAACACGAACCCGAACCCTGACACGAACCCGAACCCTAACCCTAAACCTAACCCGAACCCTAAACCTAACCCTAAACCGAACCCTAACCCTAACCCGAACCCGAACCCTAACACTAACCCGACCCCTAACCCGAACCCTAACACGTACCCTAACCCTAACCCTAACCCTAACCCGAACCTTAACCCTAACCCTAACCCTAAGCGAACCCTAACCCTAACCCTAACCCTAACCCTAACCCGAACCCGAACCCTAACCCTAACACGAACCTGAACCCTGACCCAAACCCTAACCCGAACACTAACCCTAACCCTAACCTGAAACATAACACGAACCCTAACCCTAACCCTAACTTGAACACTAACCCCTATCCCTAACCCGAACCCGAACCCTAACCCGAACCCTAACCCTAACCCTAAACCGATCCCTAACCCTAACCCTAACCCTAACCCTAACCTTAACCCTAACCCTAATCCGAACCCTAACCCGAACCCTAACCCGAACCCTAACCCTAACCTAACCCGAACCCTAAACCGAACCCTAACCCTAATCAGACCCCGAAACCTAACCCTAACCCTAACCCGAAACCTAAACCGAACCCTAACACTAAACCTAACCCTAACCCGAACCCTAACCCTAACCCTAACCTGAACACTAACACCTAACCCTAAACCGAACCCGAACCATAACCCGAACCCTAACCCTAAACATAACCCGAACCCTAACCCTAACCCTAACCCCAACCCTAACCCGAACCCTAACCCGAACCCTAACCAGAACCCTAGCCCTAACCCTAACCCGAACCCTAACCCGAACCCTAACCCTAACTATAACCCGAAGCCTAACCCTAACCCTAACCCGAACCCTAACCCGAACCCTAAACCTAACCCTAACCCTAACCCGAACCCTAAACCTAACCCTAACCCGAACACGAACCCTAACCCTAACACTAACCCGAAACCGAACCCTAACCCTAACCCGAACCCTAACCCGAAACCTAACCCTAACCCTCACCTGAAAACTAACCCCTAACCCTAACCCGAACCGGAACTCTAACCAGAACCCTAAACCTAAACCTAACCCGAAACCTAACCCTAACCCTAACCCTAACCCTAACCCTAACCCGAAACCTAACCCTAACCCTAACTCTAACCCTAAACCTAACACTCACCCGAACCATAACCCTAACCCGAACCCTAACCCGAACCCTAACCCGAACCCTAAACCTAACCCTAACCCTAAACCGAACCCTAACCCTAACTCGAACCCTAACCCTAACCCTAAACCGAACCCTAACCCAAACCCTAACCCTAACCCGAAACTTAACCTGAAACCTAACCCTAACCCTAACCCGAACCCTAACCCTAAGCCTAACCGAACCCTAATCCGAACCCTAACCCTAACCCTAACCCTAACCCTAACACTAACCCCTAACCCTAACCCGAAACCTAACCCTAACCCTAACCCGAACCCGAACCCTAACCCCTAACCCTAACCCGAACCGAACCCTAAACATAACCCTAACCCTAACACTAACCCGAAACCGAACCCTAACCCTAACCCGAACCCTAACCCTAACCCTAACCCGAACCCTAACCCTAACATGAACCCTAACCCTAATCCTAACCCGAACCCGAACCCTAACCCTAAGACCTAACCCGAACCCTAACCCTAACCCGAACCCTAACCCTAACCCTAACCCGAACCCTAACCCTAACCCTAACCCTAAACCAAACCTAACCCGAACCCTAACCCGAAACCTAACCCTAACCCTAACCCGAACCCTAACCCGAACCCTACCCCTAACCCTAACCCTAACCAGAACCCGAGACGGAACCCTAACCCTAACCCTAACCCGAAGCCTAAATCTAACCCGAACCCTAACCCTAACCCTAACCAGAACCCTAACCCTAACCCTAACCCGAACCCTAACCCTAACCCGAACCCTAACCGAAACCCGAACCCGAACCGGAACCCTAACCCTAACGCGAACCCTAACCCTAACCCTAACCCTAATCCGAACACTAACCCTAAACCTAACCCTAACCCGAACCCGAAACCTAACCCTAACCCGAACCCTAACCCTAACCCGAACCTTAACACGAACCCTAACCCTAACCCTAACCCGAACCCTATGCCTAACTCTAACCCTAACCCTATCATAACCCGAACCCGAACCCTAACCCTAACCCTAACCCTAACCCTAACCCTAACCCGAACCCGTAACCTAACCCTAACCCGAACCCTAACCCTAACCCGAACCCTAACCCTAACCCTAACCCGAACCCTAACCCTAACCCTAACCCGAACCCTAACCGTAACCCGAACCCTAACCCTAACCCTAAACCTAACCCTAACCCGAACCCTAACCCTAACACTAAACCGAACCCTAACCCGAACCCTACCCCTAACCCTAACCTGAACACTAACCCCTAACAATAACCGGAACCCGAACCCAAACAAGACTCTAACCCTAACCCTAACCCGAACCCTAACCCTAACCCTAACCCTAACCTAACCCTAACACTAACTCTAACCCTAAACCTAACCCTAACCCGAACCCTAACCCTAACCCGAACTCTAACCCAAGCGCTAACCCGAACCCTAACCCGAACCCTAACCCTAATCCGAACCCGAACCCGAACCCGAACCCTAACCCTAACCCTAACCCGAACCCTAACCCGAGCACTAACCCAAAACCTAACCCGAACCCTAAACCTAACCCGAACCCGAACCCTTACCCTAACCCTAACCCTAACCCGAACACTAACCCTAACCATAACCCTAACCCGAATCCTAAACCTAAACCGAACCCGAACCCTAACCCTAACCCGAACCCGAACCCGAACCCTAACCCTAACACTAACCCGAAACCTAACCCGAACCCTAACCCTAACCCTAACCCGAAACCTAACCCTAACCCTAACCGGAACACTAACCCTAACCGTAACCCGAACCCGAACCCTAAACCTAACCCTAACCGGAACCCTAACCCTAACCTTAACCCTAACCCGAAACATAACCCTAACCCGAACCCTAACCCTAACCCTAACCCTAACCCTAACCCTAAACCGAACCCTAACCCGAACCCTAACCCGAACCCTAACCCTAAAACTAACCCGAAACCTAACCCTAACCGTAACCCGAACCCGAACCCTAACCCGAACCCTAACCCTAAAACTAATACGAACCCTAACCCTAACCCTAACCCGAACCCTGACCCTAAACCTAACCCTTAACCGAACCCTAACCCTAACCCTAACCCTAACCCGAAACTTAACACGAACCCTAACCCTAACCCTAACCCGAACCCTATGCCAAACCCTAACCCTAACCCGAACACTAACCCTAACCCGAACCCTAACCCTAACCCTCACCCTAACCCTAACCCACCCGAACCCTAAACCTAACCCTAACCTAACCCTAATCCGAACCCTAACCCTAACCCTAACCCTAACCCTAACACTAACCCCTAACCCGAACCCGACCCCTAACCCCTAACCCTAACCCGAGCCCGAACCCTAAACCTAACCCTAACCCGAACCCTAACCCTTACCCGAACCCGAACCCTAACCCTAACCCGAACCCTAACCCTAACCCTAACCCGAAACCGAAACCTACCACAAACCCTAACCCTAACCCTAAACCGAACCCTAAACCTAACACGAACCCTAACTCTAACCCGAACCCGAACCCTAACCCTAACCCTAAACCTAACCCGCACCCTAACCCGAACCCGAACCCGAACCCGAACCCTAACCCTAACTCTAAACGTAACCGTAACCCGAACCCTAACCCTAACCCTAACCCTAACACTAACCCCAAACCTAACCCCAAACCTAACCCTCACACTAACCCTAACCCTAACCCGAACCCTAACCCTAACCCTAACCAACCCTAACCCGAACCCGAACACTAACCCTAACACCTAACCCGAGCCCTAACCCTAACCAGAACCCTAACCCTAACCCGAACCCTAACCCTAACCCTAACCCTAACCCGAACACGAACCCTAACCATAACCCTAAACCTAACCCTAACCCGAACCCGAACCCGAACCCTAACCCTAACCCGAACCCTAACGCTAACCCGAACTCTAAACCTAACCCTAACCCGAACCCTAACCCTAACCCTAACCCGAACCCTAACCGTAACCCGAACACTAACCCTAACCCTAAACCTAACGCTAACCCTAACCCGAACCCGAACCCTAAACCTAACCCCTAACCCGAACGCTAACCCTAAACCGAACCCTAACCCTAACCCGAACCCTAACCCTAACCCGAACTCTAACCCTAACCCTAAACCGAACCCTAACCCTAACCCTAACCCTAACCCTAACCCATACCCGAACCCTAACCCTAACTCTATCCCGAACCCGAAACCTAACCCTAACCCGAACCCTAACCCTAAACCGAACCCTAACCCTAACCCTAACCCGAACCCGAAACCTACCCCAAACCCTAACCCTAACCCTAACCCGAACCGTAAACCTAACACGAACCCTAACCCTAACCCGAACCCGAACCCTAACCCTAACCCTAAATCTAACCCGCACCCTAACCCTAACCCGAACCCGAACCCGAACCCTAACCCTAACCCTAAATCTAACCCGCACCCTAACCCTAACCCTAACCCGAACCCTGACCCTAACCCTAACCCTAACACTAACCCCAAACCGAACCCTAACCCTAACCCTAACCGTAACCCGAACCCGAACCCTAACCCTAACTGGAACCCTAACCCTAACACTAACCCTAACCCTAACCCGAACCCTAAACCTAACCCAAACCCTAACCCTAATCCGAAACCTAACCCAAACTCTAACCCTAACCCTAACCCGAACCCTAACCCTAACACTACCCTAACCCGAACCCAAACTCTAACCCTAACCCTAACCCGAACCCTAACCCTAACCTTTACCGGAAACCTAACCCTAACCCGAACCCGAACCCTAACCCTAACACTAACCCGAACCCTAACGCTAAACCGAACCCTAAACCTAACCCTAACCCGAACGCTAACCCTAACCCTAACCCTAAACCTAACCCGAACCCTAACCCTAACCCTAACCCGAAACCTAACCCTAACCCTAACCCTAACTCGATCGGTAACCCTAACCCTAACCCCTAACCCTAACCCTAACCCTAACCCTAACCCGAACCCTAACCCTAACCCTAACCCTAACCCTAACCCTAAGCCGAACCCGAACCCTAACCCTAACCCTACCCCTAACCCTATTCCGAACCCTAACCCTAACCCTAACCCTAACCCTAACCTGAACCCTAAACCTATCCGGAACCCTAACCCTAACCCTAACCCTAACCCGAACCCTAACCCGAACCCTAACCCTAACCCTAACCCGAACACTAACACTAACCCTAACCCGAACCCGAACCCTAACCCTAACCTTAACCGGAACCCTAACACTAACCCTAACCCGAACCCGAACTATAACCCCTTACCCGAATCCTAACCCTAACCCGAACCCTAACCCGAACCCTAACCCTAACACTAACCCGAACCCTAACCCGAACCCTAAACCTAACCCGATCCCGAACCCTATCCCTAACCCGAACCCGAACCCGAACCCTAACCCTAACCCTAAACGTAACCCTAACCCGAACCCTAACCCTAACCCGAACCCGAAACCTAACCCTAACCCTAACCCTAACCCTAACCCTAACCCCAACCCCAAACCTAACCCTAACACTAACCCTAAACCTAACCCGAACCCTAACCCTAACCCTAACCCTAACCCTAACCCGAACCCGAACCCTAACCCTAACCCCTAACCCGAACGCTAACCCTAAACCGAACCCTAACCCTAACCTGAACCCTAACCCTAACCCTAACCTAACCCTAATCCGAACCTTAACCCTAACCCTAACCCTAACCCTAACACTAACCCCAAACCCTAACCCCAAACCTAACCCTCACACTAACCCTAACCCTAACCCGAACCCTAACCCTAACCCTAACCAACCCTAAACCGAACCCGAACACTAACCCTAACACCTAACCCGAACCCTAACCCTAACCAGAACCCTAACCCTAACCCGAACCCTAACCCTAACCCGAACCCGAACCCGAACCCGAACCCTAACCCGAACTCTAACCCTAACCCTAAACCGAACGCTAACCCTAACCCTAACCCTAACCCTAACCCATACCCGAACCCTAACCCTAACTCTATCCCGAACCCGAAACCTAACCCTAACCCGAACCCTAACCCTAACCCAAACCCTAACCCTAACCCTAACCCGAACCCGAAACCTACCCCAAACCCTAACCCTAACCCTAACCCGAACCCTAAACCTAACACGAACCCTAACCCTAACCCGAACCCGAACCCTAACCCTAACCCTAAACCTAACCCGCACCCTAACCCTAACCCGAACCCGAACCCGAACCCTAACCCTAACCCTAAACGTAACCCTAACCCGAACCCTAACCCTAAACCGAACCCAAACCTAACCCTAACCCTAACCCTAACCCTAACCCCAACCCCAAACCTAACCCTAACGCTAACCCTAAACCTAACCCGAACCCTAACTCTAACCCTAACCCTAACGCTAACCCGAACCCGAACCCTAAACCTAACCCCTAACCGGAACGCTAACCCTAAACCGAACTCTAACCTTAACCCGAACCCTAACCCTAACCCGAACCATAACCTAACCCTAATCCGAACCCTAACCCTAACCCTAACCCTAACCCTAACACTAACCCCTAACCCTAAACCCAAACCTAACCCTCACACTAACCCTAACCCTAACCCGAAACCTACCCTAACCAACCCTAACCCGAACCCGAACACTAACCCTAACACCTAACCCGAAACCTAACCCTAACTAGAACCCTAACCCTAACCCAAACCCTAACCCTAACCCTAACCCGAACCCGAACCCGAACCCTAAACCTAACCCTAACCCTAAACCTAACCCTAACCCGAACCCGAACCCTAACCCTAACCCGAACCCTAACCCTAACCCGAACTCTAACCCTAACCCTAACCCGAACCCTAACCCTAACCCTAACCCGAACCCTAACCGTAACCCGAACACTAACCCTAACCCTAACCCTAACACTAACCCGAACCCTAACCCTAACCCGAACCCTAACCCGAACCCTAACCCTAACCCTAACCTGAACTCTAACCCCTAACAATAACCCGAACTCGAAACCTCACCCAAACCCTAACCCTAACCCTAACCCGAACCCTAACCCTAACGCTAACCCTAACCCTAACCCGAACCCTAACCCGAACCCTAACTCGAACCCTAACCCGAGCGTTAACCCTAACCCTAACCCGAACCCTAACCCTAACCCGAACCCTAACCCGAACCCTAACCCTAACCCTAACCCGAAACTTAACACGAACCCTAACCCTAACCCGAACCCTAACCCTAACCCTAACCCTAACCCGAACACTAACCCTAACCCGAACCCTAACCCTAACCCTAACTCTAACCCTAAACCGAACCCTAACCCTAACCCTAACCTAACCCTATTCCGAACCCTAACCCTAACCCTAACCCTAACCCTAACCCTAACACTAACCCCTAACCCTAACCCGAAACCTAACCCTAACCATAACAAAGAACCGGAACCCTAACCCTAACCTCTAACCCGAACCCTAACCCTAACCCGAACCGTAACCCTAACTCGAACCCTAACCCTAACCCGAACCCGAACCCGAACCCTAAACCGAACCCTAAACCTCACCCTAACTCTAACCCTAAACCGAACCCTAACCCTAACCCTAACCTAACCCTAATCCGAACCCTAACCCTAACCCTAACCCTAACCCTAACCCGAACCCTAACCCGAACCCTAACCCTAACCCTAACCCGAACACTAACACTAACCCTAACCCGATCCCGAACCCTATCCCTAACCCGAACCCGAACCCGAACCCTGACCCTAACCCTAAATCAAACCCTAACCCAAACCCTAACCCTAACCTTAACCCTAAACCTAACCCGAAACCTAACCCTAACCCTAACCCGAACCCGAACCCTAACCCGAACCCTAACACTAACCCTAATACGAACCCTAACCCTAACCCTAACCCGAACCCTGACCCGAACCCTAACCCTTACCCGAACCGTAACCCTAACCCTAACCCTAACCCGAAACTTAACACGAAATCTAACCCTAACCCTAACCCGAACCCTATGCCTAACCCTAACCCTAACCCGAACACTAACCCTAACCCGAAACCTAACCCTAAACCTAACCCTAACCCTAACCCTAACCCTAACCCTAACCCGAACCCTAACCCGAATCCTAACCCGAACCCTAACCCTAAACCTAACTCGAAAACTAACCCTAACCCTAACCCGAACCCGAACCCTAACCCGAACCCTAACCCTAACCCTAATACGAACCCTAACCCTAACCCTAATCCGAACCCTGACCTTAACCCTAACCCTTACCCGAAACCTAACCCTAACCCTAACCCTAACCCTAACCCGAAACTTAACACGAACCCTAACCCTAACCCTAACCCGAACCCTTTGCCTAACCCTAACCCTAACCCTAACCCTAACCCTAACCCTAAACCTAACCCGAACCCTAACCCTAACCCTACCTCCTAACCCTAACACTAACCCTAAACCGAAACTTAACCCTAACCCGAACCCTAACCCTAACCAGAACACTAACCCGAACCCTAACCCTAACCCGAACCCGTACCCTACCCCTAACCCGAACCCAAACCCTAACCCGAACCCTAACCCTAACACTAACCCTAAGCCGAACCCGAAACCTAACCCTAACCCGAACCCGAACCCTGACCAGAACCCGGACCCTATAACTAACACTAACCCTAAACCGACCCCGAACCCTAACCCTAACCCTAACACTAACCCTAACCCTAACCCGAAACCTAACCCTAACCCGAACCCCAACACTAACCCTAACCCTAACCGGAACCCTAACCCTAAGCCGAAGCCTAACCCTAAACCTAACCCTAACCCGAACCCTAACCCTAAACCTAACCCTAACCCGAACCCTAACTCTAACCCTAACCCTAACGCTAACCCTAACCCTTACTCGATCCCTAACCCTAAACCTAACCCGAACCCTAATTCTAACCCTAACCCTAACCCGAACGATAACACTAACCCTAACCCCTAACCCTAACCCTAAACCTAACCCTAACCCGAACCCTAACCCTAACCCTATCACTAACCCTAACCCGAACCCGAACCATAACCCGAACCCTACCCCTAACACTAATCCGAACCCTAACCCTAACCATAACCCTAACCCTAACCCTAACCCTAACCATAACCCTAACCCTAACCCGAACCCTAATCCGAACCCTAACCCTAAACCTAACCCTAACCCAAACCCTAACCCTAACCCTAACCCTAACCCGAACCCTAACCCTAACCTTAACCGGAAACGTAAACCTAACCCTAACCTGAACCCTAACCCTAAACCTAACCCTAACCCGAACCCTAACCCGAACCCTAACCCGAACCCTAACGCTAACCCGAACCCGAACCATAACCCTAACCCGAACCCGAACCCGAACACTAAACCTAACCCGAACCCTAACGCTAACCCGAACCCGAACCATAACCCTAACCCGAACCCGAACCCGAACCCTAACCCTAACCCGAACCCTAACCCTAACCCTAACCCGAACCCTAACCCTAACCCTAACCCGAACCCTAACCCGAACCCTAACCCTAACCTGAAACCTAACCCTAACACTAACCTTAACCCGAACCCTAAACCTAACCATAACCCTAAGCCTAACCCTAACCCGAACCCAACCCTAACCCTAACCCGAACACTAACCCTAACCGTAACCCTAACCCTAACCCGAACCCTACCCTAACCCTACCCACTAACGCTAACCCTAACCCTAACCCGAACCCTAACCCTAACCCTAACCATAACCCGAACCCGAACCCTAACCCGAACCCTGACCCTAACCCTAACCCTAACCCTAACACTAACCCGAAACCGAACCCTAACCCTAACCCTAACCGTAACCCGAACCCGAACCCTAACCCTAACTGGAACCCTAACCCTAACACTAACCCTAACCCTAACCCGAACCCTAACCCTAACACAAAACCTAACCCTAATCCGAAACCTAACCCAAACTCTAACCATAACCCAAACCCAAACCCTAACCCTAACCCGAACCCTAACCCTAACCCGAACCCTAACCCTAACACTAACCCTAACCGGAACCCAAACCCTAACCCTAAACCTAACCCGAACCCTAACCCTAACCTTAACCGGAAACCTAACACTAACCCGAACCCGAACCCTAACCCTAACACTAACACGAACCCTAACGCTAAACCGAACCCTAAACCTAACCCTAACCCTAACCCGAACCCTAACCCTAACCCTAACCCGAAACCTAACCCTAACCCTAACCCTAACTCGAACGGTAACCCTAACCCTAACCACTAACCCTAACCCTAACCCTAATCCTAACCCGAACCCTAACCCTAACCCTAACCCTAACCCTAACCCGAACCCGAACCCTAACCCTAACCCTACCCCTAACCCTATTCCGAACCCTAACCCTAACCCTAACCCTAACCCTAACCTGGACCCTAAACCTATCCGGAACCCTAACCCTAACCCTAACCCTAAACCGAACCCTAACCCGAACCCTAACCCTAACCCTAACCCGAACACTAACCCTAACCCTAACCCTAAACCGAACCCTAACCCTAACCTTAACCGGAACCCTAACACTAACCCTAACCCGAACCCGAACCATAACCCCTTACCCGAATCCTAACCCTAACCCGAAACCTAACCCGAACCCTAACCCTAACCCTAACCCGAACCCTAACCCGAACCCTAAACCTAACCCGATCCCGAACCCTATCCCTAACCCGAACCCGAACCCGAACCGGAACCCTAACCCTAACCCTAAACGTAACGCTAACCCGAACCCTAACCCTAAACCGAACCCGAAACCTAACCCTAACCCTAACCCTAACCCTAACCCTAACCCCAACCCCAAACCTAACCCTAACACTCACCCTAAACCTAAACCGAACCCTAACAATAACCCTAACCCTAACCCTAACCCTAACCCGAACCCGAACCCTAACCCTAACCCCTAACCCGAACGCTAACCCTAAACCGAACCCTAACCCTAACCTGAACCCTAACCCTAACCCTAACCTAACCCTAATCCGAACCTTAACCCTAACCCTAACCCTAACACTAACCCCAAACCCTAACCCCAAACCTAACCCTCACACTAACCCTAACCCTAACCCGAACCCTAACCCCTAAACCTAACCAACCCTTAAAACCGAACCCGAACACTAACCCTAACACCTAACCCGAAACCTAACCCTAACCAGAACCCTAACCCTAACCCGAACGCTAACCCTAACCCTAACCCGAACCCGAACCCGAACCCTAACCCTAACCCTAAACCTAACCCTAACCCGAACCCGACCCCTAACCCTAACCCGAACCCTAACGCTAACCCGAACTCTAACCCTAACCCTAAACCGAACCCTAACCCTAACCCGAACCCTAACCGTAACCCGAACACTAACCCTAACCCTAACCCTAACCATAACCCGAACCCTAACCCTAACCCGAACCCTAACCCGAACCCTAACCCTAACCCTAACCTGAACACTAACCCCTAACAATAACCCGAACCCGAAGCCTAACCCGAACCCTAACCCTAACCCTAACCCGAACCCTAACCCTAACCCTAACCCTAACCCGAAACCTAACCCGAACCCTAACCCGAACCCTAACCCGAGCATTAACCCTATCCCTAAACCGAACCCTAACCCTAACCCTAACCCAAACCCTAACCCTAACACTAACCATAACCCGA
>JAVLSZ010000083.1:332500-395000 GCA_032313775.1 Urocyon cinereoargenteus
AACCCGAACCCTAACCCTAACCCGAACCCGAACCCTACCCCTAACCCGAACCCAAACACTAACCCGAACACTTACCCTAACACTAACCCTAACCCGAACCCGAAACCTAACCCTAACCCGAACCCGAACCCTGACCAGAACCCGGACCCTATAACTAACACTAACCCTAATCCGAACCCGAACCCTAACCCTAACCCTAACACTAACCCTAACCCTAACCCGAACCCTAACCCTAACCCGACCCTAACCCTAACCCGAACCCTAACCCTAGACCTAACCCTAAGCCGAACCCTAACCCTAAACCTAACCCTAACCCGAACCCGAAACCTAACCCTAACCCGAACCCGAACCCTGACCAGAACCCGGACCCTATAACTAACACTAACCCTAACCCGAACCCTAACTCTAACCCTAACCCTAACCGGAACGGTAACACTAACCCTAACCCCTAACCCTAACCCTAAACCTAACCCTAACCCGAACCCTAACCCGAAACCTAACCCGAACCCTAACGCTAACCCGAACCCGAACCATAACCCTAACCCGAACCCGAACCCAAACCCTAACCCTAACCCGAACCCTAAACCTAACCCGAACCCTAACCCTAACCCTAACCCTAACCCGAACCCTAACCCGAACCCTAACCCTAACCCTAACCTGAAACCTAACCCTAACCCTAACCTTAACCCGAACCCTAAACCTAACCATAACCCTAAGCCTAACCCTAAACCGAACCCAACCCTAACCCTAACCCGAACACTAACCCTAACCGTAACCCTAAACCTAACCCGAACCCTACCCTAAACCTAACCCCTAACGCTAACCCTAACCCTAACCCGAACCCTAACCGTAACCCTAACCATAACCCGAACGTGAACCCTAACCCGAACCCTGATCCTAACCCTAACCCTAACCCTAACACTAACCCGAAACCGAACCCTAACCCTAACCCTAACCGTAACCCGAACCCGAAACCTAACCCTAACTGGAACCCTAACCCTAACACTAACCCTAACCCTAACCCGAACCCTAACCCTAACCCGAACCCTAACCCTAACCCGAAACCTAACCGAAACTCGAACCATAAGCCGAACCCAAACCCTAACCCTAACCCGAACTCTAACCCTAACCCGAACCCTAACCCTAACACTAACCCTAACCCGAACCCAAACCCTAACCCTAACCCTAACCCGAACCCTAACCCTAAACTTAACCGGAAACCTAACCCTAACCCGAACCCGAACCCTAACCCGAACCCTAACCCGAACCCTAACGCTAAACCGAACCCTAAACCTAACCCTAACCCGAACGCTAACCCTAACCCTAACCCTAACCCTAACCCGAACCCTAACCCTAACCCTAACCCGAAACCTAACCCTAACCCTAACCCTAACCCTAACTCGAACGGTAACCCTAACCCTAACCCCTAACCCTAACCCTAACCCTAACCCTAACCCGAACCCTAACCCTAACCCTAACCCTAACCCTAACCCGAAACCGAACCCTAACCCTAACCCTACCCCTAACCCTAATCCGAACCCTAACCCTAACCCTAACCCTAACCCGAACCCTAACCCTAACCCTAACCCGAACCCTAACCCTAACCCGAACCCTAACCCGAACCCTAAACCTAACCCTTACCCTAACCCTAACCCTAACCCGAACCCTAACCCTAACCCTAACCGAACCCTAATCCGAACCCTAACCCTAACCCTAATGCTAACCCTAACACTAACCCCTAACCCTAACCCGAAACCTAACCCTAACCCTAACCCGATCCAGAACCCTAACACCTAACCCTAACCCGAACCCGAACCCTAAACCTAACCCAAACCCTAACCGGAACCCTAACCCTAACACTAACCCTAACCCGAACCCGAAACCTAACCCTAACCCGAACCCGAACCCTGACCAGAACCCGGACCCTATAACTAACACTAACCCTAAACCGAACCCGAACCCTAACCCTAACCCTAACACTAAACCTAACCCTAACCCGAACCCTAACCCTAACCCGAACCCCAACACTAACCCTAACCCTAACCGGAACCCTAACCCTAACCCGAACCCTAACCCTAAACCTAACCCTAACCCGAACCCTAACCCTAACACTAACCCTAACCCGAACCCAAACCCTAACCCTAACCCTAACCCGAACCCTAACACTAACCTTAACCGGAAACCTAACCCTAACCCGAACCCGAACCCTAACCCTAAACCTAATCCGAACCCTAACGCTAAACCAAACCCTAAACCTAACCCTAACCCGAACGCTAACCCTAACCCTAACCCTAACCCTAACCCGAACCCTAACCCTAACCCTAACCCGAAACCTAACCCTAACCCTAACCCTAACCCTAACTCGAACGGTAACCCTAAACCTAACCCCTAACCCTAACCCTAACCCTAACCCGAACCCGAACCCTAACCCTAACCCTAACCCTAACCCGAACCCGAACCCTAACCCTAACCCTACCCCTAACCCTAATCCGAACCCTAACCCTAACCCTAACCTAACCCTAACCTGAACCCTAACCCTAACCGGAACCCTTACCCTAACCCTAATCCTAACCCGAACCCTAACCCGAACCCTAACCCTAACCCTAACCCAAACCCTAACCCTAAACCTAACCCTAACCCGAACCCTAACCCTAACCCTAACCCTAACCCTAACCCTAACCCTAACTCGATCCCTAACCCTAACCCTAACCCGAACCCTAACTCTAACCCTAACCCTAACCGGAACGGTAACACTAGCCCTAACCCCTAACCCTAACCCTAAACCTAACCCTAACCCGAACCCTAACCCGAAACCTAACCCGAACCCTAACGCTAACCCGAACCCGAACCATAACCCTAACCCGAACCCGAACCCAAACCCTAACCCTAACCCGAACCCTAAACCTAACCCGAACCCTAACCCTAACCCTAACCCTAACCCTAACCCGAACCCTAACCCGAACCCTAACCCTAACCCTAACCTGAAACCTAACCCTAACCCTAACCTTAACCCGAACCCTAAACCTAACCATAACCCTAAGCCTAACCCTAAACCGAACCCAACCCTAACCCTAACCCGAACACTAACCCTAACCGTAACCCTAACCCTAACCCGAACCCTACCCTAACCCTAACCCCTAACGCTAAACCTAACCCTAACCCGAACCCTAACCGTAACCCTAACCATAACCCGAACCTGAACCCTAACCCGAACCCTGATCCTAACCCTAACCCTAACCCTAACACTAACCCGAAACCGAACCCTAACCCTAACCCTAACCGTAACCCGAACCCGAAACCTAACCCTAACTGGAACCCTAACCCTAACACTAACCCTAACCCTAACCCGAACCCTAACCCTAACCCGAACCCTAACCCTAACCCGAAACCTAACCGAAACTCTAACCATAAGCCGAACCCAAACCCTAACCCTAACCCGAACTCTAACCCTAACCCGAACCCTAACCCTAACACTAACCCTAACCCGAACCCAAACCCTAACCCTAACCCTAACCCGAACCCTAACCCTAACCTTAACCGGAAACCTAACCCTAACCCGAACCCGAACCCTAACCCGAACCCTAACCCGAACCCTAACGCTAAACCGAACCCTAAACCTAACCCTAACCCGAACGCTAACCCTAACCCTAACCCTAACCCTAACCCGAACCCTAACCCTAACCCTAACCCGAAACCTAACCCTAACCCTAACCCTAACCCTAACTCGAACGGTAACCCTAACCCTAACCCCTAACCCTAACCCTAACCCTAACCCTAACCCGAACCCTAACCCTAACCCTAACCCTAACCCTAACCCGAAACCGAACCCTAACCCTAACCCTACCCCTAACCCTAATCCGAACCCTAACCCTAAACCTAACCCTAACCCGAACCCTAACCCTAACCCTAACCCGAACCCTAACCCTAACCCGAACCCTAACCCGAACCCTAAACCTAACCCTTACCCTAACCCTAACCCTAACCCGAACCCTAACCCTAACCCTAACCGAACCCTAATCCGAACCCTAACCCTAACCCTAATGCTAACCCTAACACTAACCCCTAACCCTAACCCGAAACCTAACCCTAACCCTAACCCGATCCAGAACCCTAACACCTAACCCTAACCCGAACCCGAACCCTAAACCTAACCCAAACCCTAACCGGAACCCTAACCCTAACACTAACCCTAACCCGAACCCGAAACCTAACCCTAACCCGAACCCGAACCCTGACCAGAACCCGGACCCTATAACTAACACTAACCCTAAACCGAACCCGAACCCTAACCCTAACCCTAACACTAAACCTAACCCTAACCCGAACCCTAACCCTAACCCGAACCCCAACACTAACCCTAACCCTAACCGGAACCCTAACCCTAACTGAACCCTAACCCTAAACCTAACCCTAACCCGAACCCTAACCCTAACACTAACCCTAACCCGAACCCAAACCCTAACCCTAACCCTAACCCGAACCCTAACACTAACCTTAACCGGAAACCTAACCCTAACCCGAACCCGAACCCTAACCCTAAACCTAATCCGAACCCTAACGCTAAACCAAACCCTAAACCTAACCCTAACCCGAAAGCTAACCCTAACCCTAACCCTAACCCTAACCCGAACCCTAACCCTAACCCTAACCCGAAACCTAACCCTAACCCTAACCCTAACCCTAACTCGAACGGTAACCCTAAACCTAACCCCTAACCCTAACCCTAACCCTAACCCGAACCCGAACCCTAACCCTAACCCTAACCCTAACCCGAACCCGAACCCTAACCCTAACCCTACCCCTAACCCTAATCCGAACCCTAACCCTAACCCTAACCTAACCCTAACCTGAACCCTAACCCTAACCGGAACCCTAACCCTAACCCTAAACCTAACCCGAACCCTAACCCGAATCCTAACCCTAACCCTAACCCGAACACTAACCCTAACCCTAACCCTAACCCGAACCCTAAACCTAACCTTAACCGGAACCCTAAAACTAACCCTAACCCGACCCCGAACCATAACCCCTTACCCGAATCCTAACCCTAACCCGAACCCTAACCCGAACCCTAACACTAACCCTAACCCGAACCCTAACCCGAACCCTAAACCTAACCCGATCCCGAACCCTATCCCTAACCCGAACCCGAACCCGAACCCGAACCCTAACCCTAACCCTAAACGTAACCCTAACCCGAACCCTAACCCTAACCCGAACCCGAAACCTAACCCTAAACCTAACCCTTACCCTAACCCCAACCCCAAACCTAACCCTAACACAAACCCTAAACCTAACCCGAACCCTAACCCTAACACTAACCCTAACCCGAACCCAAACCCTAACCCTAACCCTAACCCGAACCCTAACACTAACCTTAACCGGAAACCTAACCCTAAACCGAACCCGAACCCTAACCCTAAACCTAATCCGAACCCTAACGCTAAACCAAACCCTAAACCTAACCCTAACCCGAACGCTAACCCTAACCCTAACCCTAACCCTAACCCGAACCCTAACCCTAACCCTAACCCGAAACCTAACCCTAACCCTAACCCTAACCCTAACTTGAACGGTAACCCTAAACCTAACCCCTAACCCTAACCCTAACCCTAACCCGAACCCGAACCCTAACCCTAACCCTAACCCTAACCCGAACCCGAACCCTAACCCTAACCCTACCCCTAACCCTAATCCGAACCCTAACCCTAACCCTAACCTAACCCTAACCTGAACCCTAACCCTAACCGGAACCCTAACCCTAACCCTACACCTAACCCGAACCCTAACCCGAATCCTAACCCTAACCCTAACCCGAACACTAACCCTAACCCTAACCCTAACCCGAACCCTAAACCTAACCTTAACCGGAACCCTAAAACTAACCCTAACCCGACCCCGAACCATAACCCCTTACCCGAATCCTAACCCTAACCCGAACCCTAACCCGAACCCTAACACTAACCCTAACCCGAACCCTAACCCGAACACTAAACCTAACCCGATCCCGAACCCTATCCCTAACCCGAACCCGAACCCGAACCCGAACCCTAACCCTAACCCTAAACGTAACCCTAACCCGAACCCTAACCCTAACCCGAACCCGAAACCTAACCCTAACCCTAACCCTTACCCTAACCCCAACCCCAAACCTAACCCTAACACAAACCCTAAACCTAACCCGAACCCTAACCCTAACCTTAACCCTAACCCTAACCCGAACCCGAACCCTAAACCTAACCCCTAACCCGAACGCTAACCCTAAACCGAACCCTAACCCTAACCCGAACCCTAACCCTAACCCTAACCTAACCCTAATCCGAACCCTAACCCTAACCCTAACCCTAACCCTAACCCGAAACTTAACACGAACCCTAACCCTAACCCGAACCCTAACCCTAACCCTAACCCTAACCCGAACACTAACCCTAACCCGAACCCTAACCCTAACCCTAACCCTAACCCTCAACCGAACCCTAACCCTAACCCTAACCTAACCCTAATCCGAACCCTAACCCTAACCCTAACACTAACCCTAACCCTAACCCTAACACTAACCCCTAACCCTAACCCGAAACCTAACCCTAACCCTAACCCGAACCCGAAACCTAACCCCTAACCGGAACCCTAACCCTAACCCGAACCCTAAACCTAACTCGAACCCTAACCCTAACCCTAACCCGAACCCGAACCCGAACCCTAACCCGAACCCAAACCCTCACCCTAAACCGAACCCTAACCCTAACCCTAACCCGAACCCTAACCCTAACCCTAACCCTAACCCCTAACCCTAACCCTAACCCTAACCCTAACCCGAACCCTAACCCTAACCCTAACCCGAACCCGAACCCTAACCCTAACCCTAACCCTAACCTTAACCCGAACCCTAACCCGAACCCTAACCCGAACCCTAACCCTAAAACTAACTCGAAAACTAACCCTAACCCTAACCCGAACCCGAACCCTAACCCGAACACTAACCCTAACCCTAAAACGAACCCTAACCCTAACCCTAACCCGAACCCTGAACCTAAACCTAACCCTTAACCGAACCCTAACCCTAACCCTAACCCGAACCCTATGCCTAACCCTAACCCTACCCTAACCCTAACCCTAAACCTAACCCGAACCCTAACCCTAACCCTACCTCCTAACCCTAACACTAACCCTAAACCGAAACTTAACCCTAACCCGAACCCTAACCCTAACCCGAACACTAACCCGAACCCTAACCCTAACCCGAACCCGAACCCTACCCCTAACCCGAACCCAAACCCTAGCCCGAAACCTAACCCTAACACTAACCCTAACCCGAACCTGAAACCTAACCCACCCGAACCCGAACCCTGACCAGAACCCGGACCCTATAACTAACACTAACCCTAATCCGAACCCGAACCCTAACCCTAACCCTAACACTAACCCTAACCCTAACCCGAACCCTAACCCTAACCCGAACCCATCCCTAACCCGAACCCCAACACTAACCCTAACCCTAACCGGAACCCTAACCCTAACCCGAACCCTAACCCTAAACCTAACCCTAAGCCGAACCCTAACCCTAAACCTAACCCTAACCCGAACCCTAACCCTAACCCTAACCCTAACCCTAACTCGATCCCTAACCCTAACCCTAACCCGAACCCTAACTCTAACCCTAACCCTAACCGGAACGGTAACACTAACCCTAACCCCTAACCCTAACCCTAAACCTAACCCTAACCCGAACCCTAACCCGAACCCTAACGCTAACCCGAACCCGAACCATAACCCTAACCCGAACCCGAACCCAAACCCTAACCCTAACCGAACCCTAAACCTAACCCGAACCCTAACCCTAACCCTAACCCTAACCCGAACCCTAACCCGAACCCTAAACCTAACCCTAACCTGAAACCTAACCGTAACCCTAACCTTAACCCGAACCCTAAACCTAACCATAACCCTAAGCCTAACCCTAAACCGAACCCAACCCTAACCCTAACCCGAACCCTAACCCTAACCTTAACCGGAACCCTAAACCTAACCCTAATCCGAACCCTAACCCTAAACCTAACCCTAACCCGAACCCTAACCCGAACCCTAACCCGAACCCTAACGCTAACCCGAACCCGAACCATAACCCTAACCCGAACCCGAACACGAACCCTAACCCTAACCCTAACCCTAACCCTAACTCGAACCCTAACCCGAACCCTAAACCTAACCCTAACCCTAACCTTAACCCTAACCCTAACCCGAACCCGAACCCTAAACCTAACCCCTAACCCGAACGCTAACCCTAAACCGAACCCTAACCCTAACCCGAACCCTAACCCTAACCCTAACCTAACCCTAATCCGAACCCTAACCCTAACCCTAACCCTAACCCTAACCCGAAACTTAACACGAACCCTAACCCTAACCCGAACCCTAACCCTAACCCTAACCCTAACCCGAACACTAACCCTAACCCGAACCCTAACCCTAACCCTAACCCTAACCCTCAACCGAACCCTAACCCTAACCCTAACCTAACCCTAATCCGAACCCTAACCCTAACCCTAACACTAACCCTAACCCTAACCCTAACACTAACCCCTAACCCTAACCCGAAACCTAACCCTAACCCTAACCCGAACCCGAAACCTAACCCCTAACCGGAACCCTAACCCTAACCCGAACCCTAAACCTAACTCGAACCCTAACCCTAACCCTAACCCGAACCCGAACCCGAACCCTAACCCGAACCCAAACCCTCACCCTAAACCGAACCCTAACCCTAACCCTAACCCTAACCCGAACCCTAACCCTAACCCTAACCCCTAACCCTAACCCTAACCCTAACCCTAACCCGAACCCTAACCCTAACCCTAACCCTAACCCGAACCCTAACCCTAACCCTAACCCTAACCTTAACCCGAACCCTAACCCGAACCCTAACCCGAACCCTAACCCTAAAACTAACTCGAAAACTAACCCTAACCCTAACCCGAACCCGAACCCTAACCCGAACACTAACCCTAACCCTAAAACGAACCCTAACCCTAACCCTAACCCGAACCCTGAACCTAAACCTAACCCTTAACCGAACCCTAACCCTAACCCTAACCCGAACCCTATGCCTAACCCTAACCCTACCCTAACCCTAACCCTAAACCTAACCCGAACCCTAACCCTAACCCTACCTCCTAACCCTAACACTAACCCTAAACCGAAACTTAACCCTAACCCGAACCCTAACCCTAACCCGAACACTAACCCGAACCCTAACCCTAACCCGAACCCGAACCCTACCCCTAACCCGAACCCAAACCCTAGCCCGAAACCTAACCCTAACACTAACCCTAACCCGAACCTGAAACCTAACCCACCCGAACCCGAACCCTGACCAGAACCCGGACCCTATAACTAACACTAACCCTAATCCGAACCCGAACCCTAACCCTAACCCTAACACTAACCCTAACCCTAACCCGAACCCTAACCCTAACCCGAACCCATCCCTAACCCGAACCCCAACACTAACCCTAACCCTAACCGGAACCCTAACCCTAACCCGAACCCTAACCCTAAACCTAACCCTAAGCCGAACCCTAACCCTAAACCTAACCCTAACCCGAACCCTAACCCTAACCCTAACCCTAACCCTAACTCGATCCCTAACCCTAACCCTAACCCGAACCCTAACTCTAACCCTAACCCTAACCGGAACGATAACACTAACCCTAACCCCTAACCCTAACCCTAAACCTAACCCTAACCCGAACCCTAACCCGAACCCTAACGCTAACCCGAACCCGAACCATAACCCTAACCCGAACCCGAACCCAAACCCTAACCCTAACCGAACCCTAAACCTAACCCGAACCCTAACCCTAACCCTAACCCTAACCCGAACCCTAACCCGAACCCTAACCCTAACCCTAACCTGAAACCTAACCGTAACCCTAACCTTAACCCGAACCCTAAACCTAACCATAACCCTAAGCCTAACCCTAAACCGAACCCAACCCTAACCCTAACCCGAACCCTAACCCTAACCTTAACCGGAACCCTAAACCTAACCCTAATCCGAACCCTAACCCTAAACCTAACCCTAACCCGAACCCTAACCCGAACCCTAACCCTAACCGGAACGGTAACACTAACCCGAACCCAAACCCTAACCCTAAACCGAACCCTAACCCTAACCCTAACCCTAACCCTAACCCGAACCCTAACCGGAACCCTAAACCTAACCCTAACCTGAAACCTAACCCTAACCCTAACCTTAACCCGAACCCTAACCCTAACCATAACCCTAAGCCTAACCCTAACCTGAACCCAACCCTAACACTAAACCGAACACTAACCCTAACCCTAACCCTACCCGAACCCTAACCCTAACCCTAACCATAAGCCGAACCCGAACCCTAACCCGAACCCTGACCCTAACCCTAACCCTAACCCTAACACTAACCCGAAACCGAACCCTAACCCTAACCCTAACCGTAACCCGAACCCGAACCCTAACCCTAACTGGAACCCTAACCCTAACACTAACCCTAACCCTAACCCGAACCCTAACCCTAACCCGAACCCTAACCCTAACCCGAAACCTAACCCAAACTCTAACCATAACCCGAACCCAAACCCTAACCCTAACCCGAACCCTAACCCTAAACCGAACCCTAACCCTAACACTAACCCTAACCCGAAACCAAACCCTAACCCTAACCCTAACCCGAACCCTAACCCTAACCTTAACCGGAAACCTAACCCTAACCCGAACCCGAACCCTAACCCTAACCCTAATCCGAACCCTAACGCTAAACCGAACCCTAAACCTAACCCTAACCCGAACGCTAACCCTAACCCTAACCCTAACCCTAACCCAAACCCTAACCCTAACCCTAACCCGAAACCTAACCCTAACCCTAACCCTAACCCTAACTCGAACGGTAACCCTAACCCTAACCCCTAACCCTAACCCTAACCCTAACCCTAACCCGAACCCTAACCCTAACCCTAACCCTAACCCTAACCCGAACCCGAACCCTAACCCTAACCCTACCCCTAACCCTAATCCGAACCCTAACCCTAACCATAACCCTAACCCTAACCTGAACCCTAACCCTAACCGGAACCCTAACCCTAACCCTAACCCTAAACCGAACCCTAACCCGAACCCTAACCCGAACCCTAACCCTACCCCTAACCCTAACCCGAACCCTAAACCTAACCTTAACCAGAACCCTAACACTAACCCTAACCCGACCCCGAACCATAACCCCTTACCCGAATCCTAACCTTAACCCGAACCCTAACCCGAACCCTAAACCTAACCCTAACCCGAACCCTAACCCGAACCCTAAACCTAACCCGATCCCGAACCCTATCCCTAACCCGAACCCGAACCCGAACCCGAACCCTAACCCTAACCCTAAACGTAACCCTAACCCGAACCCTAACCCTAACCCGAACCCGAAACCTAACCCTAACCCTAACCCTAACCCTAACCCTAACCCCAACCACAAACCTAACCCTAACACTAACCCTAAACCTAACACGAACCCTAACCCTAACCCTAACCCTAACCCTAACCCGAACCCGAACCCTAACCCTAACCCCTAACCCGAACGCTAACCCTAAACCGAACCCTAACCCTAACCCGAACCCTAACCCTAACCCTAACCTAACCCTAATCCGAACCCTAACCCTAACCCTAACCCTAACCCTAACCCGAACCCTAACCCTAACCCTAACCCTACCCTAACCCTAACCCGAACACTAACCCTAACCCGAACCCTAACCCTAACCCTAACCCTAACCCTCAACCGAACCCTAAGACTAACCCTAACCTAACCCTAATCTGAACCCTAACCCTAACCCTAACCCTAACCCTAACCCTAACACTAACCCCTAACCCTAACCCGAAACCTAACCCTAACCCTAACCCGAACCCGAACCCTAACCCCTAACCGGAACCCTAACCCTAACCCGAACCCTAACCCTCACCCTAAACCGAACCCTAACCCTAACCCTAACCCTAACCCTAACCCGAACCCTAACCCTAACCCTAACCCTAACCCGAACCCTAACCCGAACCCTAACCCGAACCCGAACCCTAAACCTAACTCGAAAACTAACCCTAACCCTAACCCGAACCCGAACCCTAACCCGAACACTAACCCTAACCCTAAAACGAACCCTAACCCTAACCCTAACCCGAACCCTGACCCTAACCCTAACCCTTACCCGAACCCTAACCCTAACCCTAACCCGAAAGCTATGCCTAACCCTAACCCTAACCGTAACCCTAACCCTAAACCTAACCCGAACCCTAACCCTAACCCTACCTCCTAACCCTAACACTAACCCTAAACCGAAACTTAACCCTAACCCGAACCCTAACCCGAACACTAACCCGAACCCTAACCCTAACCCGAACCCGAACCCTACCCCTAACCCGAACCCAAACCCTAACCTGAACCCTAAACCTAACACTAACCCTAACCTGAACCCGAAACCAAACCCTAACCCGAACCCGAACCCTGACCAGAACCCGGACCCTATAACTAACACTAACCCTAAACCGAACCCGAACCCTAACCCTAACCCTAACACTAACCCTAACCCTAACCCGAACCCTAACCCTAAACCGAACCCTAACCCTAACCCGAACTCCAACACTAACCCTAACCCTAACCGGAACCCTAACCCTAACCCGAACCCTAACCCTAAACCTAACCCTAAGCCGAACCCTAACCCTAAACCTAACCCTTCCCGAACCCTAACCCTAACCCTAACCCTAACCCTAACCCTAACTCGATCCCTAACCCTAACCCTAACCCGAACCCTAACTCTAACCCTAACCCTAACCGGAACGGTAACACTAACCCTAACCCCTAACCCTAACCCTAAACCTAACCCTAACCCGAACCCTAACCCTAACCCTATCCCTAACCATAACCCGAACCCGAACCGTAACCCGAATCCTAGCCCTAACACTAATCCGAACCCTAACCCTAACCATAACCCTAACCCTAACCCGAACCCAAACCCTAACCCTAAACCGAACCCTAACCCTTACCCTAACCCTAACCCTAACCCCAACCCTAACCCGAACCCTAACCCTACCCCTAACCCAAACCCTAACCCTAAACCTAACCCTAACCCGAACCCTAACCCTAACCCTAACCCTAACCCTAACCCTAACTCGATTCCTAACCCTAACCCTAACCCGAAACCTAACTCTAACCCTAACCCTAACCGGAACGGTAACACTAACCCTAACCCCTAACCCTAACCCTAAACCTAACCCTAACCCTAACCTTAACCGGAACCCTAAACCTAACCCTAACCCGAACCCTAACCCTAAACCTAACCGTAACCCGAACCCTAACCCGAACCCTAACCCGAACCCTAACGCTAACCCGAACCCGAACCCGAACCCTAACCCTAACCCGAACCCTAAACCTAACCCGAACCCTAACCCTAACCCTAACCCTAACCCGAACCCTAACCCGAACCCTAACCCTAACCCTAACCTGAAACCTAACCCTAACCCTAACCTTAACCCGACCCCTAACCCTAACCATAACCCTAAGCCTAACCCTAACCCGAACCCAACCCTAACCCTAACCCGAACACTAACCCTAACCGTAACCCTAACCCTATACCGAACCATACCCTAACCCTAACCCCTAACGCTAACCCTAACCCTAACCCGAACCCTAACCCTAACCCTAACCATAACCTGAACCCGAACCCTAACCCGAACCCTGACCCTAACCATAACCCTAACCCTAACACTAACCCGAAACCGAACCCTAACCCTAACCCTAACCGTAACCCGAACCCGAACCCTAACCCTAACTGGAACCCTAACCCTAACACTAACCCTAACACTAAACCGAACCCTAACCCTAACCCGAACCCTAACCCTAACCCGAAACCTAACCCAAACTCTAACCATAACCCGAACCCAAACCCTAACCCTAACCCGAACCCTAACCCTAACACGAACCCTAACCCTAACCCGAACCCAAACCCTAACCCTAACTCTAACCCGAACCCTAACCCTAACCTTAACCGGAAACCTAACCCTAACCCGAACCCGAACCCTAACCCGAACCCTAACCCGAACCCTAACGCTAAACCGAACCCTAAACCTAACCCTAACCCTAACCCGAACGCTAACCCTAACCCTAACCCTAACCCTAACCCTAACCCTAACCCGAACCCTAACCCTAACCCTAACCCGAAACCTAACCCTAACCCTAACCCTAACTCGAACGGTAACCCGAACCCTAACCCTAACCCTAACCCTAACCCTAACCCTAACACTAACCCGAACCCTAATCCTAACCCTAACCCGAACCCTAACCCTAACCCGAACCCTAACCCGAACCCTAAACCTAACCCTTACCCTAACCCTAAACCTAACCCGAACCCTAACCCTAACCCTAACCGAACCCTAATCCGAACTCTAACCCTAACCCTAATGATAACCCTAACACTAACCCCTAACCCTAACCCGAAACCTAACCCTAACCCTAACCCGATCCAGAACCCTAACACCTAACCCTAACCCGAACCCGAAACCTAAACCTAACCCTAACCCTAACCCGAAACCTAACCCTAACCCGAACCCTAACCCTAACATGAACCCTAACCCTAACCCTAACCCTAACCCGAACCGTAACCCTAACCCCTATCCCAAACCCTAACCCTAACCCGAACCCTAACCCTAACCCGAACCCTAACCCTAACCCTAACCCGAAACCTAACCCTAACCCGAACCCTAACCCTAACCCTAACCCTAACCCGAACCCTAACCTGAACCCTAACCCGAACCCTAACCCTAAACCTAACCCAAACCCTAACCAGAACCCTAGTCCTAACCCTAACCCTAACCCAAACCCTAACCCGAACCATAACCTGAACCCTAACCCGAACCCTAACCCTAAACCTAACCCGAATCCCAACCCTAACCCTAACCCGAACCCTAACCCGAACACTAACCCTAATCCTAACCCTAACCCAAATCTAACCCTAACCCTAACCCGAACCCTAACCCTAACCGTAACCCGAACCCTAACCCTAACCCTAACCCTAACCCTAACCCTAACCCGAAACATAACCCTAAACCTAACCCGAACCCTAAACCTGACCCTAACCCGAACCCTCACCCTAACCCGAACCCTAACCCTAACACTAACCCTAACCCGAACCCCAACCCTAACACGAACCCTAACCCTAAACCTAACCCGAACCCTAACCCTAACCCGAACCCGAACCCTAACCCTAAACCTAACCCGAACACTAACCCTAACCCTAAACCGAACCCTAACCCGAACCCTAACCCTAACCCTAACCCGAACGCTACCCCTAACCCTAACCCTAACCCTAACCCTAACCCGAACCCTAACCCTAACCCTAACTCTAACCCTAAACCTAACCCTCACCCGAAACTTAACCCTAACCTGAACCCTACACCGATCCCTAACCCGAACCCTAAACCTAACCCTAAACCTAACCCTAACCCGAACCCTAAACCGAACCCTAAACCTAACCCTAATCCTAACCCTAACCCGAACCCTAACCCGAACCCTAAGCTAACCCTAACCCGAACCCTAACCCTAACCCTATTCCGAAACCTAACCCGAACCCTAACCCTAACCCGAACACTAAACCTAACCCTAACCCTAACCCGAACAGTAACCCTAACCCTAACCCTAATCCGAACCCTAACCCTAACCTTAACCAGAACCCTAACACTAACCCTAACCCTAACCCGAACCATAACCCCTTACCCGAATCCTAACCCTAACCCGAACCCTAACCCCTTACCCGAATCCTAACCCTAACCAGAAACCTAACCCGAAACCTAAACCTAACCCGAACCCTAACCCTAACCCTAACCCGAACCCTAAACCTAACCCTAACCCGAACCCTAACCCTAACCCTAACCCGAACCCTAAAACGAACCCTAACCCTAACCCTAACCCGAACCCTAACCCTAACCCTAACCTGAACCCTAACCTGAACCCTAACCCTAACCCTAACCCGAACCCTAAACCTAATCCTAACCCGTCCCTGAACCCTAAACCGAACCCTAACCCTAACCCTAATCCGAAACCTAACCCTAACCATAACCCTAACCCTAACCCGAACCCGAAACCTAACCCGAACCCGAACCCTAACCCTAACCCTAACCCTAACCCTAACCCGAACCCTAACCCTAACCCTAACCCTAACCCGAACCTTAACCTGAACCCTAACCCGAACCCGAACCCTAACCCAAACCCTTACACTAAACCTAACCCTAAACCGAACCCTAACCCTAACCCTAACCGAAACCTAATCCGAACCCTAACCCTAACCCTAACCCTAACAACACTAACCCCTAAACCTAACCCGAAACCTAACACCTAACCCGAACCCAAACCCTAAACCTAACACTAACCCTAACCCGAAACCGAACCTTAACCCTGACCCGAACCCTAAACCTAACCCTAACCCGAACCCTAAACCTAACATGAACCCTAACCCTAACCCTAACCCTAACCCGAACCGTAACCCTAACACCTAACCCGAACCCTAACCCTAACCCGAACCTTAACCCTAACGCGAACCCTAACCCTAACCCTAAACCTAACCCGAAACCTAACCCTAACCCGAACCCTAACACGAACCCTAACCCTAACACTAACCCGAACCCTAACCCGAACCCTAACCCGAACCCTAACCCTAACCCTAACCCAAACCCTAACCATAACCCTACCCCTAACCCTAACCCTAACCCAAACCCTAACCCGAACCCTAACCCTAACCGTAACCCGAACCCGAACCCGAACCCTAACCCGAACCCTAACCCGAACCCTAACCCGAACCGTAACCCGAACCCTAACCCTAACCCTATTCCGAAACCTAACCCAAACCCTAAGCCTAACACGAACCCGAACCCTAACCCGAACCCTAACCCGAACCCTAACCCGATCCCTAACCCGAACCCTAACCCTAACCCTAACCCGAACGCTAACCCTAACCCTAACCCTAACCCGAACCCTAACCCTAACCCTAACCCGAAACCTAACCCTAACCCTAACCCGAACCCTAACCCGAACCCTAACCCGAACCCTAACCCTAACCCTAACCCGAACCCGAACCCTAACCCGAACCCTAACCCGATCCCTAACACTAACTCTAACCCGAACCCTAACCCGAACCCTAGCCCTAACCCTAAACCTAACCATAACCCTAACCCGAACACTAACCCTAACCCCAACCCGAACCCGAACACTAACCCTAACCCTAACCCGAACCCGAACCCGAACCTTAACCCGAATCCTAACCCTAACCCTATTCCGAAACCTAACCCGAACCCTAACCCTAACCCGAACCCGAACACTAACCCTAACCCTAACCCTAACCCGAACCCTAACCCTAACCCTAACCCTTACCCCAACCCTAACCCGAACCCTAACCCGAACCCTAACCCGAAACCTAACCCCTAACACTAACACGAATCCGAACCCTAACCTGAACCCGAACCCTAACCCGAACCCGAACCAGAACTCTAACCCTAACCCGAACCCTAACCCGAACCCTAACCCTAAACCTAACCCTAACCCGAACCCTAACCCAAAACCTAACCCGAACCCTAACCCTAACCATAACCGGAACCCGAACCCGAAACTTAACCCGAACCCTAACCCGAACCCTAACCCGAACCGTAACCCGAACCCTAAACCTAACCCTATTCCGAAACCTAAACCGAACCCTAAGCCTAACACGAACCCGAACACTAACCCTAACCCCAACCCTAACCCGAACCCTCACCCGAACCCTAACCCGAAACCTAACCCTAACCCGAACCCTAACCCTAACACTAACCCGAACCCTAACCCGAACCCTAACCCGAACCCTAACCCTAACCCTAACCCAAACCCTAACCATAACCCTACCCCTAACCCTAACCCTAAACCAAACCCTAACCCGAACCCTAACCCTAAACCTAACCCGAACCCGAACCCGAACCCTAACCCGAACCCTAACCCGAACCCTAACCCGAACCGTAACCCGAACCCTAACCCTAACCCTATTCCGAAACCTAACCCAAACCCTAAGCCTAACACGAACCCGAACCCTAACCCGAACCCTAACCCGAACCCTAACCCGATCCCTAACCCGAACCCTAACCCTAACCCTAACCCGAACGCTAACCCTAACCCTAACCCTAACCCGAACCCTAACCCTAACCCTAACCCGAAACCTAACCCTAACCCTAACCCGAACCCTAACCCGAACCCTAACCCGAACCCTAACCCTAACCCTAACCCGAACCCGAACCCTAACCCGAACCCTAACCCGATCCCTAACACTAACTCTAACCCGAACCCTAACCCGAACCCTAGCCCTAACCCTAAACCTAACCATAACCCTAACCCGAACCCTAACCCTAACCCTAACCCGAACCCGAACACTAACCCTAACCCTAACCCGAACCCGATCCCGAACCTTAACCCGAATCCTAACCCTAACCCTATTCCGAAACCTAACCCGAACCCTAACCCTAACCCGAACCCGAACACTAACCCTAACCCTAACCCTAACCCGAACCCTAAACCTAACCCTAACCCTTACCCCAACCCTAACCCGAACCCTAACCCGAACCCTAACCCGAAACCTAACCCCTAACACTAACACGAATCCGAACCCTAACCTGAACCCGAACCCTAACCCGAACCCGAACCAGAACTCTAACCCTAACCCGAACCCTAACCCGAACCCTAACCCTAAACCTAACCCTAACCCGAACCCTAACCCAAAACCTAACCCGAACCCTAACCCTAACCATAACCGGAACCCGAACCCGAAACTTAACCCGAACCCTAACCCGAACTCTAACCCGAACCGTAACCCGAACCCTAAACCTAACCCTATTCCGAAACCTAAACCGAACCCTAAGGCTAACACGAACCCGAACACTAACCCTAACCCCAACCCTAACCCGAACCCTCACCCGAACCCTAACCCGAAAACTAACCCTAACCCGAACCCTAACCCGAACCCTAACCCGATCCCAAACCCGAACCCTAACCCTAACCCTAACCCGAACCCGAAACCTAACCCTAACCCTAACCCCTAACCCTAACCCTAACCCTAACCCGAACCCTAACCCTAACCCGAACCCTAACCCGAACCCGAACCCTAACCCTAACCCTAACCCGAACCCTAACCCTAACGCTAACCCGAACGCTAACCCTAACCCGAACCCTAACCCTAACCCGAACCCTAAACCTAACCCGAAACCGAACCCTAACCCTAACACGAACCCTAACCCTAAACCTAACCCGAATCCTAACCCTAACCCTAACCCGAACCCTAACCCGAACACTAACCCTAATCCTAACCGTAACCCAAATCTAACCCTAACCCTAACCCGAACCCTAACCCTAACCGTAACCCGAACCCTAACCCTAACCCTAACCCTAACCCTAACCCTAACCCGAACCATAACCCTAAACCTAACCCGAACCCTACACCTAACCCTAACCCGAAACCTAACCCTAACCCGAACCCTAACCCTAACACTAACCCTAACCCAAAGCCCAACCCTAACCCGAACCCTAACCCTAAACCTAACCCGAACCCTAACCCTAACCCGAACCCGAACCCTAACCCTAAACCTAACCCGAAAACTAACCCTAACCCTAAACCGAACCCTAACCCGAACCCTAACCCTAACCCTAACCCGAACGCTAACCCTAACCCTAACCCTAACCCTAACCCTAACCCGAACCCTAACCCTAACCCTAACTCTAACCCTAAACCTAACCCTCACCCGAAACTTAACCCTAACCTGAACCCTAAACCGATCCCTAACCCGAACCCTAAACCTAACCCTAAACCTAACCCTAACCCGAACCCTAACCCTAACCCGAACCCTAAACTTAACCCTAACCCTAACCCTAACCCGAACCCTAACCCGAACCCTAACCCTAACCCGAACCCTAAACCTAACCCTAACCCTAACCCGAACCCTAACCCGAACCCTAACCCGAACCCTAAGCTAACCCTAACCCGAACCCTAACCCTAACCCTATTCCGAAACCTAACCCGAACCCTAACCCTAACCCGAACCCGAACACTAAACCTAACCCTAACCCTAACCCGAACAGTAACCCTAACCCTAACCCTAATCCGAACCCTAACCCTAACCTTAACCAGAACCCTAACACTAACCCTAACCCTAACCCGAACCATAACCCCTTACCCGAATCCTAACCCTAACCCGAACCCTAACCCCTTACCCGAATCCTAACCCTAACCTGAAACCTAACCCGAAACCTAACCCTAACCCGAACCCTAACCCAAACCCTAACCCGAACCCTAAACCTAACCCTAACCCGAACCCTAACCCTAACCCTAACCCGAACCCTAAAACGAACCCTAACCCTAACCCTAACCCGAACCCTAACCCTAACCCTAACCCGAACCCTAACCTGAACCGTAACCCTAACCCTAACCCGAACCCTAAACCTAAACCTAACCCGAACCTGAACCCTAAACCGAACCCTAACCCTAACCCTAATCCGAAACCTAACCCTAACCCTAACCCTAACCCTAACCCGAACCCGAAACCTAACCCGAACCCGAACCCTAACCCTAACCCTAACCCTAACCCTAACCCGAACCCTAACCCTAACCCTAACCCGAACCCGAACCTTAACCTGAACCGTAACCCGAACCCGAACCCTAACCCTAACCCTTACACTAAACCTAACCCTGAACCGAACCCTAACCCTAACCCTAACCGAAACCTAATCCGAACCCTAACCCTAACAACACTAACCCCTAAACCTAACCCGAAACCTAACACCTAACCCGAACCCAAACCCTAAACCTAACACTAACCCTAACCCGAAACCGAACCTTAACCCTAACCCGAACCCTAACCCTAACCTTAACCCGAACACTAAACCTAACATGACCCCTAACCCTAACCCTAACCCTAACCCGAACCGTAACCCTAACCCCTAACCCGAAACCTAACCCTAACCCGAACCCTAACCCTAACGCGAACCCTAACCCTAACCCTAAACCTAACCCGAAACCTAACCCTAACCCGAACCCTAACCCGAACCCTAACCCTAACACTAACCCGAACCCTAACCCGAACCCTAACCCGAAACCTAACCCTAACCCTAACCCAAACCCTAACCCGAACCCTATCCCTAACCCTAACCCTAACCCAAACCCTAACCCGAACCCTAACCCTAACCCGAACCCTAACGCTAACCCTAACCCTAAACCTAACCCGAACCCTAACCCGACCCTAACCCGAACCCTAAACCTAAACCTAACCCGAACCCTAACCCTAAACCTAACCCGAAACCCAACAAGAACCCTAACCATAACCCTAAACTGAACCCTAACCCGAACACTAACCCGAACCCTAACCCTAACCCTAACCCTAAACGTAACCCGAACCCTAACCCTAACCCTAACCGAAACCCTAACCCTAACCCGAACCCGAACCCTAACCCTTTACCCGAATCCTAACCCTATCCGGAACCCTAACCCGAACCCTAACCCTTACCCTAAACCCTAACCCTAATCCGAACCCTAACCCTAACCCGAACCTAACCCTAACCCTAACCCGAATCCTAAAACTAACCCTAACCCGAACCCTAACCCGAACCCTAACCCTAACCCTAACCCTAACCCAAACCCTAACCCTAACCCTAACCCAAACGCGAACCCTAACCCGAACCCGAACCCTAAACCTAACCCGAAACCCGAACCCTAACCCTAACCCGAACCCGAACCCGAACCCTAACCCTAACCCTGACCCGAACCCTAAACCTAATCTAACCCTAACCCTAACCCGAACCCTAACCCTAACCCTAACCCTAACACTAACCCGAACCCTAACCCTAACCCGAACCCTAACGCTAACCCTAACCCTAAAACTAACCCGAACCCTAACCCGAACCCTAACCCGAACCCTAACCCTAAACCTAACCCGAACCCTAACCCTAAACCTAACCCGAACCCTAACCCGAACCCTAACCCGAACCCTAACCCTAACCCTAAACCTAACCCTAACCTGAACCCTAACCCTAACCCGAACCCTAACCCTAACCCTAACCCTAACCCGACCCTAACCCTAACCATAAACCTAACCCTAAACCTAATCCGAAACCTAACGCTAACCCGAACCCTAACCCTAACCCTAACCCTAATCCTAACACCTAACCCTAACCCTAACCCTAACTCTAACCCTAAAACCTTACCTAAACCTAACCCTAACCCTAACCCTAACCCGAACCCTAACCCTAACCCTAACCCGAAATCTAACCCTAACCCTATCCCAAACCCTAACCCGAACCCGAACCCTAACCCTAACCCTAACTCTAACCCAAACCCTAACCCGAACCCTAACTCAAACCCTAACCCTAACCCGAACCCTAACCCGAACCCGAAACTTAACCCTAACCCTAACCCGAACCCGAACCCTAACCCTAACCCGAACCCTAACCCTATCCCGTACCCTAACCCTAACCTTAACCCCGAACCCGAACCCTAACCCTAACCCTAACCCTAACCCGAACCCTAACCCGAACCCTATCCCGAACCCCAACCCTAACCCTAACCCGAACCCGAAACCTAAACCCTAACCCTAACCCGAACCCGAACACTAACACCTAACCCTAACCCGAACCCGAACCCTAAACCTAACCCTAACCATAACCCGAACCCTAACCCTAACCCGAACCCTAACCCTAACCTTAACCCGAAACCTAACCCTAACATTAACCCTAACCCTAACCCTAAACCTAACCCGAACCGTAACCCTAACCCATAACCCGAACCCTAACCCTAACCAGAACCCTAACCCTAACCCGAACCCTAACCCTAACCCTAAACCGAAACCTAACCCTAACCCGAACCCTAACCCTAACCCTAACCCTAACCCGAACCCTAACCTGAACCCTAACCCGAACCCTAACACTAACCCTAACCCAAACCCTAACCCGAACCCTACCCCTAACCCTAACCCTAACCCAAACCCTAATCCGAACCATAACCCAAACCCTAACCCGAACCCTAACCCTAACCCTATTCCGAACCCGAACCGGAACCCTAACACGAACCCTAACCCGAACCCTAACCCGAACCGTAACCCGAACCCTTAACCTAACCTTATTCCAAAACCTAACCCGAACCCTAAGCCTAACACGAACCCGAACACAAACCCTAACCCCAACCCTAACCCGAACCCTAACCCGAACCCTAACCCGAACCCTAACCCTAACCCTAACCCTAACCCGAACCCTAACCCGATCCCAAACCCGAACCCTAACCCTAACCCTAAACCGAACGCTAACCCTAACCCTAAACCTAACACTAACCCGAACCCTAACCCTAACCCTAACGCGAACCCTAACCCTAACCATAACCCTAACCCGAACCCTAACACTAACCCCTAACCCTAACCCTAACCCTAACCCGAACCCGAACCCTAACCCTAAACCTAACCCCTAACCCTAACCCTAACACTAACCCGAACCCTAACCCTAACCCGAACCCTAAACCTAACCCGAAACCTAACCCTAAACCTAACCCGAACCCGAACCCTAACCCTAACCCGAACCCGAACCAAAACCCTAACCCTAACCCGAACCCTAACCCTATCCTAACCCGAACCCTAACCCGAACCCGAACCCTAACCCGAACCCGAACCCTAACCCTAACCCTAACCCGAACCCTAACCCTAACCATAACCCGAACCCTAACCCTAACCCGAACCCTAACACTAACCCTAACCCGAACCCTAAACCTAATCCAAACCCGAACCCTAACCCTAAACCGAACCCTAAACCTAAACCTAACCCGAATCCTAACCCTAACCCTAACCCTAACCCGAACCCTAACCCTAACCCTAACCCTAACCCTAACCCGAAACCTAACCCTAAACCTAACCCGAACCCTAAACCTAACCCTAACCCGAACCCTAACCCTAACCCGAACCCTAACCCTAACACTAACCCTAACCCGAACCCTAACCCTAACCCGAACCCTAACCCTAAACCTAAGCCAAACCCTAACCCTAACCCGAGCCCTAACCCTAAACCTAAACCGAAACCTAACCCTAACCCGAACCCGAACCCTAACCCTAAATCTAACCGGAACACTAACCCTAACCCTAAACCGAACCCTAACCCGAACCCTAACCCTAACCCTAACCTGAACACTAACCCCTAACCCTAACCCGAACCCGAACCCTAACCCGAACCCTAACCCTAACCCTAACCCGAACTCTAACCCTAACCCTAACTCTAACCCTAAACCTAACCCTCACCCGAACCCTAACCCTAACCCGAACCCTAAACCGATCCCTAACCCGAACCCTAAACCTAACCCTAAACCTAACCCTAACCCGAACCCTCACCCTAACCCGAACCCTAAACCTAACCCTAACCCGAACCCTAACCCGAACCCTAACCCGAACCCTAAGCTAACCCTGACCCGAACCCTAACCCGAACCCTAACCCTAACCCTAACTGGAACCATAACCCTAACCCTAACCCGAAACCTAACCCGAAACATAACCCTAACCCTAACCCTAACCCTAACCCGAACCCTAACCCTAACCCTAACCCGAACCCGAACCCTAACCCGAACCCTAACCCTAACCCTAACCCGAACCCTAACCCGAACCCAACCCGAAACCTAACCCTAACCCGAACCCGAACCCGAACCCTAACCCTAACCCTAACCCGAACCCAGACCTAATCCTAACCATAAACCTAACCCGAACCCTAACCCTAACCCTAACCCTAACCCGAATCCTAACTCTAACACGAACCCTAACCCGAACCCTAACCCGAACCCTAACCCTAACGCTCACCCTAACCCTAACCCGAACCCTAACCCTAACCCGAACCCTAACGCTAACCCTAACCCTAAACCTAACCCGAACCCTAACCCGAACCCTAACCCGAACCCTAACCCTAAACCTACCCGAACCCTAACCCTAAACCTAACCCGAAACCTAACACGAACCCTAACCCTAACCCTAAACCGAACCCTAACCCGAACACTAACCCGAACCCTAACCCGAGCCCTAACCCTAAACCTAACCCGAACCCTAACCCTAACCCTAACCGGAACCCTAACCCTAACCCGAACCCGAACCCGAACCCTAACCCTTTACCCGAATCCTAACCCTATCCGGAACCCTAACCCGAACCCTAACCCTTACCCTAAACCCTAACCCTAATCCGAACCCTAACCCTAACCCGAGCCCAACCCTAACCCTAACCCGAATCCTAAACCTAACCCTAACCCGAACCCTAACCCGAACCCTAACCCTAACCCTAACCCTAACCCAAACCCTAACCCTAACCCTAACCCAAACGCGAACCCTAACCCGAACCCGAACCCTAACCCTAACCCGAAACCCGAACCCTAAACCTAAACCGAACCCGAACCCGAACCCTAACCCTAACCCTGACCCGAACCCTAAACCTAATCTAACCCTAACCCTAACCCGAACCCTAACCCTAACCCTAACCCTAACCCTAACCCTAACCCAAACCCTAACCCTAACCCTAACCCGAACCCGAACCCTAACCCGAACCCTAACCCGAAACCTAACCCGAACCCTAACCCGAACCCAACCCCTAACCCTAACCCTAACCCGAACCCTAACCCGAACCCTATCCCGAACCCCAACCCTAACCCTAAACCGAACCCGAAACCTAAACCCTAACCCTAACCCGAACCCGAACACTAACACCTAACCCTAACCCGAACCCAAACCCTAAACCTAACCCTAACCCTAACCCGAACCCTAACCCTAACCCGAACCCAAATCCTAACCCTAACCCGAACCCTAACCCTAACATTAACCCTAACCCTAACCCTAAACCTAACCCGAACCGTAACCCTAACCCATAACCCGAACCCTAACCCTAAGCAGAACCCTAACCCTAACCCGAACCCTAACCCTAACCCTAACCCGAAACCTAACCCTAACCCGAACCCTAACCCTAACCCTAACCCTAACCCTAACCCGAACCCTAACCTGAACCCTAACCCGAACCCTAACCCTAACCCTAACCCAAACCCTAACCCGAACCCTACCCCTAACCCTAACCCTAACCCAAACCCTAATCCGATCCCTAACCCAAACCCTAACCCGAACCCTAACCCTAACCCTAACCCGAACCCGAACCGGAACCCTAACCCGAACCCTAACCCGAACCCTAACCCGAACCGTAACCCGAACCCTTAACCTAACATTATTTCAAAACCTAACCCGAACCCTAACCCGAACCCTAACCCTAACCCGAAACCTAACCCGAACCCTAACCCGATCCCAAACCCGAACCCTAACCCTAACCCTAAACCGAACGCTAACCCTAACCCTAATCCTAACCCTAACCCGAACCCTAACCCTAACCCTAACCCGAACCCTAACCCTAAACATAACCCTAACCCGAAACCTAACCCTAACCCCTAACCCTAACCCTAACCCTAACCCGAAACTGAACCCTAACCCTAAACCTAACCCCTAACCCAAACCCTAACACTAACCCGAACCCTAACCCTAACCCGAACCCTAAACCTAACCCGAAACCTAACCCTAAACCTAACCCGAACCCAAACCCGAACCCTAACCCTAACCCTAACCCGAAGCCTAAACCTAACCCGAAACCTAACCCTAACCCTAACCCGAAACCTAACCCTAACCCTAACCCGAACCCTAACCCTAACCCGAACCCTAACCCTAACCCGAACCCGAACCCGAACCCTAACCCTAACCCGAACCCTAACCCTACCCTAACCCGAACCCTAACCCGAACCCGAACCCTAACCCGAACCCGAACCCTAACCCTAACCCTTACCCGAACCCTAAACCTAACCCGAACCCGAACCATAACCCTAACCCGAACCCTAACCCTAAACCTAACCCGAATCCTAACCCTAACCCTAACCCGAACACGAACCCTAACACATACCCTAACCCTAACCTTAACCCTAAACCTAACCCGAACCCTAACCCTAACCCTAACCCGAACCCTAACCCGAACCCGAACCCTAACCCGAACCCGAACCCTAACCCTAACCCTAACCCGAACCCTAACCCAAACCATAACCCGAACCCTAACCCTAACCCGAACCCTAACCCTAACCCTAACCCGAACCCTAAACCTAACCCGAACCCGAACCCTAACCCTAACCGGAACCCTAACCCTAAACCTAACCCGAATCCTAACCCTAACCCTAACCCTAACCCGAACACTAACCCTAACCCTAACCCTAACACTTACCCAAACCCTAACCCTAAACCTAACCCGAACCCTAAACCTAACCCTAACCCGAAACCTAACCCTAACCCGAACCCTAACCCTAACACTAACCATAACCCGAACCCTAACCCTAACCCGAACCCTAACCCTAAACCTAAGCCGATCCCTAACCCTAACCCGAGCCCTAAACCTAAACCTAACCCGAACCCTAACCCTAACCCGAACCCGAACCCTAACCCTAAATCTAACCGGAACACTACACCCTAACCCTAACCTGAACCCTAACCCGAACCCTAACCCTAACCCTAACCTGAACACTAACCCCTAACCCTAACCCGAACCCGAACCCTAACCCGAACCCTAACCCTAACCCTAACCCGAACCCTAACCCTAACCCTAACTCTAACCCTAAACCTAACCCTCACCCGAACCCTAACCCTAACCCGAACCCTAAACCGATCCCTAACCCGAACCCTAAACCTAACCCTAAACCTAACCCTAACCCGAACCCTCACCCTAACCCGAACCCTAACCCTAACCCTAACTCTAACCCGAACCCTAACCCGAACCCTAACCCGAACCCTAAGCTAACCCTGACCCGAAACCTAACCCGAACCCTAACCCTAAACCTAACCCGAACCCTAACCATAACCCTAACCCGAACCCTAACCCTAACCATAACCCTAACCCGAAACCTAACCCTAACCATAAACCTAACCCTAAACCTAATCCGAAACCTAACGCTAACCCGAACCCTAACCCTAACCCTAACCCTAATCCTAACACATAACCCTAACCCTAACCCTAACTCTAACCCTAAAACCTTACCCTAACCCTAACCCTAACCCTAACCCTAACCCGAACCCTAACCCTAACCCTAACCCGAACCCTAATCCTAACCCTAACCCTATACCTAACCCGATCCCTAACCCTAACCCTAACCCTAACCCTAACCCGAACCCTAACCCTAACCCGAACCCTAAGGCTAACCCTAACCCTAAACCTAACCCGAACCCTAACCCGAACCCTAACCCGAACCCTAACCCTAAACCTAACCCGAACCCTAACCCTAAACCTAACCCGAACCCTAACCCGAACCCTAACCCGAACCCTAACCCTAACCCTAACCCTAACCTGAACCCTAACCCTAACCCTAACCCGAACCCTAACCCTAACCCTAACCCTAACCCGAACCCTAACCCTAACCCTAAACTTAACCCTAACCCTAATCCGAACCCTAACCCTAATCCTAACCCGAACCCTAATCCGAAACCTAACGCTAACCCGAACCCTAACCCTAACCCTAACCCGAACCCTAACTCGAACCCTAACCCGAAAACTAACCCTAACCCTAACCCTAACCAGAACCCTAACCCGAACTCTAACTCGACCCTAACCCTAACCCTTAACCCTAACCCTAACCCGAAATCTAACCCTAACCCTATCCCGAACCCTAACCCTAACCCGAACACTAAACCTAACCCTAACCCTAAACCGAACCCAACACGAACCCGAACCCTAACCCGAACCCGAACCCTAACCCTAACCCTAACTCTAACCCAAACCCTAACCCGAACCCTAACTCGAACCCTAACCCTAACCCGAACCCTAACCCGAACCCGAAACTTAACCCTAACCCTAACCCGAACCCGAACCCTAACCCTAACCCTAACCCGAACCCTAACCCTAACCCGTACCCTAACCCTAACCTTAACCCCGAACCCGAACCCTAACCCTAACCCTAACCCTAACCCGAACCCTAACCCGAACCCTATCCCGAACCCCAACCCTAACCCTAACCCGAACCCGATACCTAAACCCTAACCCGAACCCGAACACTAACACCTAACCCTAACCCGAACCCGAACCCTAAACCTAACCCTAACCATAACCCGAACCCTAACCCTAACCCGAACCCTAACCCTAACCTTAACCCGAAACCTAACCCTAACATTAACCCTAACCCTAACCCTAAACCTAACCCGAACCGTAACCCTAACCCATAACCCGAACCCTAACCCTAACCAGAACCCTAACCCTAACCCGAACCCTAACCCTAACCCTAAACCGAAACCTAACCCTAACCCGAACCCTAACCCTAACCCAAACCCTAACCCGAACCCTAACCTGAACCCGAACCCGAACCCTAACACTAACCCTAACCCAAACCCTAACCCGAACCCTACCCCTAACCCTAACCCTAACCCAAACCCTAATCCGAACCATAACCCAAACCCTAACCCGAACCCTAACCCTAACCCTATTCCGAACCCGAACCGGAACCCTAACACGAACCCTAACCCGAACCCTAACCCGAACCGTAACCCGAACCCTTAACCTAACCTTATTCCAAAACCTAACCCGAACCCTAAGCCTAACACGAACCCGAACACTAACCCTAACCCCAACCCTAACCCGAACCCTAACCCGAACCCTAACCCGAACCCTAACCCTAACCCGAACCCTAACCCGAACCCTAACCCGATCCCAAACCCGAACCCTAACCCTAACCCTAAACCGAACGCTAACCCTAACCCTAAACCTAACACTAACCCGAACCCTAACCCTAACCCTAACGCGAACCCTAACCCTAACCATAACCCTAACCCGAACCCTAACCCTAACCCCTAACCCTAACCCTAACCCTAACCCGAACCCGAACCCTAACCCTAAACCTAACCCCTAACCCTAACCCTAACACTAACCCGAACCCTAACCCTAACCCGAACCCTAAACCTAACCCGAAACCTAACCCTAAACCTAACCCGAACCCGAACCCGAACCCTAACCCTAACCCTAACCCAAGCCTAAACCTAACCCGAAACCTAACCCTAACCCTAACCCGAAACCTAACCCTAACCCTAACCCGAACCCTAACCCTAACCCGAACCCTAACCCTAACCCGAACCCGAACCCGAACCCTAACCCTAACCCGAACCCTAACCCTATCCTAACCCGAACCCTAACCCGAACCCGAACCCTAACCCGAACCCGAACCCTAACCCTAACCCTAAACCGAACCCTAACCCTAACCATAACCCGAACCCTAACCCTAACCCGAACCCTAACACTAACCCTAACCCGAACCCTAAACCTAACCCAAACCCGAACCCTAACCCTAAGCCGAACCCTAACCCTAAACCTAACCCGAATCCTAACCCTAACCCTAACCCTAACCCGAACCCTAACCCTAACCCTAACCCTAACCCTAACCCGAAACCTAACCCTAAACCTAACCCGAACCCTAAACCTAACCCTAACCCGAACCCTAACCCTAACCCGAACCCTAACCCTAACACTAACCCTAACCCGAACCCTAACCCTAACCCGAACCCTAACCCTAAACCTAAGCCAAACCCTAACCCTAACCCGAGCCCTAACCCTAAACCTAACCCGAACCCTAACCCTAACCCGAACCCGATCCCTAACCCTAAATCTAACCGGAACACTAACCCTAACCCTAAACCGAACCCTAACCCGATCCCTAACCCTAACCCTAACCTGAACACTAACCCCTAACCCTAACCCGAACCCGAACCCTAACCCGAACCCTAACCCTAAACCTAACCCGAACCCTAACCCTAACCCTAACTCTAACCCTAAACCTAACCCTCACCCGAACCCTAACCCTAACCCGAACCCTAAACCGATCCCTAACCCGAACCCTAAACCTAACCCTAAACCTAACCCTAACCCGAACCCTCACCCTAACCCGAACCCTAAACCTAACCCTAACCCGAACCCTAACCCGAACCCTAACCCGAACCCTAAGCTAACCCTGACCCGAACCCTAACCCGAACCCTAACCCTAACCCTAACTGGAACCATAACCCTAACCCTAACCCGATCCCTAACCTGAAACATAACCCTAACCCTAACCCTAACCCTAACCCGAACCCTAAACCTAACCCTAACCCGAACCCGAACCCTAACCCGAACCCTAACCATAACCCTAACCCGAACCCTAACCCGAACCCAACCCCTAACCCTAACCCGAACCCGAACCCTAACCCGAACCCGAACCCTAACCCGAACCCGAACCAGAAACCTAACCCTAACCCGAACCCTAACCCGAACCCAAACCCTAACCCTAACCCGAACCCGAACCCTAACCCGAACCCGAACCCTAACCCGAACCCGAACCCGAAACCTAACCCTAACCCGAACCCGAACCCTAACCCTAACCCTAACCCTAACCCGAATCCTAACTCTAACACGAACCCTAACCCGAACCCTAACCCGAACCCTAACCCTAACGCTAACCCTAACCCTAACCCGAACCCTAACCCTAACCCGAACCCTAACGCTAACCCTAACCCTAAACCTAACCCGAACCCTAACCCGAACCCTAACCCGAACCCTAACCCTAAACCTACCCGAACCCTAACCCTAAACCTAACCCGAAACCTAACACGAACCCTAACCCTAACCGAAAACCGAACCCTAACCCTAACCCTAACTCTAACCCTAAACCTAACCCTCACCCGAACCCTAACCCTAACCCGAACCCTAAACCGATCCCTAACCCGAACCCTAAACCTAACCCTAAACCTAACCCTAACCCGAACCCTCACCCTAACCCGAACCCTAAACCTAACCCTAACCCGAACCCTAACCCGAACCCTAACCCGAACCCTAAGCTAACCCTGACCCGAACCCTAACCCGAACCCTAACCCTAACCCTAACTGGAACCATAACCCTAACCCTAACCCGATCCCTAACCCGAAACATAACCCTAACCCTAACCCTAACCCTAACCCGAACCCTAAACCTAACCCTAACCCGAACCCGAACCCTAACCCGAACCCTAACCATAACCCTAACCCGAACCCTAACCCGAACCCAACCCCTAACCCTAACCCGAACCCGAACCCTAACCCGAACCCGAACCCTAACCCGAACCCGAACCAGAAACCTAACCCTAACCCGAACCCTAACCCGAACCCAAACCCTAACCCTAACCCGAACCCGAACCCTAACCCGAACCCGAACCCTAACCCGAACCCGAACCCGAAACCTAACCCTAACCCGAACCCGAACCCTAACCCTAACCCTAACCCTAACCCGAATCCTAACTCTAACACGAACCCTAACCCGAACCCTAACCCGAACCCTAACCCTAACGCTAACCCTAACCCTAACCCGAACCCTAACCCTAACCCGAACCCTAACGCTAACCCTAACCCTAAACCTAACCCGAATCCTAACCCGAACCCTAACCCGAACCCTAACCCTAAACCTACCCGAACCCTAACCCTAAACCTAACCCGAAACCTAACACGAACCCTAACCCTAACCGAAAACCGAACCCTAACCCGAACACTAACCCGAACCCTAACCCGAGCCCTAACCCTAAACCTAACCCGAACCCTAACCCTAACCCTAACCGGAACCCTAACCCTAACCCGAACCCGAACCCGAACCCTAACCCTTTACCCGAATCCTAACCCTATCCGGAACCCTAACCCGAACCCTAACCCTTACCCTAAACCCTAACCCTAATCCGAACCCTAACCCTAACCCGAGCCCAACCCTAACCCTAACCCGAATCCTAAACCTAACCCTAACCCGAACCCTAACCCGAACCCTAACCGTAACCCTAACCCTAACCAAAACCCTAACCCTAACCCTAACCCAAACGCGAACCCTAACCCGAACCCGAACCCTAACCCTAACCCGAAACCCGAACCCTAAACCTAAACCGAACCCGAACCCGAACCCTAACCCTAACCCTGACCCGAACCCTAAACCTAATATAACCCTAACCCTAACCCGAACCCTAACCCTAACCCTAACCCTAACCCTAACCCAAACCCTAACCCTAACCCTAACCCGAACCCGAACCCTAACCCGACCCCTAACCCGAAACCTAACCCGAACCCTAACCCGAACCCAACCCCTAACCCTAACCCTAACCCGAACCCTAACCCGAACCCTATCCCGAACCCCAACCCTAACCCTAAACCGAACCCGAAACCTAAACCCTAACCCTAACCCGAACCCGAACACTAACACCTAACCCTAACCCGAACCCGAACCCTAAACCTAACCCTAACCCTAACCCGAACCCTAAACCTAACCCGAACCCTAATCCTAACCCTCACCCGAACCCTAACCCTAACATTAACCCTAACCCTAACCCTAAACCTAACCCGAACCGTAACCCTAACCCATAACCCGAACCCTAACCCTAAGCAGAACCCTAACCCTAACCCGAACCCTAACCCTAACCCTAACCCGAAACCTAACCCTAAACCGAACCCTAACCCTAACCCTAACCCTAACCCTAACCCGAACCCTAACCTGAACCCTAACCCGAACCCTAACCCTAACCCTAACCCAAACCCTAACCCGAACCCTACCCCTAACCCTAACGCTAACCCAAACCCTAATCCGATCCCTAACCCAAACCCTAACCCGAACCCTAACCCTAACCCTAAACCGAACCCGAACCGGAACCCTAACCCGAACCCTAACCCGAACCCTAACCCGAACCGTAACCCGAACCCTTAACCTAACCTTATTTCAAAACCTAACCCGAACCCTAAGCCTAACACGAACCCGAACACTAACCCTAACCCCAACCCTAACCCGAACCCTAACCCGAACCCTAACCCGAACGCTAACCCTAACCCGAACCCTAACCCGAACCCTAACCCGATCCCAAACCCGAACCCTAACCCTAACCCTAAACCGAACGCTAACCCTAACGCTAATCCTAACCCTAACCCGAACCCTAACCCTAACCCTAACCCGAACCCTAACCCTAAACATAACCCTAACCCGAAACCTAACCCTAACCCCTAACCCTAACCCTAACCCTAACCCGAACCCGAACCCTAACCCTAAACCTAACCCCTAACCCAAACCCTAACACTAACCCGAACCCTAACCCTAACCCGAACCCTAAACCTAACCCGAAACCTAACCCTAAACCTAACCCGAACCCAAACCCGAACCCTAACCCTAACCCTAACCCGAAGCCTAAACCTAACCCGAAACCTAACCCTAACCCTAACCCGAAACCTAACCCTAACCCTAACCCGAACCCTAACCCTAACCCGAACCCTAACCTTAACCCGAACCCGAACCCGAACCCTAACCCTAACCCGAACCCTAACCCTACCCTAACCCGAACCCTAACCCGAACCCGAAACCTAACCCGAACCCGAACCCTAACCCTAACCCTAACCCTAACACTAACCCTAACCCTAACCCTAACCCTTACCCAAACCCTAACCCTAAACCTAACCCGAACCCTAAACCTAACCCTAACCCTAACCCTAACACTAACCCTAACCCTAACCCTAACCCTTACCCAAACCCTAACCCTAAACCTAACCCGAACCCTAAACCTAACCCTAACCCGAAACCGAACCCTAACCCGAACCCTAACCCTAACACTAACCATAAACCGAACCCTAACCCTAACCCGAACCCTAACCCTAAACCTAAGCCGAACCCTAACCCTAACCCGAGCCCTAACCCTAAACCTAACCCGAACCCTAACCCTAACCCGAACCCGAACCCTAACCCTAAATCTAACCGGAACACTAACCCTAACCCTAACCTGAACCCTAACCCGAACCCTAACCCTAACCCTAACCTGAACACTAACCCCTAACCCTAACCCTAACCCTAACCCGAACCCGAACCCTAACCCTAACCCTAACCCGAAACCTAACCCTAACCCTAACTCTAACCCTAAACCTAACCCTCACCCGAACCCTAACCCTAACCCGAACCCTAAACCGATCCCTAACCCGAACCCTAAACCTAACCCTAAACCTAACCCTAACCCGAACCCTCACCCTAACCCGAACCCTAACCCTAATCCTAACCCTAACCCGAACCCTAACCCGAACCCTAACCCGAACCCTAAGCTAACCCTGACCCGAAACCTAACCCGAACCCTAACACTAACCCTAACTGGAACCATAACCCTAACCCTAACCCGAATCCTAACCCGAACCATAACCCTAACCCTAACCCTAACCCGAACCCTAACTCTTAACCTAACCTGAACCCGAACCCGATCCCTAAACCTAACCTTAAACCGAACCCTAAGCCTAACCCGAACCCTAACCCTAACCCTAACCCAAAACCTAACCCTAACCCTAACCCGAACCCTAACCCTAAACCTAACCCGAAACCTAACACGAACCCTAACCCTAACCCTAAACCGAACCCTAACCCGAACACTAACCCGAACCCTAACCCTAACCCTAACCCTAAACCTAACCCGAACCCTAACCCTAACCCTAACCGGAACCCTAACACTAACCCGAACCCGAACCCGAACCCTAAACCTTTACCCGAATCCTAACCCTATCCGGAACCCTAACCCGAACCCTAACCCTTACCCTAAAACCTAACCCTAATCCGAACCCTAACCGTAACCCGAACCCAACCCTAACCCTAACCCGAATCCTAAAACTAACCCTAACCCGAAACCTAACCCGAACCCTAACCCTAACCCTAACCCTAACCCAAACCCTAAACCTAACCCTAACCCAAACGCGAACCCTAACCCGAACCCGAACAGTAACCCTAACCCGAAACCCGAACCCTAACCCTAACCCGAACCCGAACCAGAACCCTAACCCTAACCCTGACCCGAACCCTAAACCTAATCTAACCCTAACCCTAACCCGAACCCTAACCCTAACCCTAACCCTAACCCGAACCCTAACCCTAACCCTAACCCGAACCCGAACCCTAACCCGAACCCTAACCCGAACCCTAACATGAACCCTAACATGAACCCAACCCCTAACCCTAACCCTAACCCGAACCCTAACCCGAACCCTATCCCGAACCCCAACCCTAACCCTAACCCGAACCCGAAACCTAAACCCTAACCCTAACCCGAACCCGAACACTAACACCTAACCCTAACCCGAACCCGAACCCTAAACCTAAACCTAACCCTAACCCGAACCCTAACCCTAACCCGAACCCTAACCCTAACCCTAACCCGAACCCTAACCCTAACATTAACCCTAACCCTAACCCTAAACCTAACCCGAACCGTAACCCTAACCCATAACCCGAACCCTAACCCTAACCAGAACCCTAACCCTAACCCGAACCCTAACCCTAACCCTAACCCGAAACCTAACCCTAACCATAACCCAAACCCTAACCCGAACCCTACCCCTAACCCTAACCCTAACCCAAACCCTAATCCGAACCCTAACCCAAACCCTAACCCGAACCCTAACCCTAACCCTAACCCGAACCCGAACCGGAACCCTAACCCGAACCCTAACCCGAACCCTAACACGAACCGTAACCCGAACCCTTAACCTAACCTTATTTCAAAACCTAACCCGAACCCTAAGCCTAACACGTACCCGAACACTAACCCTAACCCCAACCCTAACCCGAACCCTAACCCGAACCCTAACCCGAACCCTAACCCTAACCCGAACCCTAACCCGAACCCTAACCCGATCCCAAACCCGAACCCTAACCCTAACCCTAAACCGAACGCTAACCATAACCCTAACCATAACCCTAACCCGAACCCTAACCCTAACCCTAACCCTAACCCTAACCCTAACCCTAACCCGAAACCGAAACCTAACCCTAAACCTAACCCCTAACCCAAACCCTAACACTAACCCGAACCCTAACCCTAACCCGAACACTAAACCTAACCCGAAACCTAACCCTAAACCTACCCCGAACCCGAAACCGAACCCTAACCCTAACCCTAACCCGAAGCCTAAACCTAACCCGAAACCTAACCCTAACCCTAACCCGAAAACTAACCCTAACCCTAACCCGAACCCTAACCCTAACCCGAACCCTAACCCTAACCCGAACCCGAACCCGAACCCTAACCCTAACCCGAACCCTAACCCTACCCTAACCCGAACCGTAACCCGAACCCAAACACTAACCCGAACCCGAACCCTAACCATAACCCTTACCCGAACCCTAAACCTAACCCGAACCCTAACCCTAACCCGAACCCTAACCCTAAACCTAAACCGAATCCTAACCCTAACCCTAACCCTAACCCGAACCCTAACCCTAACCCTAACCCTAAACCTAACCCGAACCCTAACCCTAAACCTAACCCGAACCCTAAACCTAACCTTAACCCGAACCCTAACCCTAACCCGAACCCTAACCCTAACACTAACCCTAACCCGAACCCTAACCCTAACTCGAACCCTAACCCTAAACCTAAGCCGAACCCTAAACCTAACCCGAGCCCTAACCCTAAACCTAACCCGAACCCTAACCCTAACCCGAACCCTAACCCTAACCCGAACCCTAACCCTAACACTAACCCTAACCGGAACCCTAACCCTAACTCGAACCCTAACCCTAAACCTAAGCCGAACCCTAACCCTAACCCGAGCCCTAACCCTAAACCTAACCCGAACCCTAACCCTAAACCGAACCCGAACCCTAACCCTAAATCTAACCGGAACACTAACCCTAACCCTAACCATAACCCTAACCCGAACCCTAACCCTAACCCTAACCCTAACCCTAACCCTAACCCTAACCCGAAACCGAACCCTAACCCTAAACCTAACCCCTAACCCAAACCCTAACACTAACCCGAACCCTAACCCTAACCCGAACACTAAACCTAACCCGAAACCTAACCCTAAACCTACCCCGAACCCGAAACCGAACCCTAACCCTAACCCTAACCCGAAGCCTAAACCTAACCCGAAACCTAACCCTAACCCTAACCCGAAACCTAACCCTAACCCTAACCCGAACCCTAACCCTAACCCGAACCCTAACCCTAACCCGAACCCGAACCCGAACCCTAACCCTACCCTAACCCGAACCGTAACCCGAACCCAAACACTAACCCGAACCCGAACCCTAACCCTAACCCTTACCCGAACCCTAAACCTAACCCGAACCCTAACCCTAACCCGAACCCTAACCCTAAACCTAAACCGAATCCTAACCCTAACCCTAACCCTAACCCGAACCCTAACCCTAACCCTAACCCTAAACCTAACCCGAACCCTAACCCTAAACCTAACCCGAACCCTAAACCTAACCCTAACCCGAACCCTAAACCTAACCCGAACCCTAACCCTAACACTAACCCTAACCCGAACCCTAACCCTAACTCGAACCCTAACCCTAAACCTAAGCCGAACCCTAACCCTAACCCGAGCCCTAACCCTAAAACTAACCCGAACCCTAACCCTAACCCGAACCCTAACCCTAACCCGAACCCTAACCCTAACACTAACCCTAACCCGAACCCTAACCCTAACTCGAACCCTAACCCTAAACCTAAGCCGAACCCTAACCCTAACCCGAGCCCTAACCCTAAACCTAACTCGAACCCTAACCCTAACCCGAACCCGAACCCTAACCCTAAATCTAACCGGAACACTAACCCGAACCCTAACCCGAAACCTAACCCGAACCCTAACCCTAAACCTAACCCGAACCCTAACCCGAACCCTAACCCGAACCCAACCCCTAACCCTAACCCGAACCCGAACCCTAACCCGAACCCGAACCCGAACCCTAACCCTAACCCGAACCCGAACCCGAACCCTAACCCTAACCCTAACCCGAACCCAGACCTAATCCTAACCCTAACCCTAACCCGAACCCTAACCGTAACACTAACCCTAACCCTAACCCGAATCCTAACTCTAACACGAACCCTAAACCGAACCCTAACCCGAACCCTAACCCTAACCCTAAACCTAACCCGAAACCTAACCCTAAACCGAACCCTAACGCTAACCCTAACCCTAAACCTAACCCGAACCCTAACCCGAACCCTAACCCTAACCCTAAACCTAACCCGAACCCTAACCCGAAACCCTAACCCGAACCCTAAGCTAACCCTGACCCGAACCCTAACCCGAAACCTAACCCTAACCCTAACTGGAACCATAACCCTAACCCTAACCCGAACCCTAACCCGAAACATAACCCTAACCCTAACCCTAACCCTAACCCGAACCCTAACCCTAACCCTAACCCGAACCCGAACGCTAAACCGAACCCTAACCCTAACGCTAACCCGAACCCTAACCCGAACCCAACCCCTAACCCTAACCCGAACCCGAACCCTAACCCGAACCCGAACCCTAACCCGAACCCGAACCCGAACCCTAACCCTAACCCGAACCCGAACACGAACCCTAACCCGAACCCTAACCCGAGCCCTAACCCTAACCCTAACCCTAACCCTAACCCGAAACCTAACCCTAACCCGAACCCTAAACCTAACCCGAACCCTAACCCGAACCCTAACCCGAACCCTAACCCTAAACCTAACCCGAACCCTAACCCTAAACCTAACCCGAAACCTAACATGAACCCTAACCCTAACCCTAAACCGAACCCTAAACCGAACACTAACCAGAACCCTAACCCTAACCCTAACCCTAAACCTAACCCGAACCCTAACCCTAACCCTAACCGGAACCCTAACCCTAACCCGAACCCGAACCCGAACCCTAACACTTTACCCGAATCCTAACCCTATCCGGAACCCTAACCCGAACCCTAACCCTTACCCTAAACCCTAACCCTAATCCGAACCCTAACCCTAACCCGAACCCAACCCTAACCCTAACCCGAATCCTAAACCTAACCCTAACCCGAACCCTAACCCGAACCCTAAACCTAACCCTAACCCTAACCCAAACCCTAACCCTAACCCTAACCCAAACGCGAACCCTAACCCGAACCCGAACCCTAACCCTAACCCGAAACCCGAACCCTAACCCTAACCCGAACCCGAACCCGAACCCTAACCCTAACCCTGACCCGAACCCTAAACCTAATCTAACCCTAACCCTAACCCGAAACCTAACCCTAACCCTAACCCTAACCCTAACCCTAACCCGAACCCTAACCCTAACCTGAACCCTAACGCTAACCCTAACCCTAAACCTAACCCGAACCCTAACCCTAACCCTAACCCTAACCCTAAACCTAACCCGAACCCTAACCCTAAACCTAACCCGAAACCTAACCAGAACCCTAACCCGAACCCTAACCCTAACCCTAACCCTAACCCTAACCTGAACCCTAACCCTAACCCTAACCCGTACCCTAACCCTAACCCTAACCCTAACCCTAACCCGAACCCTAACCCTAACACTAAACCTAACCCTAAACCTAATCCGAAACCTAACGCTAACCAGAACCCTAACCCTAACCCTAACCCTAACCCTAACACCTAACCCTAACCCTAACCCTAACTCTAACCCTAAAACCTTACCCTAACCCTAACCCTAACCCTAACCCTAACCCGAACCCTAACCCTAACCCTAACCCGAACCCTAACCCTAACCCTAACCCCAAACCTAACCCGATCCCTAACCCTAACCCTAACCCTAACCCTAACCCGATCCCTAAACCTAACCCGAACCCTAAGGCTAACCCTAAATCTAAACCTAACCCGAACCCTAACCCGAACCCTAACCCTAACCCGAACCCGAACCCTAACCCTAAATCTAACCGGAACACTAACCCTAACCCTAACCCTAACCCTAACCCGAAACCGAACACTAACCCTAAACCTAACCCCTAACCCAAACCCTAACACTAACCCGAACCCTAACCCTTACCCGAACACTAAACCTAACCCGAAACCTAACCCTAAAACTACCCCGAACCCGAAACCGAACCCTAACCCTAACCCTAACCCGAAGCCTAAACCTAACACGAAACCTAACCCTAACCCTAACCCGAAACCTAACCCTAACCCTAACCCGAACCCTAACCCTAACCCGAACCCTAACCCTAACCCGAACCCGAACCCGAACCCTAACCCTAACCCGAACCCTAACCCTAACCTAACCCGAACCGTAACCCGAACCCAAACACTAACCCGAACCCGAACCCTAACCCTAACCCTTACCCGAACCCTAAACCTAACCCGAACCCTAACCCTAACCCGAACCCTAACCCTAAACCTAAACCGAATCCTAACCCTAACCCTAACCCTAACCCGAACCCTAACCCTAACCCTAACCCTAAACCTAACCCGAACCCTAACCCTAAACCTAACCCGGACCCTAAACCTAACCCTAACCCGAACCCTAACCCTAACCCGAACCCTAACCCTAACACTAACCCTAACCCGAACCCTAACCCTAACTCGAACCCTAACCCTAAACCTAAGCCGAACCCTAACCCTAACCCGAGCCCTAACCCTAAAACTAACCCGAACCCTAACCCTAACCCGAACCCTAACCCTAACCCGAACCCTAACCCTAACACTAACCCTAACCCGAACCCTAACCCTAACTCGAACCCTAACCCTAAACCTAAGCCGAACCCTAACCCTAACCCGAGCCCTAACCCTAAACCTAACCCGAACCCTAACCCTAACCCGAACCCGAACCCTAACCCTAAATCTAACCGGAACACTAACCCGAACCCTAACCCGAAACCTAACCCGAACCCTAACCCTAAACCTAACCCGAACCCTAACCCGAACCCTAACCCGAACCCAACCCCTAACCCTAACCCGAACCCGAACCCTAACCCGAACCCGAACCCGAACCCTAACCCTAACCCGAACCCGAACCCGAACCCTAACCCTAACCCTAACCCGAACCCAGACCTAATCCTAACCCTAACCCTAACCCGAACCCTAACCGTAACACTAACCCTAACCCTAGCCCGAATCCTAACTCTAACACGAACCCTAAACCGAACCCTAACCGAACCCTAACCCTAACCCTAAACCTAACCCGAAACCTAACCCTAAACCGAACCCTAACGCTAACCCTAACCCTAAACCTAACCCGAACCCTAACCCGAACCCTAACCCTAACCCTAAACCTAACCCGAACCCTAACCCGAAACCCTAACCCGAAACCTAAGCTAACCCTGACCCGAATCCTAACCCGAAACCTAACCCTAACCCTAACTGGAACCATAACCCTAACCCTAACCCGAACCCTAACCCGAAACATAACCCTAACCCTAACCCTAACCCTAACCCGAACCCTAACCCTAACCCTAACCCGAACCCGAACGCTAAACCGAACCCTAACCCTAACCCTAACCCGAACCCTAACCCGAACCCAACCCCTAACCCTAACCCGAACCCGAACCCTAACCCGAACCCGAACCCTAACCCGAACCCGAACCCGAACCCTAACCCTAACCCGAACCCGAACACGAACCCTAACCCGAACCCTAACCCGAGCCCTAACCCTAACCCTAACCCTAACCCTAACCCCAAACCTAACCCTAACCCGAACCCTAAACCTAACCCGAACCCTAACCCGAACCCTAACCCGAACCCTAACCCTAAACCTAACTCGAACCCTAACCCTAAACCTAACCCGAAACCTAACACGAACCCTAACCCTAACCCTAAACCGAACCCTAAACCGAACACTAACCAGAACCCTAATCCTAACCCTAACCCTAAACCTAACCCGAACCCTAACCCTAACCCTAACCGGAACCCTAACCCTAACCCGAACCCGAACCCGAACCCTAACACTTTACCCGAATCCTAACCCTATCCGGAACCCTAACCCGAACCCTAACCCTTACCCTAAACCCTAACCCTAATCCGAACCCTAACCCTAACCCGAACCCAACCCTAACCCTAACCCGAATCCTAAACCTAACCCTAACCCGAACCCTAACCCGAACCCTAAACCTAACCCTAACCCTAACCCAAACCCTAACCCTAACCCTAACCCAAACGCGAACCCTAACACGAACCCGAACCCTAACACTAACCCGAAACCCGAACCCTAACCCTAACCCGAACCCGAACCCGAACCCTAACCCTAACCCTGACCCGAACCCTAAACCTAATCTAACCCTAACCCTAACCCGAAACCTAACCCTAACCCTAACCCTAACCCTAACCCTAACCCGAACCCTAACCCTAACCTGAACCCTAACGCTAACCCTAACCCTAAACCTAACCCGAACCCTAACCCTAACCCTAACCCTAACCCTAAACCTAACCCGAACCCTAACCCTAAACCTAACCCGAAACCTAACCCGAACCCTAACCCGAACCCTAACCCTAACCCTAACCCTAACCCTAACCTGAACCCTAACCCTAACCCTAACCCGTACCCTAACCCTAACCCTAACCCTAACCCTAACCCGAACCCTAACCCTAACACTAAACCTAACCCTAAACCTAATCCGAAACCTAACGCTAACCCGAACCCTAACCCTAACCCTAACCCTAACCCTAACACCTAACCCTAACCCTAACCCTAACTCTAACCCTAAAACCTTACCCTAACCCTAACCCTAACCCTAACCCTAACCCGAACCCTAACCCTAACCCTAACCCGAACCCTAACCCTAACCCTAACCCGAACCCTAACCCTAACCCTAACCCCAAACCTAACCCGATCCCTAACCCTAACCCTAACCCTAACCCTAACCCGATCCCTAAACCTAACCCGAACCCTAAGGCTAACCCTAAATCTAAACCTAACCCGAACCCTAACCCGAACCCTAACCCGAACCCTAACCCTAAACCTAACCCGAACCCTAACCCTAAACCTAACCCGAACCGTAACCCGAACCCTAATCCTAACCCTAACCCTAACCTGAACCCTAACCCTAACCCTAACCCGAACCCTAACCCTAACCCTAACCCTAACCCTAACCCGAACCCTAACCCTAATCCTAACCCGAACCCTTATCCGAAACCTAACGCTAACCCGAACCCTAACCCTAACCCTAACCCTAACCCTAACACCTAACGCTAACCCTAACCCTAACTCTAACCCTAAAACCTTACCCTAACGCTAACCCTAACCCTAACCCGAACCCGAACCCTAACCCTAACCCTAACCCAAACCCTAATCCGAACCCTAACCCAAACCCTAACCCAAACCCTAACCCTAACCCGAACCCGAACCCTAACCCGAACCCTAACCCGAACCGTAACCCGAACCCTTAACCTAACCTTATTCCAAAACCTAACCCGAACCCTAAGCCTAACACGAACCCGAACACTAACCCTAACCCCAACCCTAACCCGAACCCTAACCCGAACCCGAAACCGAACCCTAACCCTAAACCTAACCCCTAACCCAAACCCTAACACTAACCCGAACCCTAACCCTAACCCGAACACTAAACCTAACCCGAAACCTAACCCTAAACCTACCCCGAACCCGAAACCGAACCCTAACCCTAACTCGAACCCTAACCCTAAACCTAAGCCGAACCCTAACCCTAACCCGAGCCCTAACCCTAAACCTAACCCGAACCCTAACCCTAACCCGAACCCGAACCCTAACCCTAAATCTAACCGGAACACTAACCCTAACCCTAACCATAACCCTAACCCGAACCCTAACACTAACCCTAACCCTAACCCTAACCCTAACCCGAAACCGAACCCTAACCCTAAACCTAACCCCTAACCCAAACCCTAACACTAACCCGAACCCTAACCCTAACCCGAACACTAAACCTAACCCGAAACCTAACCCTAAACCTACCCCGAACCCGAAACCGAACCCTAACCCTAACCCTAACCCGAAGCCTAAACCTAACCCGAAACCTAACCCTAACCCTAACCCGAAACCTAACCCTAACCCTAACCCGAACCCTAACCCTAACCCGAACCCTAACCCTAACCCGAACCCGAACCCGAACCCTAACCCTAACCCGAACCCTAACCCTACCATAACCCGAACCGTAACCCGAACCCAAACACTAACCCGAACCCGAACCCTAACCCTAACCCTTACCCGAACCCTAAACCTAACCCGAACCCTAACCCTAACCCGAAACCTAACCCTAAACCTAAACCGAATCCTAACCCTAACCCTAACCCTAACCCGAACCCTAACCCTAACCCTAACCCTAAACTTAACCCGAACCCTAACCCTAAACCTAACCCGAACCCTAAACCTAACCCTAACCCGAACCCTAACCCTAACCCGAACCCTAACCCTAACACTAACCCTAACCCGAACCCTAACCCTAACTCGAACCCTAACCCTAAACCTAAGCCGAACCCTAACCCTAACCCGAGCCCTAACCCTAAAACTAACCCGAACCCTAACCCTAACCCGAACCCTAACCCTAACCCGAACCCTAACCCTAACACTAACCCTAACCCGAACCCTAACCCTAACTCGAACCCTAACCCTAAACCTAAGCCGAACCCTAACCCTAACCCGAGCCCTAACCCTAAACCTAACCCGAACCCTAACCCTAACCCGAACCCGAACCCTAACCCTAAATCTAACCGGAACACTAACCCGAACCCTAACCCGAAACCTAACCCGAACCCTAACCCTAAACCTAACCCGAACCCTAACCCGAACCCTAACCCGAACCCAACCCCTAACCCTAACCCGAACCCGAACCCTAACCCGAACCCGAACCCGAACCCTAACCCTAACCCGAACCCGAACCCGAACCCTAACCCTAACCCTAACCCGAACCCAGACCTAATCCTAACCCTAACCCTAACCCGAACCCTAACCGTAACACTAACCCTAACCCTAACCCGAATCCTAACTCTAACACGAACCCTAAACCGAACCCTAACCCGAACCCTAACCCTAACCCTAAACCTAACCCGAAACCTAACCCTAAACCGAACCCTAATGCTAACCCTAACCCTAAACCTAACCCGAACCCTAACCCGAACCCTAACCCTAACCCTAAACCTAACCCGAACCCTAACCCGAAACCCTAACCCGAACCCTAAGCTAACCCTGACCCGAACCCTAACCCGAAACCTAACCCTAACCCTAACTGGAACCATAACCCTAACCCTAACCCGAACCCTAACCCGAAACATAACCCTAACCCTAACCCTAACCCTAACCCGAACCCTAACCCTAACCCTAACCCGAACCCGAACGCTAAACCGAACCCTAAACCTAACCCTAACCCGAACCCTAACCCGAACCCAACCCCTAACCCTAACCCGAACCCGAACCCTAACCCGAACCCGAACCCTAACCCGAACCCGAACCCGAACCCTAACCCTAACCCGAACCCGAACACGAACCCTAACCCGAACCCTAACCCGAGCCCTAACCCTAACCATAACCCTAACCCTAACCCGAAACCTAACCCTAACCCGAACCCTAAACCTAACCCGAACCCTAACCCGAACCCTAACCCGAACCCTAACCCTAAACCTAACCCGAACCCTAACCCTAAACCTAACCCGAAACCTAACACGAACCCTAACCCTAACCCTAAACCGAACCCTAAACCGAACACTAACCAGAACCCTAACGCTAACCCTAACCCTAAACCTAACCCGAACCCTAACCCTAACCCTAACCGGAACCCTAACCCTAACCCGAACCCGAACCCGAACCCTAACACTTTACCCGAATCCTAACCCTATCTGGAACCCTAACCCGAACCCTAACCCTTACCCTAAACCCTAACCCTAATCCGAACCCTAACCCTAACCCGAACCCAACCCTAACCCTAACCCGAATCCTAAACCTAACCCTAACCCGAACCCTAACCCGAACCCTAAACCTAACCCTAACCCTAACCCAAACCCTAACCCTAACCCTAACCCAAACGCGAACCCTAACCCGAACCCGAACCCTAACCCTAACCCGAAACCCGAACCCTAACCCTAACCCGAACCCGAACCCGAACCCTAACCCTAACCCTGACCCGAACCCTAAACCTAATCTAACCCTAACCCTAACCCGAAACCTAACCCTAACCCTAACCCTAACCCTAACCCTAACTCGAACCCTAACCCTAACCTGAACCCTAACGCTAACCCTAACCCTAAACCTAACCCGAACCCTAACCCTAACCCTAACCCTAACCCTAAACCTAACCCGAACCCTAACACTAAACCTAACCCGAAACCTAACCCGAACCCTAACCCGAACCCTAACCCTAACCCTAACCCTAACCCTAACCTGAACCCTAACCCTAACCCTAACCCGTACCCTAACCCTAACCCGAACCCTAACCCTAACCCTAACCCGAACCCTAACCCTAACCCTAACCCTAACCCTAACACCTAACCCTAACCCTAACCCTAACTCTAACCCTAAAACCTTACCCTAACCCTAACCCTAACCCTAACCCTAACCCGAACCCTAACCCTAACCCTAACCCGAACCCTAACCCTAACCCTAACCCCAAACCTAACCCGATCCCTAACCCTAACCCTAACCCTAACCCTAACCCGATCCCTAAACCTAACCCGAACCCTAAGGCTAACCCTAAATCTAAACCTAACCCGAACCCTATCCCGAACCCTAACCCGAACCCTAACCCTAAACCTAACCCGAACCCTAACCCTAAACCTAACCCGAACCCTAACCCGAACCCTAATCCTAACCCTAACCCTAACCTGAACCCTAACCCTAACCCTAACCCGAACCCTAACCCTAACCCTAACCCTAACCCTAACCCGAACCCTAACCCTAATCCTAACCCGAACCCTTATCCGAAACCTAACGCTAACCCGAACCCTAACCCTAACCCTAACCCTAACACCTAACGCTAACCCTAACCCTAACTCTAACCCTAAAACCTTACCCTAACCCTAACCCTAACCCTAACCCGAACCCGAACCCTAACCCTAACCCTAACCCAAACCCTAATCCGAACCCTAACCCAAACCCTAACCCGAACCCTAACCCTAACCCTAACCCGAACCCTAACCCGAACCCTAACCCGAACCGTAACCCGAACCCTTAACCTAACCTTATTCCAAAACCTAACCCGAACCCTAAGCCTAACACGAACCCGAACACTAACCCTAACCCCAACCCTAACCCGAACCCTAACCCGAACCCTAACCCTAACCCGAACCCTAACCCGAAAAATAACCCGATCCCAAACCCGAACCCTAACCCTAACCCTAAACCGAACGCTAACCCTAAACCTAAGCCGAACCCTAACCCTAACCCGAGCCCTAACCCTAAACCTAACCCGAACCCTAACCCTAACCCGAACCCGAACCCTAACCCTAAATCTAACCGGAACACTAACCCTAACCCTAACCCGAACCCTAACCCGAACCCTAACCCTAACCCTAACCTGAACACTAACCCCTAACCCTAACCCGAACCCGAACCCTAACCCGAACCCTAACCCTAACCCTAACCCGAACCCTAACCCTAACCCTAACTCTAACCCTAAACCTAACCCTCACCCGAACCCTAACCCTAACCCGAACCCTAAACCGATCCCTAACCCGAACCCTAAACCTAACCCTAAACCTAACCCTAACCCGAACCCTCACCCTAACCCAAACCCTAACCCTAACCCTAACCCTAACCCGAACCCTAACCCGAACCCTAACCCGAACCCTAAGCTAACCCTGACCCGAACCCTAACCCGAACCCTAACCCTAACCCTAACTGGAACCATAACCCTAACCCTAACCCTAAACCTAACCCGAACCCTAACCCGAAACCTAACCCGAACCCTAACCCTAAACCTAACCCGAACCCTAACCCGAACCCTAACCCGAACCCAACCCCTAACCCTAACCCGAACCCGAACCCTAACCCTAACCCTAACCCTAACCCGAACCCTAACCCGAACCCTAACCCGAACCCTAAACTAACCCTGACCCGAACCCTAACCCGAACCCTAACCCTAACCCTAACTGGAACCATAACCCTAACCCTAACCCTAAACCTAACACGAACCCTAACCCGAAACCTAACCCGAACCCTAACCCTAACCCTAAACCTAACCCGAACCCTAACCCGAAACCTAACCCGAACCCTAACCCTAAACCTAACCCGAAACCTAACCCTAAACCTAACCCGAACCCGAACCCGAACCCTAACCCTAACCCTAACCCAAGCCTAAACCTAACCCGAAACCTAACCCTAACCCTAACCCGAAACCTAACCCTAACCCTAACCCGAACCCTAACCCTAACCCGAACCCTAACCCTAACCCGAACCCGAACCCGAACCCTAACCCTAACCCGAACCCTAACCCTACTCTAACCCGAACCCTAACCCGAACCCGAACCCTAACCCGAACCCGAACCCTAACCCTAACCCTAACCCTAACCCTAACCCGAACCCTAACCCTAACCATAACCCGAACCCTAACCCTAACCCGAACCCTAACCCTAACCCTAAACCGAACCCTAAACCTAACCCGAACCCGAACCCTAACCCTAACCCGAACCCTAACCCAAAACCTAACCCGAATCCTAACCATAACCCTAACCCTAACCCGAAACCTAACCCTAACCCTAACCCTAACCCTAACCCGAACCCTAACCCTAAACCTAACCCGAACCCTAAACCTAACCCTAACCCGAACCCTAACCCTAACCCGAACCCTAACCCTAACACTAACCCTAACCCGAACCCTAACCCTAACCCGAAACCTAACCCTAAACCTAAGCCGAACCCTAACCCTAACCCGAGCCCTAACCCTAAACCTAACCCGAACCCTAACCCTAACCCGAACCCGAACCCTAACCCTAAATCTAACCGGAACACTAACCCTAACCCTAACCCGAACCCTAACCCTAACCCTAACCTGAACACTAACCCCTAACCCTAACCCGAACCCGAAACCTAACCCGAACCCTAACCCTAACCCTAACCCGAACCCTAACCCTAACCCTAACCCTAACCCTAAACCTAACTCTCACCCGAACCCTAACCCTAAACCGAACCCTAAACCGATCCCTAACCCTAACCCTAAACCTAACCCTAAACCTAACCCTAACCCGAACCCTCACCGTAACCCGAACCCTAACCCTAACCCTAAACCTAACCCGAACCCTAACCCGAACCCTAACCCGAACCCTAAGCTAACCCTGACCCGAACCCTAACCCGAACCCTAACCCTAACCCTAACTGGAACCATAACCCTAAACCTAACCCGAACCCTAACCCGAAACATAACCCTAACCCTAACCCTAACCCTAACCCGAACCCTAACCCTAACCCGAACCCGAACCGTAACCCGAACCCTAACCCTAACCCTAACCCGAACCCTAACCCGAACCCAACCCCTAACCCTAACCCGAACCCGAACCCTAACCCGAACCCGAACCCTAACCCGAACCCGAACCCGAACCCTAACCCTAACCCGAACCCGAACACGAACCCTAACCCTAACCCGAACCCGAACACGAACCCTAACCCGAACCCTAACCCGAGCCCTAACCCTAACCCTAACCCTAACCCTAACACGAACCCTAACCCTAACCCGAACCCTAACGCTAAACCTAACCCTAAACCTAACCCGAACCCTAACCCGAACCCTAAACCGAACCCTAACCCTAAACCTAACCCGAACCCTAAACCTAAACCTAACCCGAAACCTAACACGAACCCTAACCCTAACCCGAACACTAACCCGAACCCTAACCCTAACCCTAACCCTAAACCTAACCCTCACCCGAACCCTAACCCTAACCCGAACCCTAAACCGATCCCTAACCCGAACCCTAAACCTAACCCTAAACCTAACCCTAACCCGAACCCTCACCCTAACCCGAACCCTAACCCTAACCCTAACCCTAACCCGAACCCTAACCCGAAACCTAACCCGAACCCTAAGCTAACCCTGACCCGAACCCTAACCCGAACCCTAACCCTAACCCTAACTGGAACCATAACCCTAACCATAACCCGAAACCTAACCCGAACCATAACCCTAACCCTAACCCTAACCCTAACCCGAACCCTAAACCTAACCCGAACCCGAACCCGAATCCTAACCCGAACCCTAACCCTAACCCTAACCCGAACACTAACCCGAACCCAACCCCTAACCCTAACCCGAACCCGAACCCTAACCCGAACCCGAACCCTAAACCGAACCCGAACCCGAACCCTAACCCTAACCCGAACCCGAACCCGAACCCTAACCCTAACCCGAACCCTAACCCTAACACTAACCCCGAACCCGAACCCTAACCCTAACCCGAACCCTAACCCGAACCCTATCCCGAACCCCAACCCTAACCCTAATCCGAACCCGAAAACTAAACCCTAACCCTAACACGAACCCGAACCCTAACACCTAACCCTAACCCGAACCCTAACCCTAACCCGAACCCTAACCCTAACCCTAACCCGAACCCGAACCCTAACCCTAACCCGAACCCTAAACCTAACCCTAACCCTAACCCGAACCCTAACCCTAACCCGAACCCTAACCCTAACCCTAACCCGAACCCTAACCCTAACATTAACCCTAACCCTAACCCTAAACCTAACCCGAACCGTAACCCTAACCCCTAACCCGAACCCTAACCCTAACCAGAACCCTAACCCTAACCCGAACCCTAAACCTAAACCTAACCCGAAACCTAACCCTAACCCGAACCCTAACCCTAACCCTAACCCTAACCCGAACCCTAACATGAACCCTAAACCGAACCCTAACCCTAACCCTAACCAAAACCCTAACCCGAACCCTACCCCTAACCCTAACCCTAACCCAAACCGGAACCCTAACCCGAACCCTAACCCGAACCCTAACCCGAACCGTAACCCGAAACCTAAACCTAACCTTATTCCAAAACCTAACCCGAACCCTAAGCCTAACACGAACCCGAACACTAACCCTAAACCCAACCCTAACCAAACCCTAACCCGAACCCTAACCCGAACCCTAACCCGAACCCTAACCCTAACCCGAACCCTAACCCGAACCCTAATCCGATCCCAAACCCGAACCCTAACCCTAACCCTAAACCGAACGCTAACCCTAACCCTAACACTAACCCTAACCCGAACCCTAACCCTAACCCTAACCCGAACCCTAAATCTAACCCTAACCCTAACCCGAACCCTAACCCTAACCCCTAACCCTAACCCTAACCCGAACCCGAACCCTAACCCTAAACCTAACCCCTAACCCTAACCCTAACCCTAACCCGAACCCTAACCCTAACCCGAACCCTAACCCTAACCCGAAACCTAACCCTAAACCTAACCCGACCCGAACCCAAACCCTAACCCTAACCCTAACCCGAAGCCTAAACCTAACCTGAACCCTAACCCTAACCCTAACCTGAAACCTAACCCTAACCCTAACCCGAACCCTAACCCTAACCCGAACCCTAACCCTAACCCGAACCCGAACCCAAACCCTAACCTTAACCCGAACACTAACCCTACCCTAACCCGAACCGTAACTCGAACCCGAACCCTAACCCGAAACCGAACCCTAACCCTAACCCTAACCCGAACCCTAACCATAACCCGAACCCTAACCCTAACCCGAAACCTAACCCTAACCCTAACCCGAACCCTAAACCTAACCCGAACCCGAACCCTAACCCTAACCCGAACCCTAACCCTAAACATAACCCGAATCCTAACCCTAACCCTAACCCTAACCCGAACCCTAACCCTAACCCTAACCCTACCCCTAACCCGAACCCTAACCCTAAACCTAACCCGAACCCTAACCCTAAACCTAACCCGAACCCTAAACCTAACCCTAACCCGAAGCCTAAACCTAACCCGAACCCTAACCCTAACACTAACCCGAACCCTAACCCTAAACCTAAGCCGAACCCTAACCCTAACCCGAGCCCTAACCCTAAACCTAACCCGAACCCTAACCCTAACCCGAACCCGAACCCTAACCCTAACCCTAACCCTAACCCGAACCCTAACCCTAACCCTAACCCTACCCCTAACCCGAACCCTAACCCTAAACCTAACCCGAACCCTAAACCTAACCCTAACCCGAAGCCTAACCCTAACCCGAGCCCTAACCCTAAACCTAACACGAACCCTAACCCTAACCCGAACCCTAACCCTAACCCTAACCTGAACACTAACCCCTAAACCTAACCCGAACCCGAACCCTAACCCGAACCCTAACCCTAACCCTAACCCGAACCCTAACCCTAACCCTAACTCTAAACCTAAACCTAACCCTCACCCGAACCCTAACCCTAACCCGAACCTTAAACCGATCCCTACCCGAACCCTAAACCTAACCCTAAACCTAACCCTAACCCGAACCCTCACCCTAACCGGAACCCTAACCCTAACCCTAACCCTAACCCGAACCCTAACCCGAACCCTAACCCGAACCCTAAGCTAACCCTGACCCGAACCCTAACCCGAACCCTAACCCTAACCCTAACTGGAACCATAACCCTAACACTAACCCGAACCCTAAACCGAACCATAACCCTAACCCTAACCCTAACCCTAACCCTAACCCGAACCCTAACCCTAACCCTAACCCGAACCCGAACCCTAACCCGAACCCTAACCCTAACCCTAATCCGAACCGTATCCCTAACCGTAACCCGAACCCGAAACCTAACCCTAACCCGAAACCTAACCCTAACCCTAACCCTAAACCGAACCATATCCCTAAACCTAAACCTAACCCGAACCTTAACCTGAACCCTAACCCTAACCCTAACCCAAACCCTAAACCTAACCCTAACCCTAAACCGAACCCTAACCCGAACCCTAACCCTAACCCTAACCGAACCCTAATCCGAACCCTAACCCTAACCCTAACCCTAACACTAACCCCTAACCCTCACCCGAAACCTAACCCTAACCCTAACCCGAACCCGAACCCTAACCCCGAACCCTAACCCGAACCCGAACCCTAAACCTAACCCGAACCCGAACCCTAACCCTAAATCTAACCGGAACACTAACCCTAACCCTAACCCGAACCCTAACCCTAACCCTAACCTGAACACTAACCCCTAACCCTAACCCGAACCCGAAACCTAACCCGAACCCTAACCCTAACCCTAACCCGAACCCTAACCCTAACCCTAACCCTAACCCTAAACCTAACTCTCACCCGAACCCTAACCCTAAACCGAACCCTAAACCGATCCCTAACCCTAACCCTAAACCTAACCCTAAACCTAACCCTAACCCGAACCCTCACCGTAACCCGAACCCTAACCCTAACCCTAAACCTAACCCGAACCCTAACCCGAACCCTAACCCGAACCCTAAGCTAACCCTGACCCGAACCCTAACCCGAACCCTAACCCTAACCCTAACTGGAACCATAACCCTAAACCTAACCCGAACCCTAACCCGAAACATAACCCTAACCCTAACCCTAACCCTAACCCGAACCCTAACCCTAACCCGAACCCGAACCGTAACCCGAACCCTAACCCTAACCCTAACCCGAACCCTAACCCGAACCCAACCCCTAACCCTAACCCGAACCCGAACCCTAACCCGAACCCGAACCCTAACCCGAACCCGAACCCGAACCCTAACCCTAACCCGAACCCGAACACGAACCCTAACCCTAACCCGAACCCGAACACGAACCCTAACCCGAACCCTAACCCGAGCCCTAACCCTAACCCTAACCCTAACCCTAACACGAACCCTAACCCTAACCCGAACCCTAACGCTAAACCTAACCCTAAACCTAACCCGAACCCTAACCCGAACCCTAACCCGAACCCTAACCCTAAACCTAACCCGAACCCTAAACCTAAACCTAACCCGAAACCTAACACGAACCCTAACCCTAACCCGAACACTAACCCGAACCCTAACCCTAACCCTAACCCTAAACCTAACCCTCACCCGAACCCTAACCCTAACCCGAACCCTAAACCGATCCCTAACCCGAACCCTAAACCTAACCCTAAACCTAACCCTAACCCGAACCCTCACCCTAACCCGAACCCTAACCCTAACCCTAACCCTAACCCGAACCCTAACCCGAAACCTAACCCGAACCCTAAGCTAACCCTGACCCGAACCCTAACCCGAACCCTAACCCTAACCCTAACTGGAACCATAACCCTAACCATAACCCGAAACCTAACCCGAACCATAACCCTAACCCTAACCCTAACCCTAACCCGAACCCTAACCCTAACCCGAACCCGAACCCGAATCCTAACCCGAACCCTAACCCTAACCCTAACCCGAACACTAACCCGAACCCAACCCCTAACCCTAACCCGAACCCGAACCCTAACCCGAACCCGAACCCTAAACCGAACCCGAACCCGAACCCTAACCCTAACCCGAACCCGAACCCGAACCCTAACCCTAACCCGAACCCTAACCCTAACACTAACCCCGAACCCGAACCCTAACCCTAACCCGAACCCTAACCCGAACCCTATCCCGAACCCCAACCCTAACCCTAATCCGAACCCGAAAACTAAACCCTAACCCTAACACGAACCCGAACCCTAACACCTAACCCTAACCCGAACCCTAACCCTAACCCGAACCCTAACCCTAACCCTAACCCGAACCCGAACCCTAACCCTAACCCGAACCCTAAACCTAACCCTAACCCTAACCCGAACCCTAACCCTAACCCGAACCCTAACCCTAACCCTAACCTGAACCCTAACCCTAACATTAACCCTAACCCTAACCCTAAACCTAACCCGAACCGTAACCCTAACCCCTAACCCGAACCCTAACCCTAACCAGAACCCTAACCCTAACCCGAACCCTAAACCTAAACCTAACCCGAAACCTAACCCTAACCCGAACCCTAACCCTAACCCTAACCCTAACCCGAACCCTAACATGAACCCTAAACCGAACCCTAACCCTAACCCTAACCAAAACCCTAACCCGAACCCTACCCCTAACCCTAACCCTAACCCAAACCGGAACCCTAACCCGAACCCTAACCCGAACCCTAACCCGAACCGTAACCCGAAACCTAAACCTAACCTTATTCCAAAACCTAACCCGAACCCTAAGCCTAACACGAACCCGAACACTAACCCTAAACCCAACCCTAACCAAACCCTAACCCGAACCCTAACCCGAACCCTAACCCGAACCCTAACCCTAACCCGAACCCTAACCCGAACCCTAACCCGATCCCAAACCCGAACCCTAACCCTAACCCTAAACCGAACGCTAACCCTAACCCTAACACTAACCCTAACCCGAACCCTAACCCTAACCCTAACCCGAACCCTAAATCTAACCCTAACCCTAACCCGAACCCTAACCCTAACCCCTAACCCTAACCCTAACCCGAACCCGAACCCTAACCCTAAACCTAACCCCTAACCCTAACCCTAACCCTAACCCGAACCCTAACCCTAACCCGAACCCTAACCCTAACCCGAAACCTAACCCTAAACCTAACCCGACCCGAACCCAAACCCTAACCCTAACCCTAACCCGAAGCCTAAACCTAACCTGAACCCTAACCCTAACCCTAACCTGAAACCTAACCCTAACCCTAACCCGAACCCTAACCCTAACCCGAACCCTAACCCTAACCCGAACCCGAACCCAAACCCTAACCTTAACCCGAACACTAACCCTACCCTAACCCGAACCGTAACTCGAACCCGAACCCTAACCCGAAACCGAACCCTAACCCTAACCCTAACCCGAACCCTAACCATAACCCGAACCCTAACCCTAACCCGAAACCTAACCCTAACCCTAACCCGAACCCTAAACCTAACCCGAACCCGAACCCTAACCCTAACCCGAACCCTAACCCTAAACATAACCCGAATCCTAACCCTAACCCTAACCCTAACCCGAACCCTAACCCTAACCCTACCCCTAACCCGAACCCTAACCCTAAACCTAACCCGAACCCTAACCCTAAACCTAACCCGAACCCTAAACCTAACCCTAACCCGAAGCCTAAACCTAACCCGAACCCTAACCCTAACACTAACCCGAACCCTAACCCTAAACCTAAGCCGAACCCTAACCCTAACCCGAGCCCTAACCCTAAACCTAACCGGAACCCTAACCCTAACCCGAACCCGAACCCTAACCCTAACCCTAACCCTAACCCGAACCCTAACCCTAACCCTAACCCTACCCCTAACCCGAACCCTAACCCTAAACCTAACCCGAACCCTAAACCTAACCCTAACCCGAAGCCTAACCCTAACCCGAGCCCTAACCCTAAACCTAACACGAACCCTAACCCTAACCCGAACCCTAACCCTAACCCTAACCTGAACACTAACCCCTAAACCTAACCCGAACCCGAACCCTAACCCGAACCCTAACCCTAACCATAACCCGAACCCTAACCCTAACCCTAACTCTAAACCTAAACCTAACCCTCACCCGAACCCTAACCCTAACCCGAACCTTAAACCGATCCCTACCCGAACCCTAAACCTAACCCTAAACCTAACCCTAACCCGAACCCTCACCCTAACCGGAACCCTAACCCTAACCCTAACCCTAACCCGAACCCTAACCCGAACCCTAACCCGAACCCTAAGCTAACCCTGACCCGAACCCTAACCCGAACCCTAACCCTAACCCTAACTGGAACCATAACCCTAACACTAACCCGAACCCTAAACCGAACCATAACCCTAACCCTAACCCTAACCCTAACCCTAACCCGAACCCTAACCCTAACCCTAACCCGAACCCGAACCCTAACCCGAACCCTAACCCTAACCCTAATCCGAACCGTATCCCTAACCGTAACCCGAACCCGAAACCTAACCCTAACCCGAAACCTAACCCTAACCCTAACCCTAAACCGAACCATATCCCTAAACCTAAACCTAACCCGAACCTTAACCTGAACCCTAACCCTAACCCTAACCCAAACCCTAAACCTAACCCTAACCCTAAACCGAACCCTAACCCGAACCCTAACCCTAACCCTAACCGAACCCTAATCCGAACCCTAACCCTAACCCTAACCCTAACACTAACCCCTAACCCTCACCCGAAACCTAACCCTAACCCTAACCCGAACCCGAACCCTAACCCCGAACCCTAACCCGAACCCGAACCCTAAACCTAACCCTAACCCTAACCCAAACCCGAACCCGAACCCTAACCCTAACCCTAACCCGAACCCTAACCCTAACCCGAACCCTAACCCTAACATGAACCCTAACCCTAACCCGAAACCTAACCCTAACCCGAACCCTAACCCTAACCCTAAACCGAACCATAACACTAACCCGAACCCTAACCGTAACCCTAACCCTAACCCGAAACCTAACCCGAACCCTAACCCGAACCCTAAACCTAACCCTAACCCGAACCCTAAACCGAACCCTACCCCTAACCCTAACCCTAACCCTAACCCTAACCCGAACCCTAACCCTAACCATAACCCGAACCCGAACACTAACCCTAACCCTAACCCTAACCCGAACCCGAACCCTAACCCGAACCCTAAACCTAACCCGAACCCGAACCCAAACCCTAACCTTAACCCGAACCCTAACCCTACCCTAACCCGAACCCTAACCCGAACCCGAACCCTAACCCGAAACCGAACCCTAACCCTAACCCTAACCCGAACCCTAACCCTAACCCTAACCCGAACCCTAACCCTAACCCGAACCCTAACCCTAACCCTAACCCGAACCCTAAACCTAACCCGAACCCGAACCCTAACCCTAACCCGAACCCTAACCCTAAACCTAACCCGAATCCTAACCCTAACCCTAACCCTAACCCGAACCCTAACCCTAACCCTAACCCTACCCCTAACCCGAACCCTAACCCTAAACCTAACCCGAACCCTAAACCTAACCCTAACCCGAAGCCTAACCCTAACCCGAACCCTAACCCTAACACTAACCCTAACCCGAACCCTAACCCTAACCCGAACCCTAACCCTAAACCTAAGCCGAACCCTAACCCTAACCCGAGCCCTAACCCTAAACCTAAACCGAACCCTAACCCTAACCCGAACCCGAACCCTAACCCTAACCCTAACCCTAACCCGAACCCTAACCCTAACCCTAACCCTACCCCTAACCCGAACCCTAACCCTAAACCTAACCCGAACCCTAAACCTAACCCTAACCCGAAGCCTAACCCTAACCCGAGCCCTAACCCTAAACCTAACACGAACCCTAACCCTAACCCGAACCCTAACCCTAACCCTAACCTGAACACTAACCCCTAAACCTAAGCCGAACCCGAACCCTAACCCGAACCCTAACCCTAACCCTAACCCGAACCCTAACCCTAACCCTAACTCTAAACCTAAACCTAACCCTCACCCGAACCCTAACCCTAACCCGAACCTTAAACCGATCCCTAACCCGAACCCTAAACCTAACCCTAAACCTAACCCTAACCCGAACCCTCACCCTAACCGGAACCCTAACCCTAACCCTAACCCTAACCCGAACCCTAACCCGAACCCTAACCCGAACCCTAAGCTAACCCTGACCCGAACCCTAACCCAAACCCTAACCCTAACCCTAACTGGAACCATAACCCTAACCCTAACCCGAACCCTAAACCGAACCATAACCCTAACCCTAACCCTAACCCTAACCCTAACCCGAACCCTAACCCTAACCCTAACCCGAACCCGAACCCTAACCCGAACCCTAACCCTAACCCTAATCCGAACCGTATCCCTAACCGTAACCCGAACCCGAAACCTAACCCTAACCCGAAACCTAACCCTAACCCTAACCCTAAACCGAACCATATCCCTAAACCTAAACCTAACCCGAACCTTAACCTGAACCCTAACCCTAACCCTAACCCAAACCCTAAACCTAACCCTAACCCTAAACCGAACCCTAACCCGAACCCTAACCCTAACCCTAACCGAACCCTAATCCGAACCCTAACCCTAACCCTAACCCTAACCCTAACACTAACCCCTAACCCTCACCCGAAACCTAACCCTAACCCTAACCCGAACCCGAACCCTAACCCCTAACCCTAACCCGAACCCGAACCCTAAACCTAACCCTAACCCTAACCCAAACCCGAACCCGAACCCTAACCCTAACCCTAACCCGAACCCTAACCCTAACCCGAACCCTAACCCTAACATGAACCCTAACCCTAACCCGAAACCTAACCCTAACCCGAACCCTAACCCTAACCCTAAACCGAACCATAACACTAACCCGAACCCTAACCGTAACCCTAACCCTAACCCGAACCCTAACCCGAACCCTAACCCGAACCCTAAACCTAACCCTAACCCGAACCCTAAACCGAACCCTACCCCTAACCCTAACCCTAACCCTAACCCTAACCCGAACCCTAACCCTAACCATAACCCGAACCCGAACACTAACCCTAACCCTAACCCTAACCCGAACCCGAACCCTAACCCGAACCCTAAACCTAACCCGAACCCGAACCCAAACCCTAACCTTAACCCGAACCCTAACCCTACCCTAACCCGAACCCTAACCCGAACCCGAACCCTAACCCGAAACCGAACCCTAACCCTAACCCTAACCCGAACCCTAACCCTAACCCTAACCCGAACCCTAACCCTAACCCGAACCCTAACCCTAACCCTAACCCGAACCCTAAACCTAACCCGAACCCGAACCCTAACCCTAACCCGAACCCTAACCATAAACCTAACCCGAATCCTAACCCTAACCCTAACCCTAACCCGAACCCTAACCCTAACCCTAACCCTACCCCTAACCCGAACCCTAACCCTAAACCTAACCCGAACCCTAAACCTAACCCTAACCCGAAGCCTAACCCTAACCCGAACCCTAACCCTAACACTAACCCTAACCCGAACCCTAACCCTAACCCGAACCCTAACCCTAAACCTAAGCCGAACCCTAACCCTAACCCGAGCCCTAACCCTAAACCTAACCCGAACCCTAACCCTAACCCGAACCCGAACCCTAACCCTAACCCTAACCCTAACCCGAACCCTAACCCTAACCCTAACCCTACCCCTAACCCGAACCCTAACCCTAAACCTAACCCGAACCCTAAACCTAACCCTAACCCGAAGCCTAACCCTAACCCGAGCCCTAACCCTAAACCTAACACGAACCCTAACCCTAACCCGAACCCTAACCCTAACCCTAACCTGAACACTAACCCCTAAACCTAACCCGAACCCGAACCCTAACCCGAACCCTAACCCTAACCCTAACCCGAACCCTAACCCTAACCCTAACTCTAAACCTAAACCTAACCCTCACCCGAACCCTAACCCTAACCCGAACCTTAAACCGATCCCTAACCCGAACCCTAAACCTAACCCTAAACCTAACCCTAACCCGAACCCTCACCCTAACCGGAACCCTAACCCTAACCCTAACCCTAACCCGAACCCTAACCCGAACCCTAACCCGAACCCTAAGCTAACCCTGACCCGAACCCTAACCCGAACCCTAACCCTAACCCTAACTGGAACCATAACCCTAACCCTAACCCGAACCCTAAACCGAACCATAACCCTAACCCTAACCCTAACCCTAACCCGAACCCTAACCCTAACCCTAACCCGAACCCGAACTCTAACCCGAACCCTAACCCTAACCCTAATCCGAACCGTATCCCTAACCGTAACCCGAACCCGAAACCTAACCCTAAACCGAATCCTAACCCTAACCCTAACCCTAAACCGAACCATATCCCTAAACCTAAACCTAACCCGAACCTTAACCTGAACCCTAACCCTAACCCTAACCCAAACCCTAAACCTAACCCTAACATGAACACTAACCCTAACCCGAACCCTAACACTAACCCCTAACCTGAACCCTAACACTAACCCGAAACCTAACCCTAACCCGAACCCTAACCCTAACCCTAAACCGAACCATAACACTAACCCGAACCCTAACCCTAACCCTAACCCTAACCCGAACCCTAACCCGAACCCTAACCCGAACCCTAAACCTAACCCTAACCCGAACCCTAAACCGAACCCTACCCCTAACCCGAACCCTAACCCTAACCCTAACCCTAACCCGAACCCTAACCCTAACCCTAACCTGAAACCGAACACTAACCCTAACCCTAACCCTAACCCGAACCCGAACCCTAACCCGAACCCGAACCCTAACCCGAACCCTAACCCTAACACTATTCCAAAACCTAACCCGAACCCTAACCCTAACCCGAACCCGAACACTAACCCTAACCCTAACCCTAACCCGAACCGTAACACTAACCCTAACCCTAACCCGAAACCTAACCCTAACCTTAACCAGAACCCTAACACTAACCCTAACCCGAACCCGAACCATAACCCCTTACCCGAATCCTAACACTAACCCGAACCATAACCCCTTACCCGAATCCTAACCCTAACCCGAAACCTAACCCGAAACCTAACCCTAACCCGAACCCTAACACTAACCCTAACCCGAACCCTAAACCGAACCCTAACCCTAACCCGAACCCGAACCCTAACCCTAACCCTAACCTGAACCCTAACCTGAACCCTAACCCTAACCCTAACACTAACCCCTAACCCTAACCCGAAACCTAACACTAACCCTAACCCGAACCCTAACCCTAAACCTAACCCGAATCCTAAC
>JAVLSZ010000083.1:402500-445000 GCA_032313775.1 Urocyon cinereoargenteus
GAACCCTAACCCTAACCTGAACCCAACCCTAACCCTAACCCGAATCCTAACCTAACCCTAACCCGAACCCTAACCCGAACCCTAACCCTAACCCTAACCCTAACCCAAACCCTAACCCTAACCCTAACCCAAACGCGAAACCTAACCCGAACCCGAACACTAACCCTAACCCGAAACCCGAACCCTAACACTAACCCGAACCCGAACCCGAACCCTAACCCTAACCCTGACCCGAGCCCTAAACCTAATCTAACCCTAACCCTAACCCGAACCCTAACCCTAACCCTAACCCGAACCCTAACCCTAACCCGAACCCTAAAGCTAACCCTAACCCTAAACCTAACCCGAACCCTAACCCGAACCCTAACCCGAACCCTAACCCTAACCCGAACCCTAAACCGAACCCTAACCCTAACCCTAACCCTAACCCTAACCTGAACCCTAACCCTAACCCTAACCCGAACCCTAACCCTAACCCTAATCCTAACCCTAACCCGAACACTAACCCTAACACTAAACCTACCCCTAAACCTAATCCGAAACCTAACGCTAACCCGAACCCTAACCCTAACCCTAACCCTAACCCTAACACCTAACCCTAACCCTAACCCTAACTCTAACCTTAAAACCTTACCCTAACCCTAACCCTAACCCTAACCCTAACCCGAAACCTAACCCTAACCCTAACCCGAACCCTAACCCTATCCCTAAACCTATACCTAACCCGATCCCTAACCCTAACCCTAACCCTATCCCTAACCCTATACCTAACCCGATCCCTAAACCTAACCCTAACCCTAAACCTAACACGAACCCTAACCCTAACCCGAACCCTAACGCTAACCCTAACCCAAACCTAACCCGAACCCTAACCCGAACCCTAACAAGAACCCTAACCCTAAACCTAACCCGAACCCTAACACTAAACCTAACCCGAACCCTAACCCGAACCCTAACCCGAACCCTAACCCTAACCCTAAACCTAACCCTAACCTGAACCCTAACCCTAACCCTAACCCGATCCCTAACCCTAAACCTAACCCTAACCCTAACCCGAACCCTAACCCTAACCCTAAACCTAACCCTAACCCTAATCCGAACCCTAACCCTAATCCTAACCCGAACCCTAATCCGAAACCTAACGCTAACCCGAAACCTAACCCTAACCCTAACCCTAACCCTAACACCTAACCCTAACCCTAACCCTAACTCTAACCCTAAAACCTTACCCTAACCCTAACCCTAACGCTAACCCTAACCCGAACCCTAACCCTAACCCTAACCCGAACCCTAACCCTAACCCTAACCCTATCCCTAACCCGATCCCTAACCCTAACCCTAACACTAACCCTAACCCTAACCCCTTACCCTAAACCAAACCCTAAACCTAACCCGAACCCTAACCCTAATCCTAACCCGAACCCTAACCCTAACCCTAACCCGAACCCTAACTCGAACCCTATCCCGAAACCTAACCCTAACCCTAACCCTAACCAGAACCCTAACCCGAACTCTAACTCGACCCTAACCCTAAACCTTAACCCTAACCCTAACCCGAAACCTAACCCTAACCCTATCCCGAACCCTAACCCTAACCCGTACCCTAACCCTAACCCTAACCCTAAACCGAACCCAACACGAACCCGAACCCTAACCCGAACCCTAACCCTAACCCTAACCATAACTCTAACCCAAACCCTAACCCGAACACTAACTCGAACCCTAACCCTAACCCGAACCCTAACCTGAACCCGAAACTTAACCCGAACCCTAACCCGAACCCGAACCCTAAACCTAACCCTAACCCGAACCCTAACCCTAACTCGAACCCTAACCCTAACCCTAACCGCGAACCCGAACCCTAACCCTAACCCTAACCCTAACCCGAACCCTAACCAGAACCCTATCCCGAACCCCAACCCTAACCCTAACCCGAACCCGAAACCTAAACCCTAACCCTAACCCGAACCCGAACCCTAACACCTAACCCTAACCCGAACCCTAACCCTAACCCTAACCCTAACACTAACCCGAACCCTAACCTGAACCCTAAACCGAACCCTAACCCTAACCCTAACCCAAACACTAACCCGAACCCTACCCCTAACACTAACCCTAACCCAAACCCTAATCCGAACCCTAACCCGAACCCTATTCCGAACCCTAACCCTAACCCTAAACCGAACCCTAACCCGAACACTAACCCGAAACCTACCCCTAACCCTAACCCTAAACCTAACCCGAACCCTAACCCTAACCCTAACCGGAACACTAACCCTAACCCGAACCCGAACCCTAACCCTTTACCCGAATCCTAACCCTATCCGGAACCCTAACCTGAACCCTAACCCTAACCCTAAACCCTAACCCTAATCCGAACCCTAACCCTAACCTGAACCCAACCCTAACCCTAACCCGAATCCTAACCTAACCCTAACCCGAACCCTAACCCGAACCCTAACCCTAACCCTAACCCTAACCCAAACCCTAACCCTAACCCTAACCCAAACGCGAAACCTAACCCGAACCCGAACACTAACCCTAACCCGAAACCCGAACCCTAACACTAACCCGAACCCGAACCCGAACCCTAACCCTAACCCTGACCCGAGCCCTAAACCTAATCTAACCCTAACCCTAACCCGAACCCTAACCCTAACCCTAACCCGAACCCTAACCCTAACCCGAACCCTAAAGCTAACCCTAACCCTAAACCTAACCCGAACCCTAACCCGAACCCTAACCCGAACCCTAACCCTAACCCGAACCCTAATCCGAACCCTAACCCTAACCCTAACCCTAACCCTAACCTGAACCCTAACCCTAACCCTAACCCGAACCCTAACCCTAACCCTAATCCTAACCCTAACCCGAACACTAACCCTAACACTAAACCTACCCCTAAACCTAATCCGAAACCTAACGCTAACCCGAACCCTAACCCTAACCCTAACCCTAACCCTAACACCTAACCCTAACCCTAACCCTAACTCTAACCTTAAAACCTTACCCTAAACCTACCCTAACCCTAACCCTAACCCGAAACCTAACCCTAACCCTAACCCGAACCCTAACCCTATCCCTAACCCTATACCTAACCCGATCCCTAACCCTAACCCAAACCCTAAACCTAACACGAACCCTAACCCTAACCCGAACCCTAACGCTAACCCTAACCCTAAACCTAACCCGAACCCTAACCCGAACCCTAACAAGAACCCTAAACCTAAACCTAACCCGAACCCTAACACTAAACCTAACCCGAACCCTAACCCGAACCCTAACCCGAACCCTAACCCTAACCCTAAACCTAACCCTAACCTGAACCCTAACCCTAACCCTAACCCGATCCCTAACCCTAAACCTAACCCTAACCCTAACCCGAACCCTAACCCTAACCCTAAACCTAACCCTAACCCTAATCCGAACCCTAACCCTAATCCTAACCCGAAACCTAATCCGAAAACTAACGCTAACCCGAACCCTAACCCTAACCCTAACCCTAACCCTAACACCTAACCCTAACCCTAACCCTAACTCTAACCCTAAAACCTTACCCTAACCCTAACCCTAACGCTAACCCTAACCCGAACCCTAACCCTAACCCTAACCCGAACCCTAACCCTAACCCTAACCCTATCCCTAACCCGATCCCTAACCCTAACCCTAACCCTAACCCTAACCCTAACCCTAACCCCTTACCCTAAACCAAAACCTAAACCTAATCCGAACCCTAACCCTAATCCTAACCCGAACCCTAACCCTAACCCTAACCCGAACCCTAACTCGAACCCTATCCCGAAACCTAACCCTAACCCTAACCCTAACCAGAACCCTAACCCGAACTCTAACTCGACCCTAACCCTAAACCTTAACCCTAACCCTAACCCGAAACCTAACCCTAACCCTATCCCGAACCCTAACCCTAACCCGAACCCTAACCCTAACCCTAACCCTAAACCGAACCCAACACGAACCCGAACCCTAACCCGAACCCGAACCCTAACCCTAACCATAACTCTAACCCAAACCCTAACCCGAACACTAACTCGAACCCTAACCCTAACCCGAACCCTAACCTGAACCCGAAACTTAACCCGAACCCTAACCCGAACCCGAACCCTAAACCTAACCCTAACCCGAACCCTAACCCTAACTCGAACCCTAACCCTAACCCTAACCGCGAACCCGAACCCTAACCCTAACCCTAACCCTAACCCGAACCCTAACCAGAACGCTATCCCGAACCCCAACCCTAACCCTAACCCGAACCCGAAACCTAAACCCTAACCCTAACCCGAACCCGAACCCTAACACCTAACCCTAACCCGAACCCTAACCCTAACCCTAACCCTAACCCTAACCCGAACCCTAACCTGAACCCTAAACCGAACCCTAACCCTAACCCTAACCCAAACACTAACCCGAACCCTACCCCTAACACTAACCCTAACCCAAACCCTAATCCGAACCCTAACCCAAACCCTAACCCGAACCCGAACCCTAACCCTAACCCGAACCCGAACCCTAACCCGAACCCTAACCCGAACCCTAACCCGAACCGTAACCCGAACCCTAAACCTAACCCTATTCCAAAACCTAACCCGAACCCTAAGCCTAACACGAACCCGAACACTAAACCTAACCCCAACCCTAACCCGAACCCTAACCCGAACCCTAACCCTAACCCTAACCCAAACCCGAAACCGAACCCTAACCCTAACCCTAACCCGAACTCTAACCCTAACCCGAACCCTAACCCTAACATGAACCCTAACCCTAACCCGAACCCTAACACTAACCCCTAACCTGAACCCTAACCCTAACCCGAAACCTAACCCTAACCCGAACCCTAACCCTAACCCTAAACCGAACCATAACACTAACCCGAACCCTAACCCTAACCCTAACCCTAACCCGAACCCTAACCCGAACCCTAACCCGAACCCTAAACCTAACCCTAACCCGAACCCTAAACCGAACCCTACCCCTAACCCGAACCCTAACCCTAACCCTAACCCGAACCCTAACCCTAACCCTAACCCGAAACCGAACACTAACCCTAACCCTAACCCGAACCCGAACCCTAACCCTAACCCGAACCCTAACCCTAACATGAACCCTAACCCTAACCCGAACCCTAACACTAACCCCTAACCTGAAACCTAACACTAACCCGAAACCTAACCCTAACCCGAACCCTAACCCTAACCCCTAACCTGAAACCTAACACTAACCCGAAACCTAACCCTAACCCGAACCCTAACCCTAACCCTAAACCGAACCATAACACTAACCCGAACCCTAACCCTAACCCTAACCCGAACCCGAACCCTAACCCGAACCCTAACCCGAACCCTAAACCTAACCCTAACCCGAACCCTAAACCGAACCCTACCCCTAACCCTAACCCTAACCCTAACCCTAACCCGAACCCTAACCCTAACCCTAACCCGAACCCGAACACTAACCCTAACCCTAACCCTAACCCGAACCCGAACCCTAACCCGAACCCTAACCCTAACCCGAACCCGAACCCAAACCCTAACCTTAACCCGAACCCTAACCCTACCCTAACCCGAACCCTAACCCGAACGCGAACCCTAACCCGAAACCGAACCCTAACCCTAACCCTAACCCGAACCCTAACCCTAACCCTACCCCGAACCCTAACCCTAACCCGAACCCTAACCCTAACCCTAACCCGAACCCTAAACCTAACCCGAACCCGAACCCTAACCCTAACCCGAACCCTAACCCTAAACCTAACCCGAATCCTAACCCTAACCCTAACCCTAACCCGAACCCTAACCCTAACCCTAACCCTACCCCTAACCCGAACCCTAACCCTAAACCTAACCCGAACCCTAAACCTAACCCTAACCCGAAGCCTAACCCTAACCCGAACCCTAACCCTAACACTAACCCTAACCCGAACCCTAACCCTAACCCGAACCCTAACCCTAAACCTAAGCCGAACCCTAACCCTAACCCGAGCCCTAACCCTAAACCTAACCCGAACCCTAACCCTAACCAGAACCCGAACCCTAACCCTAACCGTAACCCTAACCCGAACCCTAACCCTAACCCTAACCCTACCCCTAACCCGAACCCTAACCCTAAACCTAACCTGAACCCTAAACCTAACCCTAACCCGAAGCCTAACCCTAACCCGAGCCCTAACCCTAAACCTAACACGAACCCTAACCCTAACCCGAACCCTAACCCTAACCCTAACCTGAACACTAACCCCTAAACCTAACCCGAACCCAAACCCTAACCCGAACCCTAACCCTAACCCTAACCCGAACGCTAACCCTAACCCTAACTCTAAACCTAAACCTAACCCTCACCCGAACCCTAACCCTAACCCGAACCTTAAACCGATCCCTAACCCGAACCCTAAACCTAACCCTAAACCTAACCCTAACCCGAACCCTCACCCTAACCGGAACCCTAACCCTAACCCTAACCCTAACCCGAACCCTAACCCGAACCCTAACCCGAACCCTAAGTTAACCCTGACCCGAACCCTAACCCGAACCCTAACCCTAACCCTAACTGGAACCATAACCCTAACCCTAACCCGAACCCTAAACCGAACCATAACCCTAACCCTAACCCTAACCCTAACCCGAACCCTAACCCTAACCCTAACCCGAACCCGAACCCTAACCCGAACCCTAACCCTAACCCTAATCCGAACCGTATCCCTAACCGTAACCCGAACCCGAAACCTAACCCTAACCGAAACCTAACCCTAACCCTAACCCTAAACCGAACCATATCCCTAAACCTAAACCTAACCCGAACCTTAACCTGAACCCTAACCCTAACCCTAACCCAAACCCTAAACCTAACCCTAACCCTAAACCGAACCCTAACCCGAACCCTAACCCTAACCCTAACCGAACCCTAATCCGAACCCTAACCCTAACCCTAACCCTAACCCTAACACTAACCCCTAACCCTCACCCGAAACCTAACCCTAACCCTAACCCGAACCCGAACCCTAACCTCTAACCCTAACCCGAACCCGAACCCTAAACCTAACCCTAACCCTAACCCTAACCCAAACCCGAAACCGAACCCTAACCCTAACCCTAACCCGAACCCTAACCCTAACCCGAACCCTAACCCTAACATGAACCCTAACCCTAACCCGAACCCTAACACTAACCCCTAACCTGAACCCTAACCCTAACCCGAAACCTAACCCTAAACCGAACCCTAACCCTAACCCTAAACCGAACCATAACACTAACCCGAACCCTAACCCTAACCCTAACCCTAACCCGTACCCTAACCCGAACCCTAACCCGAACCCTAAACCTAACCCTAACCCGAACCCTAAACCGAACCCTACCCCTAACCCGAACCCTAACCCTAACCCTAACCCGAACCCTAACCCTAACCCTAACCCGAAACCGAACACTAACCCTAACCCTAACCCTAACCCGAACCCGAACCCTAACCCGAACCCGAACCCTAACCCGAACCCTAACCCTAACACTATTCCGAAACCTAACCCGAACCCTAACCCTAACCCGAACCCGAACACTAACCCTAACCCTAACCCTAACCCGAACCGTAACACTAACCCTAACCCTAACCCGAAACCTAACCCTAACCTTAACCAGAACCCTAACACTAACCCTAACCCGAACCCGAACCATAACCCCTTACCGAATCCTAACACTAACCCGAACCATAACCCCTTACCCGAATCCTAACCCTAACCCGAAACCTAACCCGAAACCTAACCCTAACCCGAACCCTAACACTAAACCTAACCCGAACCCTAAACCGAACCCTAACCCAAACCGAACCCGAACCCTAACCCTAACCCTAACCTGAACCCTAACCTGAACCCTAACCCTAACCCTAACACTAACCCCTAACCCTAACCCGAAACCTAACACTAACCCTAACCCGAACCCTAACCCTAAACCTAACCCGAATCCTAACCCTAACCCTAACCCGATCCCTAAACCTAACCCTATCCCGAAACCGAACCCTAACCCTAACCCTAACCCGAACCCTAACACGTACCCTAACCCTAACCCTAACCCGAACCCGAACCCTAACCCTAACCCTAAACCTAACCCGAACCCTAACCCTAACCCGAACCCTAACCCTAACCCTAACCCGAACCCTAACGCTAACCCTAACCCTAAACCTAACCCGAACCCTAACCCGAACCCTAACCCTAACCCTAAACCGAACCCTAACCGGAACACTAACCCTAACCCGAACCCGAACCCTAACCCTTTACCCGAATCCTAACCCTATCCGGAACCCTAACCTGAACCCTAACCCTAACCCTAAACCCTAACCCTAATCCGAACCCTAACCCTAACCTGAACCCAACCCTAACCCTAACCCGAATCCTAACCTAACCCTAACCCGAACCCTAACCCGAACCCTAACCCTAACCCTAACCCTAACCCAAACCCTAACCCTAACCCTAACCCAAACGCGAAACCTAACCCGAACCCGAACACTAACCCTAACCCGAAACCCGAACCCTAACACTAACCCGAACCCGAACCCGAACCCTAACCCTAACCCTGACCCGAGCCCTAAACCTAATCTAACCCTAACCCTAACCCGAACCCTAACCCTAACCCTAACCCGAACCCTAACCCTAACCCGAACCCTAAAGCTAACCCTAAACCTAAACCTAACCTAAACCCTAACCCGAACCCTAACCCGAACCCTAACCCTAACCCGAACCCTAAACCGAACCCTAACCCTAACCCTAACCCTAACCCTAACCTGAACCCTAACCCTAACCCTAACCCGAACCCTAACCCTAACCCTAATCCTAACCCTAACCCGAACACTAACCCTAACACTAAACCTACCCCTAAACCTAATCCGAAACCTAACGCTAACCCGAACCCTAACCCTAACCCTAACCCTAACCCTAACACCTAACCCTAACCCTAACCCTAACTCTAACCTTAAAACCTTACCCTAACCCTAACCCTAACCCTAACCCTAACCCGAAACCTAACCCTAACCCTAACCCGAACCCTAACCCTATCCCTAAACCTATACCTAACCCGATCCCTAACCCTAACCCTAACCCTATCCCTAACCCTATACCTAACCCGATCCCTAACCCTAACCCTAACCCTAAACCTAACACGAACCCTAACCCTAACCCGAACCCTAACGCTAACCCTAACCCTAAACCTAACCCGAACCCTAACCCGAACCCTAACAAGAACCCTAACCCTAAACCTAACCCGAACCCTAACACTAAACCTAACCCGAACCCTAACCCGAACCCTAACCCGAACCCTAACCCTAACCCTAAACCTAACCCTAACCTGAACCCTAACCCTAACCCTAACCCGATCCCTAACCCTAAACCTAACCCTAACCCTAACCCGAACCCTAACCCTAACCCTAAACCTAACCCTAACCCTAATCCGAACCCTAACCCTAATCCTAACCCGAACCCTAATCCGAAACCTAACGCTAACCCGAACCCTAACCCTAACCCTAACCCTAACCCTAACACCTAACCCTAACCCTAACCCTAACTCTAACCCTAAAACCTTACCCTAACCCTAACCCTAACGCTAACCCTAACCCGAACCCTAACCCTAACCCTAACCCGAACCCTAACCCTAACCCTAACCCTATCCCTAACCCGATCCCTAACCCTAACCCTAACCCTAACCCTAACCCTAACCCCTTACCCTAAACCAAACCCTAAACCTAACCCGAACCCTAACCCTAATCCTAACCCGAACCCTAACCCTAACCCTAACCCGAACCAGGACCCTAACCCGAACTCTAACTCGACCCTAACCCTAAACCTTAACCCTAACCCTAACCCGAAACCTAACCCTAACCCTATCCCGAACCCTAACCCTAACCCGAACCCTAACCCTAACCCTAACCCTAAACCGAACCCAACACGAACCCGAACCCTAACCCGAACCCGAACCCTAACACTAACCATAACTCTAACCCAAACCCTAACCCGAACACTAACTCGAACCCTAACCCTAACCCGAACCCTAACCTGAACCCGAAACTTAACCCGAACCCTAACCCGAACCCGAACCCTAAACCTAACCCTAACCCGAACCCTAACCCTAACTCGAACCCTAACCCTAACCCTAACCGCGAACCCGAACCCTAACCCTAACCCTAACCCTAACCCGAACCCTAACCAGAACCCTATCCCGAACCCCAACCCTAACCCTAACCCGAACCCGAAACCTAAACCCTAACCCTAACCCGAACCCGAACCCTAACACCTAACCCTAACCCGAACCCTAACCCTAACCCTAACCCTAACACTAACCCGAACCCTAACCTGAACCCTAAACCGAACCCTAACCCTAACCCTAACCCAAACACTAACCCGAACCCTACCCCTAACACTAACCCTAACCCAAACCCTAATCCGAACCCTAACCCGAACCCTATTCCGAACCCTAACCCTAACCCTAAACCGAACCCTAACCCGAACACTAACCCGAAACCTACCCCTAACCCTAACCCTAAACCTAACCCGAACCCTAACCCTAACCCTAACCGGAACACTAACCCTAACCCGAACCCGAACCCTAACCCTTTACCCGAATCCTAACCCTATCCGGAACCCTAACCTGAACCCTAACCCTAACCCTAAACCCTAACCCTAATCCGAACCCTAACCCTAACCTGAACCCAACCCTAACCCTAACCCGAATCCTAACCTAACCCTAACCCGAACCCTAACCCGAACCCTAACCCTAACCCTAACCCTAACCCTAACCCAAACCCTAACCCTAACCCTAACCCAAACGCGAAACCTAACCCGAACCCGAACACTAACCCTAACCCGAAACCCGAACCCTAACACTAACCCGAACCCGAACCCGAACCCTAACCCTAACCCTGACCCGAGCCCTAAACCTAATCTAACCCTAACCCTAACCCGAACCCTAACCCTAACCCTAACCCGAACCCTAACCCTAACCCGAACCCTAAAGCTAACCCTAACCCTAAACCTAACCCGAACCCTAACCCGAACCCTAACCCGAACCCTAACCCTAACCCGAACCCTAAACCGAACCCTAACCATAACCCTAACCCTAACCCTAACCTGAACCCTAAACATAACCCTAACCCGAACCCTAACCCTAACCCTAATCCTAACCCTAACCCGAACACTAACCCTAACACTAAACCTACCCCTAAACCTAATCCGAAACCTAACGCTAACCCGAACCCTAACCCTAACCCTAACACTAACCCTAACACCTAACCCTAACCCTAACCCTAACTCTAACCTTAAAACCTTACCCTAAACCTAACCCTAACCCTAACCCTAACCCGAAACCTAACCCTAACCCTAACCCGAACCCTAACCCTATCCCTAACCCTATACCTAACCCGATCCCTAACCCTAACCCAAACCCTAAACCTAACACGAACCCTAACCCTAACCCGAACCCTAACGCTAACCCTAACCCTAAACCTAACCCGAACCCTAACCCGAACCCTAACAAGAACCCTAACCCTAAACCTAACCCGAACCCTAACACTAAACCTAACCCGAACCCTAACCCGAACCCTAACCCGAACCCTAACCCTAACCCTAAACCTAACCCTAACCTGAACCCTAACCCTAACCCTAACCCGATCCCTAACCCTAAACCTAACCCTAACCCTAACCCGAACCCTAACCCTAACCCTAAACCTAACCCTAACCCTAATCCGAACCCTAACCCTAATCCTAACCCGAAACCTAATCCGAAAACTAACGCTAACCCGAACCCTAACCCTAACCCTAACCCTAACATCTAACCCTAACCCTAACCCTAACTCTAACCCTAAAACCTTACCCTAACCCTAACCCTAACGCTAACCCTAACACGAACCCTAACCCTAACCCTAACCCGAACCCTAACCCTAACCCTAACCCTATCCCTAACCCGATCCCTAACCCTAACCCTAACCCTAACCCTAACCCTAACCCCTTACCCTAAAACAAACCCTAAACCTAATCCGAACCCTAACCCTAATCCTAACCCGAACCCTAACCCTAACCCTAACCCGAACCCTAACTCGAACCCTATCCCGAAACCTAACCCTAACCCTAACCCTAACCAGAACCCTAACCCGAACTCTAACTCGACCCTAACCCTAAACCTTAACCCTAACCCTAACCCGAAACCTAACCCTAACCCTATCCCGAACCCTAACCCTAACCCGAACCCTAACCCTAACCCTAACCCTAAACCGAACCCAACACGAACCCGAACCCTAACCCGAACCCGAACCCTAACCCTAACCATAACTCTAACCCAAACCCTAACCCGAACACTAACTCGAACCCTAACCCTAACCCGAACCCTAACCTGAACCCGAAACTTACCCCGAACCCTAACCCGAACCCGAACCCTAAACCTAACCCTAACCCGAACCCTAACCCTAACTCGAACCCTAACCCTAACCCTAACCGCGAACCCGAACCCTAACCCTAACCCTAACCCTAACCCGAACCCTAACCAGAACCCTATCCCGAACCCCAACCCTAACCCTAACCCGAAACCGAAACCTAAACCCTAACCCTAACCCGAACCCGAACCCTAACACCTAACCCTAACCCGAACCCTAACCCTAACCCTAACCCTAACCCTAACCCGAACCCTAACCTGAACCCTAAACCGAACCCTAACCCTAACCCTAACCCAAACACTAACCCGAACCCTACCCCTAACACTAACCCTAACCCAAACCCTAATCCGAACCCTAACCCAAACCCTAACCCGAACCCGAACCCTAACCCTAACCCGAACCCGAACCCGAACCCTAACCCGAACCCTAACCCGAACCCTAACCCGAACCGTAACCCGAACCCTAAACCTAACCCTATTCCAAAACCTAACCTGAACCCTAAGCCTAACACGAACCCGAACACTAAACCTAACCCCAACCCTAACCCGAACCCTAACCCGAACCCTAACCCGAACCCTAACCCGATCCCAAACCCGAACCCTAACCCTAACCCTAAACCGAACGCTAACCCTAACCCTAACCCTAACCCTAACCCGAACCCTAACCCTAACCCGAACCCTAACCCTAACCATAAACCTAACCCGAACCCTAACCCTAACCCCTAACCCTACCCCTAACCCTAACCCTAACCTAACCCCTAAACCTAACCCTAACCCTAACCCTAACCCGAACACTAACCCTAACCCGAACCCTAACCCTAACCCGAAACCTAACCCTAACCCGAACCCTAACCCTAACACTAACCCGAACCCTAAACTTAACCCTAAACCGAACCCTAACCCTAACCCGAAACCTAACCCTAACCCGAATCCTAACCCTAAACCTAACCCGAACCCTAACCCGAACACTAACCCTAATCCTAACCCTAACACAAACCCTAACCCTAACCCTAACCCGAACCCTAACCCTAACCCTAACCCTAACCCTAACCTAACCCCTAAACCTAACCCTACCCCTAACCCTAACCCGAACCCTAACCCTAACCCGAACCCGAACCCTAATCATAACCCTAACCCGAACCCTAACCCTAACACTAACCCGAACCCTAACCCTAACCCGAACCCTAAACCTAACCCTAACCCGAACCCTAACCCTAAACCTAAACCGAATCCTAACCCTAACCCTAACCCGAACCCTAACCCGAACACTAACCCTAATCCTAACCCTAACACAAACCCTAACCCTAACCCTAACCCGAACCCTAACCCTAATCCTAACCCGAACCCTAACCCTAACCCTAACCCTAACCCTAACCCGAACCCTAACCCTAAACCTAACCCGAACCCTAAACCTAACCCTAACCCGAACCCTAACCCTAACACTAACCCTAACCCGAACCCTAACTCTAACCCGAACCCTAAACCTAAACCTAAGCCGAACCCTAACCTTAACCCGAGCCCTAACCCTAAACCTAACCCGAAACCTAACCCTAACCCGAACCCGAACCCGAACCCTAACCCTTTACCCGAATCCTAACCCGATCCGGAACCCTAACCTGAACACTAACCCTAACCCTAAACCCTAACCCTAATCCGAACCCTAACCCTAACCCGAACCCAACCCTAACCCTAACCCGAATCCTAACCCTAACCCAAAACCGAACCCTAACCCGAACCCTAACACGAACCCTAACCCTAACCCTAACCCTAACCCGAACCCTAACCCTAACCCTAAACCTAACCCTAACCCTAATCCGAAACCTAACGCTAACCCGAACCCTAACCCTAACCCTAACCCTAACCCTAACCCCTAACCCTAACCCTAACCCTAACTCTAACCCTAAAACCTTACCCTAACCCTAACCCTAACCCTAACCCGAACCCTAACCCAACCCTAACACGAAACATAACCCTAACCCTAAACCTATCCCTAACTCGAACCCTAACCCTAACCCTAACCCTAACCCTAACCCCTTACCCTAAACCAAACCCTAAACCTAACCCGAACCCTAACCCTAATCCTAACCCGAACCCTAACCCTAACCCTAACCCGAACCCTAACTCGAAACCTAACCCGAAACCTAACCCTAACCCTAACCCTAACCAGAACCTTAACCCGAACTCTAACTCGACCCTAACCCTAACCCTTAACCCTAACCCTAACCCGAAACCTAACCCTAACCCTATCCCGAACCCTAACCCTAACCCGAACCCTAACCCTAACCATAAACCTAACCCGAACCCTAACCCTAACCCCTAACCCTAACCCTAACCCTAACCCTAACCTAACCCCTAAACCTAACCCTCACCCTAACCCTAACCCGAACCCTAACCCTAACCCGAACCCTAACCCTAACCCGAAACCTAACCCTAACCCGAACCCTAACCCTAACACTAACCCGAACCCTAAACTTAACCCTAACCCGAACCCTAACCCTAACCCGAACCCTAACCCTAACCCGAATCCTAACCCTAACCCTAACCCGAACCCTAACCCGAACACTAACCCTAATCCTAAACCTAACACAAACCCTAACCCTAACCCTAACCCGAACCCTAACCCTAACCCTAACCCTAACCCTAACCTAACCCCTAAACCTAACCCTAACCCTAACCCTAACCCGAACCCTAACCCTAACCCGAACCCGAACCCTAACCATAACCCTAACCCGAACCCTAACCCTAACCCTAACCCGAACCCTAACCCTAACCCGAACCCTAAACCTAACACTAACCCGAACCCTAAACCTAACCCGAACCCGAACCCTAACCCTAACCCGAACCCTAACCCTAAACCTAACCCGAATTATAACCCTAACCCTAACCCGAACCCTAACCCGAACACTAACCCTAATCCTAACCCTAACACAAACCCTAACCCTAACCCTAACCCGAACCCTAACCCTAATCCTAACCCGAACCCTAACCCTAACCCTAACCCTAACCCTAACCCGAACCCTAACCCTAAACCTAACCCGAACCCTAAACCTAACCCTAACCCGAACCCTAACCCTAACCCGAACCCTAACCCTAACACTAACCCTAACCCGAACCCTAACTCTATCCCGAACCCTAAACCTAAACCTAAGCCGAACCCTAACCCTAACCCGAGCCCTAACCCTAAACCTAACCCGAAACCTAACCCTAACCCGAACCCGAACCCGAACCCTAACCCTTTACCCGAATCCTAACCCTATCCGGAACCCTAACCTGAACACTAACCCTAACCCTAAACCCTAACCCTAATCCGAACCCTAACCCTAACCCGAACCCAACCCTAACCCTAACCCGAATCCTAACCCTAACCCAAAACCGAACCCTAACCCGAACCCTAACACGAACCCTAACCCTAACCCTAACCCTAACCCAAACCCTAACCCTAACCCTAACCCGAACGCGAACCCTAACCCGAACCCGAACCCTAACCCTAACCCGAAACCCGAACCCTAACCCTAACCCGAACCCGAACCCGAACCCTAACCCTAACCCTGACCCGAACCCTAAACCTAATCTAACCCTAACCCTAACCAGAACCCTAACCCTAATCCTAACCCGAATCCTAACTCTAACCCGAACCCTAACTCGAACCCTAACCCGAAACCTAACCCTAACCCTAACCCTAACCCTAACCCGAACCCTAACCCTAACCCGAACCCTAACGCTAACCCTTAACCTAAACCTATCCCGAACCCTAACCCGAACCCTAACCCGAACCCTAACCCTAAACCTAACCCGAACCCTAACCCTAAACCTAACCCGAACCCTAACCCGAACCCTAACCCGAACCCTAACCCTAATCCGAAACCTAAACCTAACACTAACCTGAAACCTAACCCTAACCTAACCCGAACCCTAACCCTAACCCTAACCCTAACCCTAACCCTAACCCGAACCCTAACCCTAACCCTAAACCTAACCCTAACCCTAATCCGAAACCTAACGCTAACCCGAACCCTAACCCAAACCCTAACCCTAACCCTAACCCCTAACCCTAACCCTAACCCTAACTCTAACCCTAAAACCTTACCCTAACCCTAACCCTAACCCTAACCCGAATCCTAACACTAACCCTAACCCGAAACATAACCCTAACCCTAAACCTATCCCTAACTCGAACCCTAACCCTAAACCTAAACCTAACCCTAACCCTAAACCCTTACCCTAAACCAAACCCTAAACCTAACCCGAACCCTAACCCTAATCCTAACCCGAACCCTAACCCTAACCCTAACCCGAACCCTAACTCGAATCCTAACCCGAAACCTAACCCTAACCCTAACCCTAACCAGAACCTTAACCCGAACTCTAACTCGACCCTAACCCTAACCCTTAACCCTAACTCTAACCCGAAACCTAACCCTAACACTATCCCGAACCCTAACCCTAACCAGAACCCTAACCCTAACCATAAACCTAACCCGAAACCTAACCCTAACCCCTAACCCTAACCCTAACCCTAACCCTAACCTAACCCCTAAACCTAACCCTAACCCTAACCCGAACCCTAACCCTAACCCGAACCCTAACCCTAACCCGAAACCTAACCCTAACCCGAACCCTAACCCTAACACTAAGCCGAACCCTAAACTTAACCCTAACCCGAACCCTAACCCTAACCCGAAACCTAACCCTAAACCGAATCCTAAACCTAACCCTAACCCGAACCCTAACCCGAACACTAACCCTAATCCTAACCCTAACACAAACCCTAACCCTAACCCTAACCCGAACCCTAACCCTAACCCTAACCCCAACCCTAACCTAACCCCTAAACCTAACCCTAACCCTAACCCTAACCCGAACCCTAACCCTAACCCGAACCCGAACCCGAACACTAACCATAACCCTAACCCGAACCCTAACCCTAACCCTAACCCGAACCCTAACCCTAACCCGAACCCTAAACCTAACCCTAACCCGAACCCTAAACCTAACCCGAACCCGAACCCTAACCCTAACCCGAACCCTCACCCTAAACCTAACCCGAATCCTAACCCTAACCCTAACCCGAACCCTAACCCGAACACTAACCCTAATCCTAACCCTAACACAAACCCTAACCCTAACCCTAACCCGAACCCTAACCCTAATCCTAACCCGAACCCTAACACTAACCCTAACCCGAACCCTAACCCGAACCCTAACCCTAAACCTAACCCGAACCCTAAACCTAACCCTAACCCGAACCCTAACCCTAACCCGAACCCTAACCCTAACACTAACCCTAACCCGAACCCTAACTCTAACCCGAACCCTAAACCTAAACCTAAGCCGAACCCTAACCCTAACCCGAGCCCTAACCCTAAACCTAACCCGAAACCTAACCCTAACCCGAACCCGAACCCGAACCCTAACCCTTTACCCGAATCCTAACCCTATCCGGAACCCTAACCTGAACACTAACCCTAACCCTAAACCCTAACCCTAATCCGAACCCTAACCCTAACCCGAACCCAACCCTAACCCTAACCCGAATCCTAACCCTAACCCAAAACCGAACCCTAATCCGAACCCTAACACGAACCATAACCCTAACCCTAACCCTAACCCAAACCCTAACCCTAACCCTAACCCGAATGCGAACCCTAACCCGAACCCGAACCCTAACCCTAACCCGAAACCCGAAACCTAACCCTAACCCGAACCCGAACCCGAACCCTAACCCTAACCCTGACCCGAACCCTAAACCTAATCTAACCCTAACCCTAACCCGAAACCTAACCCTAATCCTAACCCGAATCCTAACTCTAACCCGAACCCTAACTCGAACCCTAACCCGAAACCTAACCCTAACCCTAACCCTAACCCTAACCCGAACCCGAACCCTAACCCTAAACCTAACCCGAACCCTAACCCTAAACCTAACCCGAACCCTAACCCGAACCCTAACCCGAACCCTAACCCTAATCCGAAACCTAAACCTAACACTAACCTGAAACCTAACCCTAACCTAACCCGAACCCTAACCCTAACCCTAACCCTAACCCTAACCCTAACCCGAACCCTAAACCTAACCCTAAACCTAACCCTAACCCTAATCCGAAACCTAACGCTAACCCGAACCCTAACCCTAACCCTAACCCTAACCCCTAACCCTAACCCTAACCCTAACTCTAACACTAAAACCTTACCCTAACCCTAACCCTAACCCTAACCCGAACCCTAACGCTAACCCTAACCCGAAACATAACCCTAACCCTAAACCTATCCCTAACTCGAACCCTAACCCTCACCCTAACCCTAACCCCTTACCCTAAACCAAACCCTAAACCTAACCCGAACCCTAACCCTAATCCTAACCCGAACCCTAACCCTAACCCTAACCCGAACCCTAACTCGAACCCTAACCCGAAACCTAACCCTAACCCTAACCCTAACCAGAACCTTAACCCGAACTCTAACTCGACCCTAACCCTAACCCTTAAGCCTAACCCTAACCCGAAACCTAACCCTAACCCTATCCCGAACCCTAACCCTAACCCGAAGCCTAACCCTAACCCTAACCCTAAACCGAACCCAACACGAACCCGAACCCTAACCCGAACCCGAACCCTAACCCTAACCCTAACTCTAACCCAAACCCTAACCCGAACCCTAACTCGAACCCTAACCCTAACCCGAACCCTAACCCGAACCCGAAACATAACCCTAACCCTAACCCGAACCCGAACCCTAACCCTAACCCTAACCCGAAACCTAACCCTAACCCGAACCCTAACCCTAACCCCGAACCCGAACCCTAAACCTAACTCTAACCCTAACCCGAACCCTAACCCGAACCCTATCCCGAACCCCAAACCTAACCCTAACCCGAACCCGAAACCGAACCCTAACCCTAACCCGAACCCTAACCCTAACCCGAACCCTAACCCTAAACCTAACCCTAACCCTAACCCGAACCCTAACCCTAACCTGAACCCGAACCCTAACCCTAACCCGAACCCTAAACCTAACCCTAACCCGAACCCTAACTGTAAACCGAACCCTAAATCTAACCCTAACCCTAACCCGAACCCGAACCCTAACCCTAACCCTAACCGAACCCTAACCCGAACCCTAACCCTAACCCTAACCTGAACACTAACCCCTAACCCTAACCCGAACCCGACCCTAACCCGAACCCTAACCCTAACCCTAACCCTAACCCGAAACCTAAACCTACCCCGAACCCTAACCCTAAACCTAACCCGAACCCTACCCCGAACCCTAACCCTAACTTTAAATCGAACCCTAACCCTAACCCGAACCCTAACCCTAACCCTAACCCAAAACCTAAACCTAACCCTAATCCGAACCCTAACCGTAACCCGAACCCTAACCCTAACACTAACCCTAACCCTAACCCGAACCTTAACCCTAACCCTAACCCGAACCCTAACCCGAACCGTAACCCTAACCCTAACCTGAACACTAACCCCTAACCCTAACCAGAACCCGAACCCTAACCCGAACCCTAACCCCTAACCCTAACCCTAACCCTAACCCGAATCCTAACCGTAACCCTACCTCCTAAACCTAACCCTAACCCTAACCCGAACCCTAACCCTAACCCGAACCCTAACCCTAACCCGAACCCTAACCCGAACCCTAACCCTAACACGAAACCGAACCTACCCCTAAACCGAACCCTAAACCTAACCCGAAACCTAACCCTAACACTAACCCTAACCCGAACCCGAACCCTAACCCTAACCCGAACCCGAACCCTAACCCGAACCCGAACCCTAATCCTAACACTAACCCTAAACTGAACCCGAACCCTAACACTAACCCTAACACTAAACCTAACCCTAACCCGAACCCTAACCCGAACCCTAACCCTAACCCGAACCCTAACCCTAACCCGAACCCTAACCCTAACCCGAACCCGAACCCTAAACCTAACCGTAACTGGAACCCTAACCCTAACCCGAACCCTAACCCTAACCCAAACCCTAACCCTAACCCGAACCCTAACCCGAACCCTAAACCGAACCCTAACCCTAACCCTAACCCGAACCCGAACCCTAACCCGAAACCTAACCCTAACCCTAACCCTAACCCTAACCCGAACCCTAACCCTAACCCTAACCCTAAACCTAACCCGAACACTAACACGTACCCTAACCCTAACCCTAACCCTAAACCGAACCCTAAACCTAACCCTAACCCTAACCCTAACCCTAACCCCTAAACCTAACCCTAACCCTAACTCTAACCCTAAAACCTTACCCTAACCCTAACCCTAACCCTAACCCGAATCCTAACACTAACCCTAACCCGAAACATAACCCTAACCCTAAACCTATCCCTAACTCGAACCCTAACCCTAAACCTAAACCTAACCCTAACCCTAACCCCTTACCCTAAACCAAACCCTAAACCTAACCCGAACCCTAACCCTAATCCTAACCCGAACCCTAACCCTAACCCTAACCCGAACCCTAACTCGAATCCTAACCCGAAACCTAACCCTAACCCTAACCCTAACCAGAACCTTAACCCGAACTCTAACTCGACCCTAACCCTAACCCTTAACCCTAACTCTAACCCGAAACCTAACCCTAACACTATCCCGAACCCTAACCCTAACCCGAACCCTAACCCTAACACTAACCCTAACCCGAACCCTAACACTAACCCTAACCCGAACCCTAACCCGAACCCTAACCCTAAACCTAACCCGAACCCTAAACCTAACCCTAACCGAACCCTAACCCTAACCCGAACCCTAACCCTAACACTAACCCTAACCCGAACCCTAACTCTAACCCGAACCCTAAACCTAAACCTAAGCCGAACCCTAACCCTAACCCGAGCCCTAACCCTAAACCTAACCCGAAACCTAACCCTAACCCGAACCCGAACCCGAACCCTAACCCTTTACCCGAATCCTAACCCTATCCGGAACCCTAACCTGAACACTAACCCTAACCCTAAACCCTAACCCTAATCCGAACCCTAACCCTAACCCGAACCCAACCCTAACCCTAACCCGAATCCTAACCCTAACCCAAAACCGAACCCTAACCCGAACCCTAACACGAACCCTAACCCTAACCCTAACCCTAACCCAAACCCTAACCCTAACCCTAACCCGAATGCGAACCCTAACCCGAACCCGAACCCTAACCCTAACCCGAAACCCGAACCCTAACCCTAACCCCAACCCGAACCCGAACCCTAACCCTAACCCTGACCCGAACCCTAAACCTAATCTAACCCTAACCCTAACCCGAACCCTAACCCTAATCCTAACCCGAATCCTAACTCTAACCCGAACCCTAACTCGAACCCTAACCCGAAACCTAACCCTAACCCTAACCCTAACCCTAACCCGAACCCTAACCCTAACCCGAACCCTAACGCTAACCCTAAACCTAAACCTAACCCGAACCCTAACCCGAACACTAACCCGAACCCTAACCCTAAACCTAACCCGAACCCTAACCCTAAACATAACCCGAACCCTAACCCGAACCCTAACCCGAACCCTAACCCTAATCCGAAACCTAAACCTAACACTAACCTGAAACCTAACCCTAACCTAACCCGAACCCTAACCCTAACCCTAACCCTAACCCTAACCCGAACCCTAAACCTAACCCTAAACCTAACCCTAACCCTAATCCGAAACCTAACGCTAACCTGAACCCTAACCCTAACCCTAACCCTAACCCCTAACCCTAACCCTAACCCTAACTCTAACACTAAAACCTTACCCTAACCCTAACCCTAACCCTAACCCGAACCCTAACGCTAACCCTAACCCGAAACATAACCCTAACCCTAAACCTATCCCTAACTCGAACCCTAACCCTAACCCTAACCCTAACCCTAACCCTAACCCCTTACCCTAAACCAAACCCTAAACCTAACCCGAACCCTAACCCTAATCCTAACCCGAACCCTAACCCTAACCCTAACCCGAACCCTAACTCGAACCCTAACCCGAAACCTAACCCTAACCCTAACCCTAACCAGAACCTTAACCCGAACTCTAACTCGACCCTAACCCTAACCCTTAACCCTAACCCTAACCCGAAACCTAACCCTAACCCTATCCCGAACCCTAACCCTAACCCGAAGCCTAACCCTAACCCTAACCCTAAACCGAACCCAACACGAACCCGAACCCTAACCCGAACCCGAACCCTAACCCTAACCCTAACTCTAACCCAAACCCTAACCCGAACCCTAACTCGAACCCTAACCCTAACCCGAACCCTAACCCGAACCCGAAACATAACCCTAACCCTAACCCGAACCCGAACCCTAACCCTAACCCTAACCCGAAACCTAACCCTAACCCGAACCCTAACCCTAACCCCGAACCCGAACCCTAAACCTAACTCTAACCCTAACCCGAACCCTAACCCGAACCCTATCCCGAACCCCAAACCTAACCCTAACCCGAACCCGAAACCGAACCCTAACCCTAACCCGAACCCTAACCCTAACCCGAACCCTAACCCTAAACCTAACCCTAACCCTAACCCGAACCCTAACCCTAACCTGAACCCGAACCCTAACCCTAACCCGAACCCTAAACCTAACCCTAACCCGAACCCTAACTGTAAACCGAACCCTAAATCTAACCCTAACCCTAACCCGAACCCGAACCCTAACCCTAACCCTAACCGAACCCTAACCCGAACCCTAACCCTAACCCTAACCTGAACACTAACCCCTAACCCTAACCCGAACCCGACCCTAACCCGAACCCTAACCCTAACCCTAACCCTAACCCGAAACCTAAACCTACCCCGAACCCTAACCCTAAACCTAACCCGAACCCTACCCCGAACCCTAACCCTAACTTTAAATCGAACCCTAACCCTAACCCGAACCCTAACCCTAACCCTAACCCAAAACCTAAACCTAACCCTAATCCGAACCCTAACCGTAACCCGAACCCTAACCCTAACACTAACCCTAACCCTAACCCGAACCTTAACCCTAACCCTAACCCGAACCCTAACCCGAACCGTAACCCTAACCCTAACCTGAACACTAACCCCTAACCCTAACCAGAACCCGAACCCTAACCCGAACCCTAACCCCTACCCCTAACCCTAACCCTAACCCGAATCCTAACCGTAACCCTACCTCCTAAACCTAACCCTAACCCTAACCCGAAACCTAACCCTAACCCGAACCCTAACCCTAACCCGAACCCTAACCCGAACCCTAACCCTAACACGAACCCGAACCTACCCCTAAACCGAACCCTAAACCTAACCCGAAACCTAACCCTAACACTAACCCTTACCCGAACCCGAACCCTAACCCTAACCCGAACCCGAACCCTAAACCGAACCCGAACCCTAATCCTAACACTAACCCTAAACTGAACCCGAACCCTAACACTAACCCTAACACTAAACCTAACCCTAACCCGAACGCTAACCCGAACCCTAACCCTAACCCTAACCCTAACCCGAACCCGAACCCTAACCCTAACCCGAACCCGAACCCTAACCCGAACCCGAACCCTAATCCTAACACTAACCCTAAACTGAACCCGAACCCTAACACTAACCCTAACACTAAACCTAACCCTAACCCGAACCCTAACCCGAACCCTAACCCTAACCCTAACCCGAACCCGAACCCTAACCCTAACCCGAACCCTAACCCTAACCCGAACCCTAACCCTAACCCGAACCCGAACCCTAAACCTAACCCTAACTGGAACCCTAACCCTAACCCGAACCCTAACCCTAACCCAAACCCTAACCCTAACCCGAACCCTAACCCGAACCCTAAACCGAACCCTAACCCTAACCCTAACCCGAACCCGAACCCTAACCCGAAACCTAACCCTAACCCTAACCCTAACCCTAACCCGAACCCTAACCCTAACCCTAACCCTAAACCTAACCCGAACACTAACACGTACCCTAACCCTAACCCTAACCCTAAACCGAACCCTAAACCTAACCCTAACCCTAACCCTAACCCTAACCTCTAACCCTAACCCTAACCCTAACTCTAACCCTAAAACCTTACCCTAACCCTAACCCTAACCCTAACCCGAATCCTAACACTAACCCTAACCCGAAACATAACCCTAACCCTAAACCTATCCCTAACTCGAACCCTAACCCTAAACCTAAACCTAACCCTAACCCTAACCCCTTACCCTAAACCAAACCCTAAACCTAACCCGAACCCTAACCCTAATCCTAACCCGAACCCTAACCCTAACCCTAACCCGAACCCTAACTCGAATCCTAACCCGAAACCTAACCCTAACCCTAACCCTAACCAGAACCTTAACCCGAACTCTAACTCGACCCTAACCCTAACCCTTAACCCTAACTCTAACCCGAAACCTAACCCTAACACTATCCCGAACCCTAACCCTAACCCGAACCCTAACCCTAACCATAAACCTAACCCGAACCCTAACCCTAACCCCTAACCCTAACCCTAACCCTAACCCTAACCTAACCCCTAAACCTAACCCTAACCCTAACCCGAACCCTAACCCTAACCCGAACCCTAACCCTAACCCGAAACCTAACCCTAACCCGAACCCTAACCCTAACACTAACCCGAACCCTAAACTTAACCCTAACCCGAACCCTAACCCTAACCCGAAACCTAACCCTAAACCGAATCCTAAACCTAACCCTAACCCGAACCCTAACCCGAACACTAACCCTAATCCTAACCCTAACACAAACCCTAACCCTAACCCTAACCCGAACCCTAACCCTAACCCTAACCCTAACCCTAACCTAACCCCTAAACCTAACCCTAACCCTAACCCTAACCCGAACCCTAACCCTAACCCGAACCCGAACCCGAACCCTAACCATAACCCTAACCCGAACCCTAACCCTAACCCTAACCCGAACCCTAACCCTAACCCGAACCCTAAACCTAACCCTAACCCGAACCCTAAACCTAACCCGAACCCGAACCCTAACCCTAACCCGAACCCTCACCCTAAACCTAACCCGAATCCTAACCCTAACCCTAACCCGAACCCTAACCCGAACACTAACCCTAATCCTAACCCTAACACAAAACCTAACCCTAACCCTAACCCGAACCCTAACCCTAATCCTAACCCGAACCCTAACACTAACCCTAACCCGAACCCTAACCCGAACCCTAACCCTAAACCTAACCCGAACCCTAAACCTAACCCTAACCCGAACCCTAACCCTAACCCGAACCCTAACCCTAACACTAACCCTAACCCGAACCCTAACTCTAACCCGAACCCTAAACCTAAACCTAAGCCGAACCCTAACCCTAACCCGAGCCCTAACCCTAAACCTAACCCGAAACCTAACCCTAACCCGAACCCGAACCCGAACCCTAACCCTTTACCCGAATCCTAACCCTATCCGGAACCCTAACCTGAACACTAACCCTAACCCTAAACCCTAACCCTAATCCGAACCCTAACCCTAACCCGAACCCAACCCTAACCCTAACCCGAATCCTAACCCTAACCCAAAACCGAACCCTAACCCGAACCCTAACACGAACCCTAACCCTAACCCTAACCCTAACCCAAACCCTAACCCTAACCCTAACCCGAATGCGAACCCTAACCCGAACCCGAACCCTAACCCTAACCCGAAACCCGAACCCTAACCCTAACCCGAACCCGATCCCGAACCCTAACACTAACCCTGACCCGAACCCTAAACCTAATCTAACCCTAACCCTAACCCGAACCCTAACCCTAATCCTAACCCGAATCCTAACTCTAACCCGAACCCTAACTCGAACCCTAACCCGAAACCTAACCCTAACCCTAACCCTAACCCTAACCCGAACCCTAACCCTAACCCGAACCCTAACGCTAACCCTAAACCTAAACCTAACCCGAACCCTAACCCGAACCCTAACCCGAACCCTAACCCTAAACCTAACCCGAACCCTAACCCTAAACCTAACCCGAACCCTAACCCGAACCCTAACCCGAACCCTAACCCTAATCCGAAACCTAAACCTAACACTAACCTGAAACCTAACCCTAACCTAACCCGAACCCTAACCCTAACCCTAACCCTAACCCTAACCCGAACCCTAAACCTAACCCTAAACCTAACCCTAACCCTAATCCGAAACCTAACGCTAACCCGAACCCTAACCCTAACCCTAACCCTAACCCCTAACCCTAACCCTAACTCTAACACTAAAACCTTACCCTAACCCTAACCCTAACCCTAACCCGAACCCTAACGCTAACCCTAACCCGAAACATAACCCTAACCCTAAACCTATCCCTAACTCGAACCCTAACCCTAACCCTAACCCTAACCCTAACCCTAACCCCTTACCCTAAACCAAACCCTAAACCTAACCCGAACCCTAACCCTAATCCTAATCCGAACCCTAACCCTAACCCTAACCCGAACCCTAACTCGAACCCTAACCCGAAACCTAACCCTAACCCTAACCCTAACCAGAACCTTAACCCGAACTCTAACTCGACCCTAACCCTAACCCTTAACCCTAACCCTAACCCGAAACCTAACCCTAACCCTATCCCGAACCCTAACCCTAACCCGAAGCCTAACCCTAACCCTAACCCTAAACCGAACCCAACACGAACCCGAACCCTAACCCGAACCCGAACCCTAACCCTAACCCTAAATCTAACCCAAACCCTAACCCGAACCCTAACTCGAACCCTAACCCTAACCCGAACCCTAACCCGAACCCGAAACATAACCCTAACCCTAACCCGAACCCGAACCCAAACCCTAACCCTAACCCGAAACCTAACCCTAACCCGAACCCTAACCCTAACCCCGAACCCGAACCCTAAACCTAACTCTAACCCTAACCCGAACCCTAACCCGAACCCTATCCCGAACCCCAAACCTAACCCTAACCCGAACCCGAAACCGAACCCTAACCCTAACCCGAAACCGAACCCTAACCCTAACCCTAACCCTAAACCTAACCCTAACCCTAACCCGAACCCTAACCCTAACCTGAACCCGAACCCTAACCCTAACCCGAACCCTAAACCTAACCCTAACCCGAACCCTAACTGTAAACCGAACCCTAAATCTAACCCTAACCCTAACCCGAACCCGAACCCTAACCCTAACCCTAACCGAACCCTAACCCGAACCCTAACCCTAACCCTAACCTGAACACTAACCCCTAACCCTAACCCGAACCCGACCCTAACCCGAACCCTAACCCTAACCCTAACCCTAACCCGAAACCTAAACCTACCCCGAACCCTAACCCTAAACCTAACCCGAACCCTACCCCGAACCCTAACCCTAACTTTAAATCGAACCCTAACCCTAACCCGAACCCTAACCCTAACCCTAACCCAAAACCTAAACCTAACCCTAATCCGAACCCTAACCGTAACCCGAACCCTAACCCTAACACTAACCCTAACCCTAACCCGAACCTTAACCCTAACCCTAACCCGAACCCTAACCCGAACCGTAACCCTAACCCTAACCTGAACACTAACCCCTAACCCTAACCAGAACCCGAACCCTAACCCGAACCCTAACCCCTAACCCTAACCCTAACCCTAACCCGAATCCTAACCGTAACCCTACCTCCTAAACCTAACCCTAACCCTAACCCGAACCCTAACCCTAACCCGAACCCTAACCCTAACCCGAACCCTAACCCGAACCCTAACCCTAACACGAACCCGAACCTACCCCTAAACCGAACCCTAAACCTAACCCGAAACCTAACCCTAACACTAACCCTAACCCGAACCCGAACCCTAACCCTAACCCGAACCCGAACCCTAACCCGAACCCGAACCCTAATCCTAACACTAACCCTAAACTGAACCCGAACCCTAACACTAACCCTAACACTAAACCTAACCCTAACCCGAACGCTAACCCGAACCCTAACACTAACCCTAACCCTAACCCTAACCCGAACCCGAACCCTAACCCTAACCCGAACCCGAAACCTAACCCGAACCCGAACCCTAATCCTAACACTAACCCTAAACTGAACCCGAACCCTAACACTAACCCTAACACTAAACCTAACCCTAACCCGAACCCTAACCCGAACCCTAACCCTAACCCTAAACCTAACCCGAACCCGAACCCTAACCCTAACCCGAACCCTAACCCTAACCCGAACCCTAACCCTAACCCGAACCCGAACCCTAAACCTAACCCTAACTGGAACCCTAACCCTAACCCGAACCCTAAGCCTAACCCAAACCCTAACCCTAACCCGAACCCTAACCCGAACCCTAAACCGAACCCTAACCCTAACCCTAACCCGAACCCGAACCCTAACCCGAAACCTAACCCTAACCCTAACCCTAACCCTAACCCAAACCCTAACCCTAACCCTAACCCTAAACCTAACCCGAACACTAACACGTACCCTAACCCTAACCCTAACCCTAAACCGAACCCTAAACCTAACCCTAACCCTAACCCGAACCCAAACCCTAACCCGAACCCTAACCCTAACCCTAACCCGAACCCTAACCCTAACCCGAACCCGAACCCTAACCCTAAGCGTAACCCGAAACCTAACCCTAACCCGAACCCTAACCCTAAACCGAACCCGAACCCTAACCCTAAGCCTAACCCGAACCCTAACCCTAACCCTAACCCGAACCCTAACCCGAACCCTAACCCTAACCCTAACCCGAACCCGAACCCTAACCCGAAACTTAACCCTAACCCTAACCCTAACCCTAACCCGAACCCTAACCCTAACCCGAACCCGAACCCTAACCCTAAGCCTAACCCGAACACTAACCCTAACCCGAACCCGAAACCTAACCCTAACCCTAACCCTAAACCTAACCCGAACCCTAACCCTAACCCTAACGCTAACCCTAACCCTAACCCGAACCCTAAACCTAACCCTAACACTATCCCTGAACCTAACCCTCACCCGAACCCTAACCCTAACCCGAACCCTAACCCTAACCCTAACCCAAATCCTAACTGTAACACGAACCCTAACCAGAACCCTAACCTGAACCCTAACCCTAACCCGAACCCTAACGCTAACCCTAACCCTAAACCTAACCCGAACCCTAACCCGAACCCTAACCCTAACCCTAAACCGAACCCTAACCCGAACACTAACCCGAACCCTAACCCTAACCCTAACCCTAAACCTAACCCGAAACCTAACCCTAACCCTAACCGGAACACTAACCCTAACCCGAACCCGAACCCGAACACTAACCCTTTACCCGAATCCTAACCCTATCCGGAACCCTAACCCGAACCCTAACCCTAACCCTAAACCCTAACCCTAATCCGAACCCTAACCCTAACCTGAACCCAACCCTAACCCTAACCCGAATCCTAACTTAACCCTAACCCGAACCCTAACCCGAACCCTAACCCTAACCCTAACCCTAACCCTAACCCTAACCCTAACCCTAACCCAAACGCGAAACCTAACCCGAACCCGAACCCTAACCCTAAACCGAAACCCGAACCCTAACCCTAACCCGAACCCGAACCCGAACCCTAACCCTAACACTGACCCGAGCCCTAAACCTAATCTAACCCTAACCCTAACCCGAACCCTAACCCTAACCCTAACCCGAACCCTAACCCTAACCCGAACCCTAACGCTAACCCTAACCCTAAACCTAACCCGAACCCTAACCCGAACCCTAACCCTAAATCTAACCCGAAACCTAAACCTAAACCTAACCCGAACCCTAACCCGAACCCTAAACCGAACCCTAACCCTAACCCTAACCCTAACCCTAACCTGAACCCTAACCCTAACCCTAACCCGAACCCTAACCCTAACCCTAACACGAACCCTAACCCGAACCCTAACCCTAACACTAAACCTACCCCTAAACCTAATCCGAAACCTAACGTTAACCCGAACCCTAACCCTAACCCTAACCCTAACCCTAACACCTAACCCTAACCCTAACCCTAACTCTAACCTTAAAACCTTACCCTAACCCTAACCCTAACCCTAACCCTAACCCGAAACCTAACCCTAACCCTAACCCGAACCCTAACCCTATCCCTAAACCTATACCTAACCCGATCCCTAACCCTAACCCTAACCCTAAACCTAACACGAACCCTAACCCTAACCCGAACCCTAACGCTAACCCTAACCCTAAACCTAACCCGAATCCTAACCCGAACCCTAACTCGAACCCTATCCCGAAACCTAACCCTAACCCTAATCCTAACCAGAACCCTAACCCGAACTCTAACTCGACCCTAACCCTAAACCTTAACCCTAACCCTAACCCGAAACCTAACCCTAACCCTATCCCGAACCCTAAACCTAACCCGAACCCTAACCATAACCCTAACCCTAAACCGAACCCAACACGAACCCGAACCCTAACCCGAACCCGAACCCTAACCCTAACCATAACTCTAACCCAAACCCTAACCCGAACCCTAACTCGAACCCTAACCCTAACCCGAACCCTAACCCGAACCCGAAAATTAACCCTAACCCTAACCCGAACCCTAACCCTAACCCTAACCCTAACCCGAAACCTAACCCTAACCCGAACCCTAACCCTAACCCTAACCCCTAACCCGAACCCTAACCCTAACCCTAACCCAAATCCTAACTGTAACACGAACCCTAACCAGAACCCTAACCTGAACCCTAACCCTAACCCGAACCCTAACGCTAACCCTAACCCTAAACCTAACCCGAACCCTAACCCGAACCCTAACCCTAACCCTAAACCGAACCCTAACCCGAACACTAACCCGAACCCTAACCCTAACCCTAACCCTAAACCTAACCCGAAACCTAACCCTAACCCTAACCGGAACACTAACCCTAACCCGAACCCGAACCCGAACACTAACCCTTTACCCGAATCCTAACCCTATCCGGAACCCTAACCCGAACCCTAACCCTAACCCTAAACCCTAACCCTAATCCGAACCCTAACCCTAACCTGAACCCAACCCTAACCCTAACCCGAATCCTAACTTAACCCTAACCCGAACCCTAACCCGAACCCTAACCCTAACCCTAACCCTAACCCTAACCCTAACCCTAACCCTAACCCAAACGCGAAACCTAACCCGAACCCGAACCCTAACCCTAAACCGAAACCCGAACCCTAACCCTAACCCGAACCCGAACCCGAACCCTAACCCTAACACTGACCCGAGCCCTAAACCTAATCTAACCCTAACCCTAACCCGAACCCTAACCCTAACCCTAACCCGAACCCTAACCCTAACCCGAACCCTAACGCTAACCCTAACCCTAAACCTAACCCGAACCCTAACCCGAACCCTAACCCAAAATCTAACCCGAAACCTAAACCTAAACCTAACCCGAACCCTAACCCGAACCCTAAACCGAACCCTAACCCTAACCCTAACCCTAACCCTAACCTGAACCCTAACCCTAACCCTAACCCGAACCCTAACCCTAACCCTAACACGAACCCTAACCCGAACCCTAACCCTAACACTAAACCTACCCCTAAACCTAATCCGAAACCTAACGCTAACCCGAACCCTAACCCTAACCCTAACCCTAACCCTAACACCTAACCCTAACCCTAACCCTAACTCTAACCTTAAAACCTTACCCTAACCCTAACCCTAACCCTAACCCTAACCCGAAACCTAACCCTAACCCTAACCCGAACCCTAACCCTATCCCTAAACCTATACCTAACCCGATCCCTAACCCTAACCCTAACCCTAAACCTAACACGAACCCTAACCCTAACCCGAACCCTAACGCTAACCCTAACCCTAAACCTAACCCGAATCCTAACCCGAACCCTAACTCGAACCCTATCCCGAAACCTAACCCTAACCCTAATCCTAACCAGAACCCTAACCCGAACTCTAACTCGACCCTAACCCTAAACCTTAACCCTAACCCTAACCCGAAACCTAACCCTAACCCTATCCCGAACCCTAAACCTAACCCGAACCCTAACCATAACCCTAACCCTAAACCGAACCCAACACGAACCCGAACCCTAACCCGAACCCGAACCCTAACCCTAACCATAACTCTAACCCAAACCCTAACCCGAACCCTAACTCGAACCCTAACCCTAACCCGAACCCTAACCCGAACCCGAAAATTAACCCTAACCCTAACCCGAACCCTAACCCTAACCCTAACCCTAACCCGAACCCTAACCCTAACCCGAACCCTAACCCTAACCCTAACCCCCAACCCGAACCCTAAACCTAACCCTAACCCTAACCCGAACCCTTACCAGAACCCTATCCCGAAACCCAACCCTAACCCTAACCCGAACCTGAAACCTAAACCCTAACCCTAACCCGAACCCGAACCCTAACACCTAACCCTAACCCGAACCCGAACCCTAACCCTAACCCTTAACCTTAACCCTAACCCTAACCCGAACCCTCACCCTAACCCTAAACCTAACCCTAACCCGAACCCTAACCCTAACCCGAAATCTAACCCTAACCCTAACCCGAAACCGAACCCGAACCCTAACCCTAATCCTAACCCGAAGTCTAACCCTAACCCGAACCCAAACCCTAACCCTAACCCGAACCCTAAACCTAACCCTAACCCGAACCCTAAATCTAACCCGAACCCTAACCCTAACCTGAACCCGAACCCGAACTCTGACCCTACCCGAACCCTAACACTAACCCTAAACCGAACCCTAACCCCAACCCGAACCCTAACCCGAACCCGAACCCTAACCCTAACCCTAACCCGAACCCTAACCCTAACCCGAAACCCTAACCCTAACCCTAACCCGAACCCTAAACCTAACCCTAACCCGAACCCTAACCCTAACCCGAACCCTACACCTAAACCTAACCCGAATCCTAACCCTAACCCTAACCCGAACCCTAACCCGAACACTAACCCTAATCCTAACCCTAACCCAAACCCAAACCCTAACCCTAACCCGAACCCTAACACTAACCCTAACCCGAACCCTAACCCTCACCCTAACCCTAACCCTAACCCTAAACCGAACCCTAACCCTAAACCTAACCCGAACCCTAACCCTTAGCCTAACATGAACTCTAACCCTAACCCGAACCCTAACCCTAACCCTAACCCGAACCCGAACCCTAACCCTAACCCTAACCCTAACCCGACCCCTAACCCGAACCCTAACACATACCCTAACCCTAACCTTAACCCTAACCCTAACCCGAACCCTAACCCTAACCCTAACTCTAACCCGAACCCTAACCCTAACCCGAACCCTACCCTAAACCTAACCCGAACACTAACCCTAACCCGAACCCGAAACATAACACATACCCTAACCCTAACCTTAACCCTAACCCTAACCCGAACCCTAACCCTAACCCTAACCCGAACCCTAAACCTAAACCTAACCCGAACCCTAACCCTAAGCCTAACATGAACTCTAACCCTATCCCGAACCCTAACCCTAACCCTAACCCTAACCCGAACACTAACCCTAACCCTAACCCTAACCCTAACCCTAACCCGAACCCGAACCCTAACCCGAACCCTACCCCTAACCCTAATCGGAACCCTAACCCTAACCCTAACCCTATCCCGAACCCTAACCCTAACCCTAACCCTAACCCTAACCCGAACCCGAACCCTAACCCGAACACTAACCCGAACCCGAACCCTAACCCTAACACTAACCCTAACCCTAACCCGAACCCTAACCCTAACCCGAACCCTAACACTAACCCGAATCCTAACCCGAACCCGAACCCTAACCGTAACACTAACCCTAAACCGAACCCGAACCCTCACCCTAACCCTAACCCTAACACTAATCCTAACCCTAACCTGAACCCGAACCCTAACCCGAAACCTAACCCTAAACCTAACCCTAACACGAACCCTAACCCAAACACTAACGTAACCCGAACCTGAACCCTAACCCTACCCCGAAACTTAACCCTAACCCTAACCCTAACCCTAAACCTAACCCTAACCCGAACCCTAACCCTAACCCTAACCCTAACCCTAACACGAAACCGAACCCTAACCCTAACCCTAACCCGATCCCTAACCTGAACCCTAAACCTAACCCTAACCCGAACCCTAACCCTAACCCTAACCCTAACCCTAACCCGAACACTAACCCTAACCCTAACCCTAACCCGAACCCTGACCCTAACCCTAACCCTACCCTAACCCTAACCCGAAACTGAACCCTAACCCTAACCCTAACAGTAACCCGAACCCGAACCCTAACTCTAACCCGAACCCTAATCCTAACACTAACCCTAACCCTAACCCGAACCCTAACCCTAACCCGAACCCTAACCCTAACCCGAAACCTAACCCAAACTCTAACCCTAACCCGAACCCGAACCCTAACATTAACACTAACCCTAACCCTAACCCGAACCCTAACATTAACACTAACCCTAACCAAAACCCAAACCCTAACCCTAAACCTAACCCGAACCCTAACCCTAACCTTAACCGGAACCCTAACCCTAACCCTACCCCGAACCCGAACTCTAACCCCTTACCCGAATCCTAACCCTAACCCGAACCCTAACCCGAACCCTAACCCTAACACTAACCCTAACCCTAACCCGAACCCTAACCCTAACCCGAACACTAACCCAAACTCTAACCCTAACCCGAACCCGAACCCTAACCCTAACCCGAACCCTAACCCTAACCCGAACCCTAACATTAACACTAACCCTAACCAAAACCCAAACCCTAACCCTAAACCTAACCCGAACCCTAACCCTAACCTTAACCGGAACCCTAACCCTAACCCTACCCCGAACCCGAACTCTAACCCCTTACCCGAATCCTAACCCTAACCCTAACTCTAACCCGAACCCTAACCCTAACACTAACCCTAACCCTAACCAGAACCCTAACCCTAACCCGAACACTAACCCATAACCCGACCCCTAACCCGAACCCTAACACATACCCTAACCCTAACACTAACCCGAACCCGAACCCTAACCCGAACCCTACCCCTAACCCTAATCCGAACCCTAACCCTAACCCTAACCCTATCCCGAACCCTAACCCTAACCCTAACCCTAACCTTAACCGGAACCCTAACCCTAACCCTACCCAGAACCCGAACTCTAACCCCTTACCCGAATCCTAACCCTAATCCGAACCCTAACCCGAACCCTAACCCTAACCCTTATCCGAACCCTAACCCTAACCCTAACCCTAACCCGAACTCTAACCCTAACCCTAACCCGAACCCTAACCCTAACCCTAACCCTAACCCGAACCTTAACCTAAACCCTAACCCTAACCCGAAACATAACCCTAACCCTAACCCTAACCCTAACCCTAACCCGAACCCTAACCCTAACCCTAACTGAACCCTAATCCGAACCCTAACCCTAACCCTAACCCTAACAATAACACTAACCCCTAAGCCTAACCCGAAACCTAACCCTAACCCTAACACGAACCCGAACCCTAACACCTAACCCTAACCCGAACCCGAACCCTAAACCTAACCCTAATTCTAACCCTAACCCTAACCCGAAACCGAACCCTAACCCTAACCCGAACCGTAAAACTAACCCTAACCCGAACTCTAACCCTAACATGAACCCTAAACCTAACCCTAACCCTAACCCTAAACCGAACCCGAACCCTAACCCTAACCCCTAACCCGAACCCTAACCCTAACCCGAACCCTAACCCTAACACGAACCCTAACCCTAAACCTAACCCTAACCCTAACCCGAACCCTAACCGTAACCCGAACCCGAACCCTAACTCTAAACCGAACCCTAAGCCTAACACTAACCCTAACCCTAACCCGAACCCTAACCCTAACCCGAACACTAACCCAAACTCTAACCCTAACCCGAACCCGAACCCTAACCCTAACCCGAGCCCTAACCCTAACCAGAACCCTAACACTAACACTAAGCCTAACCCGAATCCAAACCCTAAACCTAACCCTAACCCGAACCCTAACCCTAACATTAACCGGAACCCTAACCCTAACCCTACCCCGAACCCGAACTCTAACCCCTTCCCGAATCCTAACCCTAACCCGAACCCTAACCCGAACCCTAACCCTAACCCTTATCCGACCCTAACCCTAATCCTAAACCTAACCCTAACCCTAACCCGAACTCTAACCCTAATCCTAACCCGAACCCTAACCCTAACCCTAACCCGAACCTTAACCTGAACCCTAACCCTAACCCGAAACATAACCCTAACCCTAACCCTAACCCTAACCCTAACCCTAACCCGAACCCTAACCCTAACCCTAACTGAACCCTAATCCGAACCCTAACCCTAACCCTAACCCTAACAATAACACTAACCCCTAAGCCTAACCCGAAACCTAACCCTAACCCTAACACGAACCCGAACCCTAACACCTAACCCTAACCCGAACCCGAACCCTAAACCTAACCCTAATTCTAACCCTAACCCTAACCCGAAACCGAACCCTAACCCTAACCCGAACCCTAAAACTAACCCTAACCCGAACCCTTACCCTAACATGAACCCTAAACCTAACCCTAACCCTAACCCTAACCCTAACCCGAACCCTAACCCTAACCCCTAACCCGAACCCTAACCCTAACCCGAACCCTAACCCTAACCCGAACCCTAACTCTAACCCTAACCCTAACCCGAACGCTAACCCTAACCCGAACCCTAACCCTAAACCTAACCCGAACCCTAACCCGAACCCTAACCCGAACCCTAACCCTAACCCTAACCCAAACCCTAACCCGAACCATACCCCTAACCCTAATCCTAAACCAAACCCTAACCCGAACCCTTACCCTAACCCTAACCCGAACCCGAACACTAACCCTAACCCTAACCCTAACCCGAACCCGAACCCGAAACATAACCCGAACCCTTACCCGAACCCTAAACCGAACCCTAACCCTAACCCTATTCCGAAACCTAACCCGAACCCTAACCCTAACCCGAACCTGAACACTAACCCTAACCCTAACCCTAATCCGAACCCTAACCCTAAACCTAACCCTAACCCCAACACTAACCCGAACCCTAACCCGAACCCTAACCCGAACCATAACCCTAAACCGAACCCTTTCCCGAACCCTAACCCGATCCCTAACCCGAACCCTAACCCTAACCCTATCCCGAACACTAACCCTAACCCTAACCCGAACCCTAACCCGAACCCTAACACTAACCCTATCCCGAACCCTAACCCTAACCATAACCCTAACCGGAACACTAACCCTAAGCCCTAACCCTAACCCTAACCCTAACCCGAACCCGAACCCTAACACTAACCCTAACCCTTAACCCTAAACCTAACCCTAACCCGAACCCTCACCCTAACCCTAAACCTAACCCTAAACCGAACCCGAAACCTAACCCGAACCTTACCCCTAACCCTAATCGGAACCCTAACCCTAACCCTAAACCTAACCCGAACCCGAACCCTAACCCTAACCCTATCCCGAACCCGAACCCTAACCCTAAACCGAACCCTAACCCTAACCCCAACCCTAACCCTAACCCGAAACGTAACCCTAACCCTAACCCGAACCCGAAACCGAACCCTAACCCTAATCCTAACCCGAAGTCTAACCCTAACCCGAACCCAAACCCTAACCCTAACCCGAAACCTAATCCTAAACCTAACCCGAACCCTAAATCTAACCCGAACCCTAACCCTAACCTGAACTCGAACCCGAACTCTGACCCTACCCGAACGCTAACCCTAACCCTAAACCGAACCCTAACCCTAACCCGAACCCTAACCCTAACCCGAAACCTAACCCTAACCCTAACCCGAACCCGAACCCGAACCCTAACCCTAATCCTAACCCGAACCCTAACCCTAATCCTAACCCGAACCCTAACCCTAACCCGAACCCTAACCCTAACCCTAACCCTAAACCGAACCCTAACCCTAAACCTAACCCGAACCCAAACCCTTAGCCTAACATGAACTCTAACCCTAACCCGAACCCTAACCCTAAACCTAAACCTAACCCGACCCCTAACCCGAACCCTAACACATACCCTAACCCTAACCTTAACCCTAACCCTAACCCGAACCCTAACCCTAACCCTAACTCTAACCCGAACCCTAACCCTAACCCGAACCCTACCCTAAACCTAACCCGAACACTAACCCTAACCCGAACCCGAAACCTAACACATACCCTAACCCTAACCTTAACCCTAACCCTAACCCGAACCCTAACCCTAACCCTAAACCGAACCCTAAACCTAAACCTAACCCGAACCCTAACCCTAAGCCTAACATGAACTCTAAACCTATCCCGAACCCTAACCCTAACCCCAACCCTAACCCGAAGACTAACCCTAAACCTAACCCGACCCCTAACCCGAACCCTAACACATACCCTAACCCTAACACTAACCCGAACCCGAACCCTAACCCGAACCCTACCCCTAACCCTAATCCGAACCCTAACCCTAACCCTAACCCTATCCCGAACCCTAACCCTAACCCTAACCCTAACCCGAACCATAACCCGAACACTAACCCGAACCCGAACCCTAACCCTAACTCTAACCCTAACCCTAACCTTAACCCTAACCCTAACCCGAACCCTAACACTAACCCGAATCCTAACCCGAACCCGAACCGTAACCGTAACACTAACCCTAAACCGAACCCGAACCCTCACCCTAACCCTAACCCTAACACTAACCCTAACCCTAACCAGAACCCTAACCCGAACCCGAAACCTAACCCTAACCCTAACCCTAACCCTAACCCGAACCCTAACCCTAACCCGAACCCTAACACTAACCCGAACCCGAACCCTAACCCGAACCCGAACACTAACCCTAACCTTAACCGGAACCCTAACCCTCACCCGAACCCTAACCGTAACCCAAACCCTAAACCTAACCCGAACCCTAACCCGAAACCTAAACCTAACCCGAACCCTAAACCTAACCCTAACCCGAACCCGTACCCTAACCCGAAACCTAACCCTAAACCTAACCCTAACACGAACCCTAACCCAAACACTAACCCTAACCCGAAACTGAACCCTAACCCTACCCCGAACCTTAACCCTAACCCTAACCCTAACCCTAAACCTAACCCTAACCCGAACCCTAACCCTAACCCTAACCCTAACCCGAAACCTAACCCTAACCCTAACCCTAACCCGAACCCTAACCTGAACCCTAAACCTAACCCTAACCCGAAACCTAACCCTAACCCTAACCCTAACCCTAACCCGAACACTAACCCTAACCCTAATACTAACCCGAACCCTGACCCTAACCCTAACCCTAACCCTAACCCTAACCCGAAACTGAACTCTAACCCTAAACCTAACAGTAACCCGAACCCGAACCCTAACTCTAACCCGAACCCTAACCCTAACACTAACCCTAACCCTAACCCGAACCCTAACCCTAACCCGAACCCTAACCCTAACCCGAAATCTAACCCAAACTCTAACCCTAACCCGAACCCGAACCCTAACCCTAACCCGAAACCTAACCCTAACCCGAACCCTAACACTAACACTAACCCTAACCCGAACCCAAACCCTAACCCTAAACCTAACCCGAACCCTAACCTTAACCTTAACCGGAACCCTAACCCTAACCCTACCCCGAACCCGAACTCTAACCCCTTACCCGAATCCTAACCCTAACGCGAACTCTAACCCGAACCCTAACCCTAACCCGAATCCGAACCCTAACCCTATCCCTAACCCGAACCCTAACCCTAACCCTAACCCGAACCTTAACCGTAACCCTACCCCGAACCTTAACCCTAACCCTAACCCTAAACCTAAACCTAAACCTAAACCGAACCCTAACCCTAACCCTAACCCTAAACCGTAACCTAACCCTAACCCTAACCCTAACACGAACCCTATCATGAACCCTAACCCTAACCCTAACCCGAACCCTAACCCTAACCCTAACCCGAACCCTAACCCTAACCCTAACACTAACCCTAACCCGAACCCTAACCCTAACCCTAAACCGAACCCTAACCCTAACCCTAACCCTAACACTAACCCGAACGGTAGCCCTAACCCTAACCCCTAACCCTAACCCTAAACCTAAACCTAACCCAAACCCTAACCCTAACCCTAAACCTAACCCTAACCCGAACCCTAACCCTAACCCTAACCCGACACCTATCCCGAACCCTAACGCGAACCCTAACCCTAACCCTAACCCTAACCCAAACCCTAACCCTAACCCTAACTCTAACCCTAACCCGAACCCTCACCCTAACCCTAACCCTAACCCTATCCGAACCCGAAACCTAACCCGAAACTTACCCCTAACCCTAATGCGAACCCTAACCCTAACCCTAAACCTAACCCGAACCCGAAACCTAAACCTAACCCTATCCCGAACCCGAACCCTAACCCTAACCCGAACCCTAACCCTAACCCGAACCCTAACCCTAACCCGAAACCTAACCCTAAACCTAACCCGAACCCGAACCCGAACCCTAACCCTAATCCTAACCTGAATTCTAACACTAAACCGAACCCTAACCCTAAACCGAACCCGAACCCTAATCCTAACCCTAACACGAACCCTAAATCTAACCCGAACCCTAACCCTAACCTGAACCCGAACCCGAACCCTAACCAAACACGAACCCTAACCCTAACCCGAACCCTAACCCGAAACCTAACCCGAAGCCTAAACCTAATCCTAACCCGAACCCTAGCCCTAACCGAACCCTAACCCTAACCCTAACCCGAATCCTAACCCTAACCCTAACCCGAACCCTAACCCGAACACTAACCCTAATCCTAACCCTAACCCAAACCCTAACCCTAACCCGAACCCTAACCCTAACCCTAAACCGAACCCTAACCCCAACCCTAACCCGACCCCTAAACCGAACCCTAACACATACCCTAACCCTAACCTTAACCCTAACCCTAACCCGAACCCTAATCCTAACCCTAACCCGAACCCTAACCCTAAACCTAACCCGAACCCTAAACCTAAGCCTAACATGAACTCTAACCCTAACCTGAACCCTAACCCTAACCCTAACCCTAACCCGAACCCTAACCCTAACCCTAACCCGACCCCTAACCCGAACCCTAACACATACCCTAACCCTAATCCTAACCCTAACCCGAACCCGAACCCTAACCCGAACCCTACCCCTAACCCTAATCCGAACCCTAACCCTAACCCTAACCCTATCCCGAACCCTAACCCTAACCCTGAACCTAACCCTAACCCTAAACCGAACCCTAACCTGAACACTAACCCGAACACGAACCCTAACCCTAACCCTAACCCTAACCCGAAACCTAACCCTAACCCGAACCCTAACACTAAAACGAACCCTAACCCGAACCCGAACCCTAACCCTAACACTAACCCTAAACCGAACCCGAACCCTAACCCTAACCCTAACCCTAACACTAACCCTAACCCTAACCCGAACCCTAACCCGAACCCGAAACCTAACCCTAACCATAACCCTAATCCTAACCGGAACCCGAACCCTAACCCTAACCCGAACCCTAACCCTAACCCAAACCCGACACCTATCCCGAACCCTAACGCGAACCCTAACCCTAACCCTAACCCTAACCCAAACCCTAACCCTAACCTTAACCCTAACCCTAACCCGAACCCTCACCCTAACCCTAACCCTAACCCTAATCCGAACCCGAAACCTAACCCGAAACTTACCCCTAACCCTAATGCGAACCCTAACCCTAACCCTAAACCTAACCCGAACCCGAAACCTAAACCTAACCCTATCCCGAACCCGAACCCTAACCCTAACCCGAACCCTAACCCTAACCCGAACCCTAACCCTAACCCGAAACCTAACCCTAAACCTAACCCGAACCCGAACCCGAACCCTAACCCTAATCCTAACCTGAATTCTAACCCTAAACCGAACCCTAACCCTAACCCGAACCCGAACCCTAATCCTAACCCTAACACGAACCCTAAATCTAACCCGAACCCTAACCCTAACCTGAACCCGAACCCGAACCCTAACCAAACACGAACCCTAACCCTAACCCGAACCCTAACCCTAACCCTAACCCGAAGCCTAAACCTAATCCTAACCCGAACCCTAGCCCTAACCGAACCCTAACCCTAACCCTAACCCGAATCCTAACC
>JAVLSZ010000083.1:447500-472500 GCA_032313775.1 Urocyon cinereoargenteus
ACCCTAACCCTAACCCGAATCCGAACCCTAACCCTATCCCTAACCCGAACCCTAACCCTAACCCTAACCCGAACCTTAACCGTAACCCTACCCCGAACCTTAACCCTAACCCTAACCCTAAACCTAAACCTAAACCTAAACCGAACCCTAACCCTAACCCTAACCCTAAACCGTAACCTAACCCTAACCCTAACCCTAACACGAACCCTATCATGAACCCTAACCCTAACCCTAACCCGAACCCTAACCCTAACCCTAACCCGAACCCTAACCCTAACCCTAACACTAACCCTAACCCGAACCCTAACCCTAACCCTAAACCGAACCCTAACCCTAACCCTAACCCTAACACTAACCCGAACGGTAGCCCTAACCCTAACCCCTAACCCTAACCCTAAACCTAAACCTAACCCAAACCCTAACCCTAACCCTAAACCTAACCCTAACCCGAACCCTAACCCTAACCCTAACCCGACACCTATCCCGAACCCTAACGCGAACCCTAACCCTAACCCTAACCCTAACCCAAACCCTAACCCTAACCCTAACTCTAACCCTAACCCGAACCCTCACCCTAACCCTAACCCTAACCCTATCCGAACCCGAAACCTAACCCGAAACTTACCCCTAACCCTAATGCGAACCCTAACCCTAACCCTAAACCTAACCCGAACCCGAAACCTAAACCTAACCCTATCCCGAACCCGAACCCTAACCCTAACCCGAACCCTAACCCTAACCCGAACCCTAACCCTAACCCGAAACCTAACCCTAAACCTAACCCGAACCCGAACCCGAACCCTAACCCTAATCCTAACCTGAATTCTAACACTAAACCGAACCCTAACCCTAAACCGAACCCGAACCCTAATCCTAACCCTAACACGAACCCTAAATCTAACCCGAACCCTAACCCTAACCTGAACCCGAACCCGAACCCTAACCAAACACGAACCCTAACCCTAACCCGAACCCTAACCCGAAACCTAACCCGAAGCCTAAACCTAATCCTAACCCGAACCCTAGCCCTAACCGAACCCTAACCCTAACCCTAACCCGAATCCTAACCCTAACCCTAACCCGAACCCTAACCCGAACACTAACCCTAATCCTAACCCTAACCCAAACCCTAACCCTAACCCGAACCCTAACCCTAACCCTAAACCGAACCCTAACCCCAACCCTAACCCGACCCCTAAACCGAACCCTAACACATACCCTAACCCTAACCTTAACCCTAACCCTAACCCGAACCCTAATCCTAACCCTAACCCGAACCCTAACCCTAAACCTAACCCGAACCCTAAACCTAAGCCTAACATGAACTCTAACCCTAACCTGAACCCTAACCCTAACCCTAACCCTAACCCGAACCCTAACCCTAACCCTAACCCGACCCCTAACCCGAACCCTAACACATACCCTAACCCTAATCCTAACCCTAACCCGAACCCGAACCCTAACCCGAACCCTACCCCTAACCCTAATCCGAACCCTAACCCTAACCCTAACCCTATCCCGAACCCTAACCCTAACCCTGAACCTAACCCTAACCCTAAACCGAACCCTAACCTGAACACTAACCCGAACACGAACCCTAACCCTAACCCTAACCCTAACCCGAAACCTAACCCTAACCCGAACCCTAACACTAAAACGAACCCTAACCCGAACCCGAACCCTAACCCTAACACTAACCCTAAACCGAACCCGAACCCTAACCCTAACCCTAACCCTAACACTAACCCTAACCCTAACCCGAACCCTAACCCGAACCCGAAACCTAACCCTAACCATAACCCTAATCCTAACCGGAACCCGAACCCTAACCCTAACCCGAACCCTAACCCTAACCCAAACCCGACACCTATCCCGAACCCTAACGCGAACCCTAACCCTAACCCTAACCCTAACCCAAACCCTAACCCTAACCTTAACCCTAACCCTAACCCGAACCCTCACCCTAACCCTAACCCTAACCCTAATCCGAACCCGAAACCTAACCCGAAACTTACCCCTAACCCTAATGCGAACCCTAACCCTAACCCTAAACCTAACCCGAACCCGAAACCTAAACCTAACCCTATCCCGAACCCGAACCCTAACCCTAACCCGAACCCTAACCCTAACCCGAACCCTAACCCTAACCCGAAACCTAACCCTAAACCTAACCCGAACCCGAACCCGAACCCTAACCCTAATCCTAACCTGAATTCTAACCCTAAACCGAACCCTAACCCTAACCCGAACCCGAACCCTAATCCTAACCCTAACACGAACCCTAAATCTAACCCGAACCCTAACCCTAACCTGAACCCGAACCCGAACCCTAACCAAACACGAACCCTAACCCTAACCCGAACCCTAACCCTAACCCTAACCCGAAGCCTAAACCTAATCCTAACCCGAACCCTAGCCCTAACCGAACCCTAACCCTAACCCTAACCCGAATCCTAACCCTAACCCTAACCCGAACCCTAACCCGAACACTAACCCTAATCCTAACCCTAACCCAAACCCTAACCCGAACCCTAACCCTAACCCTAACCCGAACCCTAACCCTAACCCTAACCCTAAAACGAACCCTAACCCTAAACCTAAACTGAACACTAACCCTAAGCCTAACATGAACTCTAACCCTAACCCTAAACCGAAACCTAACCCTAACCCTAACCCGACCCCTAAACCGAACCCTAACACATACCCTAACCCTAACCTTAACCCTAACCCTAACCCGAACCCTAACCCTAACCCTAACCCGAAACCTAACCCTGACGCGAACCCTAACCCTAAACCTAACACGAACCCTAACCCTAACCCGAACCCGAACCCTAACACATACCCTAACCCTAACCTTAACCCTAACCCTAACCCGAACCCTAATCCTAACCCTAACCCGAACCCTAACCCTAAACCTAACCCGAACCCTAAACCTAAGCCTAACATGAACTCTAACCCTAACCTGAACCCTAACCCTAACCCTAACCCGAACCCTAACCCTAACCCTAACCCGACCCCTAACCCGAACCCTAACACATACCCTAACCCTAATCCTAACCCTAACCCGAACCCGAACCCTAACCCGAACCCTACCCCTAACCCTAATCCGAACCCTAACCCTAACCCTAACCCTATCCCGAACCCTAACCCTAACCCTGAACCTAACCCTAACCCTAACCCGAACCCTAACCTGAACACTAACCCGAACACGAACCCTAACCCTAACCCTAACCCTAACCCGAACCCTAACCCTAACCCGAACCCTAACACTAAAACGAACCCTAACCCGAAACCGAACCCTAACCCTAACACTAACCCTAAACCGAACCCGAACCCTAACCCTAACCCTAACCCTAACACTAACCCTAACCCTAACCCGAACCCTAACCCGAACCCGAAACCTATCACTAACCCTAATCCTAACCCTAACCCGAACCCGAACCCTAACCCTAACCCGAACCCTAACACTAACCCGAACCCTAAACCTAACCCGAACCATAAACCTAACCCTAACCCGATCCCGAACCCTAACCCGAAACCTAACCCTAAACCTAACCCTAACACGAACCCTAACACTAACCCTAACCCTAACCCGAACCTTAAACCTAACCCTACCCCGAACATTAACCCTAACCCTAAACCTAACCCTAAACCTAACCCTAACCCGAACCCTAACCCTAACCCTAAACCTAACCCAAAACCTAACCCTAACCCTAACCCTAAACCGAACCCTAACCTGAAACCTAAACCTAACCCTAACCCGAACTCTAACCCTAACCCTAACCCTAACCCGAACACTAACCCTAACCCTAACCCTAACCCTAACCCGAACCCTGACACTAACCCTAACCCTAACCCTAACCCGAAACTGAACCCTAACCCTAACCCTAACAGTAACCCGAACCAGAACCCTAACTCTAACCCGAACCCTAAACCTAACACTAACCCTAACACTAACCCGAACCCTAAACCTAACCCGAACCCTAACCCTACCCGAACCCTAACCCAAACTCTAACCCTAACCCGAACCCGAACCCTAACCCTAACCCTAACCCGAACCCTAACCCTAACCCGAAACCTAACACTAACACTAACCCTAACCCGAACCCAAACCCTAACCCTAACCCTAACCCGAACACTAACCCTAACCTTAACCGGAACCCTAACCCTAACCCTACACCGAACCCGAACTCTAACCCCTTACCCGAATCCTAACCCTAACCCGAACCCTAAACGAACCCTAACCCTAACCCGAATTTGAACACTAACCCTAACCCTAACCCGAACCCTAACCCTAACCCGAACCCTGACTTAACCCTAACCCTAAACCGAACCTTAACCCTAACACTAGCCCGACACCTAACCCGAACCATAACGCGAACCCTAACCCTAACCCTAACCCTAACCCTAACCCGAACCTTAACCCTAACCCTACCCCGAACCTTAACCCTAACCCTAACCCTAAACCTAAACCTAACCCTAACCCGAACCCTAACCCTAACCCTAACCCGAACCCTAACCCTAACCCTAACCCTAACACGAACCCTATCCTGAACCCTAACCCTAACCCGAAACCGAACCCTAACCCTAACCCTAACCCTAATCCGAACTCTAACCGTAACACTAACCCTAACCCTAACCCGAACCCTAACCCTAACCCTAACCCTAACACGAACCCTATCCTGAAACCTAACCCTAACCCTAACCCGAACCCTAACCCTAACCCTAACCCTAACCCGAACCCTAACCGTAACCCTAACCCTAAACCTACCCCTAACCCGAACCCTAACCCTAACCCTAACCCTAACCCGAACCCTAACCGTAACCCTAACCCTAACTCTAACCCGAACCCTAACCCTAACCCTAACCCTAACCCAAACCCTAACCCTAACCCTAACTCTAACCCTAACCCTAACCCGAACCCTAACCGTAACACTAACCCTAACCCTAACCCGAACCCTAACCCTAACCCTAACCCGAACCCTAACCCTAACCCTAACCCTAACCCGAACCCTAACCGTAACACTAACCCTAACCCTAACCCGAACCCTAACCCTAACCCTAACCCGAACCCTAACCCTAACCCTAACCCTAACACTAACCGGAACGGTAACCCTAACCCTAACCCCTAACCCTAAACCTAAACCTAACCCAAACCCTAACCCTAACCCTAACCCTAACCCTAACTCGAACCCGAACCCTAACCCGAACCCTACCCCTAACCCTAACCCGAACCCTAAACCAAACCCTAACCCGAACCCTAAACCAAACCCTAACCCTAAACCAAACCCTAACCCTAAACCTAACCCTAACCCGAACCCTAACCGTACCAAAACCCTAACATAACCCTAAACCGAACCCTAACCCTAACCCTAACCCGAACCCTAACCCTAACCGTAACCCTAACCCTAACCCAAACCCTAACCCTAACCCTAACCCGAACCCTAAACCTAACCCTAACCCGAACCCTAACCCTAACCCGAAACCTAACCCTAACCCTAACCCTAATCCTAACACGAACCCTAACCCGAACCCTAACCCTAACCCTAACCTGAACCCTAACCCTAACCCTAACCCTAACCCTAACCCGAACCCTAACCCTAACCCTAACCGGAACCTTAACCCTAACCCTAACCCGAACCCGAACCCTAACCCCTTAACCGAATCCTAACCCTAACCCGAACCCTAACACGAACCCTAACCCTAACCCTAACCTCGAACCCGAACCCTAACCCGAACCCGAACCCTAACCCTAACCCGAACCCGAACCCTAACCCTAATCCTAGCCCGAACCCTAACCCTAACCCTAACCCGAACCCGAACCCTAAACCTAACCCTAACCCGACACCTAGCCCGAACCCTAACGTGAACCCTAACCCTAAGCCTAACCCTAACCCTAACCCTAACCCTACCCCTGACCCTAACCCTATCCCGAACCCTAACCTGAACACGAACCCTAACCCTAACCCTAACCCTAACCCGAACCCTAACCCTAACCCGAACCCTAACACTAACCCGAACCCTAAAACTAACCTGAAGCCGAACCCTAACACTAACCCTAACCAGAACCCTAACCCTAACCCGAACCCTAACCCTAACCCAAACCCTAACCCTAACCCGAACCCTAAACCTAACCCTAACCCGAACTCTAACCCTAACCCGAACCCTAACCCTAACCCTAACCCGAACCCGAAACCTAAGCCTATCCCTAACCCGAACCCGAACCCTAACCCTTACCCGAACCCTAACACTAACCCGAACCCTAACCCTAACCCGAACCCGAACCCTAAATCTAACCCTAACCAGAACCCTAACCCTAACCCTAACCAGAACCCGAACCCTAACAACCTTACCCGAATCCTAACCTGAACCCGAACCCTAACCCGAACCCTAACCCTAACCCTAAACCCGAACCCGAACCCTAACACTAACCCTAACCCTAAGCCTAAACCGAACCCTAACCCGAACCCGAACCCTAACCCTAACCCGAAACCGAACCCTAACCCTAACCCTAACCCTCACCCGAACCCGAACCGTAACCCTAACCCGAACCCTAACCCGAATCCTACCCCTAACCCTAATCCGAACCCTAACCCTAACCCTAACCATAACCCTAACCCGAACCCTAACACTAACCCTAACCCTAACCCGAACCCTAACCCTAACCCTAACCCTAACACGAACCCTATCCTGAACCCTAACCCTAACCCTAACCCGAACCCTAAACCTAACCCTAACCCGAACCCGAACCCTAACCCTAACCCTAACCCTAATCCGAACCCTAACCGTAACACTAACCCTAACCCGAACCCGAACCCTAACCCTAACCCTAACCCTAACCCGAACCCTAACCCTAACCCTAACCCTAACACGAACCCTATCCTGAACCCTAACCCTAACCCTAACCCGAACCCTAACCCTAACCCTAACCCGAACCCTAACCGTAACCCTAACCCTAAACCTACCCCTAACCCGAACCCTAACCCTAACCCTAACCCTAACCCGAACCCTAACCGTAACCCTAACCCTAACCCTAACCCGAACCCTAACCCTAACCCTAACCCGAACCCTAACCCTAACCCTAACCCTAACACGAACCCTATCCTGAACCCTAACCCTAACCCTAACCCGAACCCTAACCCTAACGCTAACCCTAACCCGAACCCTAACCGTAACCCTAACACTAACCCTAACCCGAACCCTAACCCTAACACTAACCCTAACCCGAACACGAACCCTAACCCTAACCCGAACCCGAACCCTAACCCGAACCCAACCCTAACCCTAACACTAACCCTAAACCGACCCCGAACCCTAACCCTAACCCTAACCCTAACACTAACCCTGACCCTAACCCGAAACCTAACCCGAACCTGAACCCTAACGCTAATCCTAACCCTAACCCTAACCCGAACCCTAAACCTAACCCGAACCCTGACCTAACCCTAACCCTAACCCGAACCCTAACCCTAACCCTAACCCGACACCTAAACCGAAACCTAACCCTAACCCTAACCCGAAACCTAACCCTAACCCTAACCCGAACCCTAACCCTAACCCGAACCCTAACCCTAACCCTAACCCTAAGCCTAACCCGAACCCTAACCCGAAACCTAACCCTAACCCTAACCTGAACCCTAACCCTAACCCTAACCCTAACCCGAAACCTAAAACTAACCCTAACCGGAACCCTAACCCTAACCCTAACCCGAACCCGAACCCTAACCCCTTACCCGAATCCTAACCCTAACCCGAACCCTAAACCGAACCCTAACCCTAACCCTAACCCCGAACCCGAACCCTAACCCGAACCCGAACCCTAACCCTAACCCGAACCCGAAACTTAACCCTAACCCTAGCCCGAAACCTAACCCTAACCCTAACCCGAACCCGAACCCTAAACGTAACCCTAACCCGACACCTATCCCGAACCCTAACGCGAACCCTAATCCTAAGCCTAACCCTAACCCTAACCCTAACCCTACCCCTGACCCTAACCCTAACCCGAACCCTAACCCGAACACGAACCCTAACCCGAACCCGAACCCTATCCCTAACCTGAACCCTAACCCTAACCCGAACCCTAACACGAACCCGAACCCTAACCCTAACCCGAACCCGAACACTAACACTAACCCTAACCGGAACCCTAACCCTAACCCGAACCCTAACCCTAACCCAAACCCTAACCCTAACCCGAACCCTAAACCTAACCCTAACCCGAACTCTAACCCTAACCCGAACCCTAACCCTAACCCTAACCCGAACCCGAAACCTAAGCCTAACCCTAACCCGAACCCGAACCCTAACCCTAACCCGAACCCTAACACTAACTCGAACCCTAACCCTAACCTGAACCCCAACCCTAACACTAACCCTAACCAGAACCCTAACCCTAACCCTAAACCGAACCCGAACCCTAACAACCTTACCCGAATCCTAACCCTAACCCGAACCCTAACCCGAACCCTAACCCTAACCATAACCGTAACCCCGAACCCGAACCCTAACCCTAACCCTAACCCTAAGCCTAACCCGAACCCTAACCCGAACCCGAACCCTAACCCTAACCCGAAACCGAACCCTAACCCTAACCCTAACCCTCACCCGAACCCGAACCGTAACCCTAACCCGAACCCTAACCCGAATCCTACCCCTAACCCTAATCCGAACCCTAAACCTAACCCTAACCCTAACCCGAACCTTAACCCTAACCCGAACCCTAACCCTAACCCTAACCCTAACCCGAACCCTAACCCGAACACTAACCCTAACCCTAACCCGAACCCTAACCCTAAACCTAACCCTAACCCTAAACCGAACCCTAACCCTAACCTTAACCGGAACCCTAAAACTAACCCTAACCCGAACCCGAACCCTAAACCCTTACCAGAATCCTAACCCTAACCCGAACCCTAACCCGAAACCTAACCATAAACCTAATCCCGAACCCGAACCCTACCCCTAACCCTAACCCTAACCCGAACCCTAACCCTAACCCGAACCCGAACCCTAACCCTAAACCGAACCCGAACCCTAACCCTAACACTAAACCGAAGCCTAAACCTAACCTGAACCCTAACCCTAACCCTAACCTTAAACCGAACCCTAACTCTAACCCTTACCCTACCGGTAACCCGAACCCTAACGTGAACCCTAACCCTAACCCTAACCCTAACCCGAACCTTACCCTAACCCTAACCCGAACCCTGACCCTAACCCTTACCCTAACCCTAAACCGAACACTAACCCTAAACCTAACCCTAACCCGAACACTAACCCTAACCCTAACCCTAACCCGAACCCTAACCCGAACCCTAACCCTAACCCTAACCCGAAACCTAACCCTAACCCTAACCCTAACCCGAACTCTAACCCTAACCATAACACTAACCCTAACCCTAACCCGAACCCTAACCATAACCCTAACACGAACCCTAACCCTAACCGTAACCCTAATCCTAACCTGAACCCAAACCCTAACCCTAACCCCTAACCCTAACCCTAAACCTAACCCGAACCCTAACCCTAACCCTAATCCTAACCCGAACCCGAACCCTAACCCGAAACCTACCCCTAACCCTAATCCGAACCCTAACCCTAACCCTAACCTTAACCCTAACGCTAAACCTATACCGAACCCGAACCCTAACCCTAACCCTAACCCTAACCCTAACCCTCACACTAACCCGAACCCTAACCCCTAAACCTAACCCTAACCCTAACCCGAACCCTAACCCGAACCCTAACCCGAACCCTAAACCAAACCCTAACCCTAAACCTAACCCTAACCCGAACCCTAACCGTACCAAAACCCTAACATAACCCTAACCCGAACCCTAACCCTAACCCTAACCCGAACCCTAACCCTAACCGTAACCCTAACCCTAACCCAAACCCTAACCCTAACCCTAACCCGAACCCTAAACCTAACCCTAACCCGAACCCTAACCCTAACCCGAAACCTAACCCTAACCCTAACCCTAATCCTAACACGAACCCTAACCCGAACCCTAACCCTAACCCTAACCTGAACCCTAACCCTAACCCTAACCCTAACCCTAACCCGAACCCTAACCCTAACCCTAACCGGAACCTTAACCCTAACCCTAACCCGAACCCGAACCCTAACCCCTTAACCGAATCCTAACCCTAACCCGAACCCTAACACGAACCCTAACCCTAACCCTAACCTCGAACCCGAACCCTAACCCGAACCCGAACCCTAACCCTAACCCGAACCCGAACCCTAACCCTAATCCTAGCCCGAACCCTAACCCTAACCCTAACCCGAACCCGAACCCTAAACCTAACCCTAACCCGACACCTAGCCCGAACCCTAACGTGAACCCTAACCCTAAGCCTAACCCTAACCCTAACCCTAACCCTACCCCTGACCCTAACCCTATCCCGAACCCTAACCTGAACACGAACCCTAACCCTAACCCTAACCCTAACCCGAACCCTAACCCTAACCCGAACCCTAACACTAACCCGAACCCTAAAACTAACCTGAACCCGAACCCTAACACTAACCCTAACCAGAACCCTAACCCTAACCCGAACCCTAACCCTAACCCAAACCCTAACCCTAACCCGAACCCTAAACCTAACCCTAACCCGAACTCTAACCCTAACCCGAACCCTAACCCTAACCCTAACCCGAACCCGAAACCTAAGCCTATCCCTAACCCGAACCCGAACCCTAACCCTTACCCGAACCCTAACACTAACCCGAACCCTAACCCTAACCCGAACCCGAACCCTAAATCTAACCCTAACCAGAACCCTAACCCTAACCCTAACCAGAACCCGAACCCTAACAACCTTACCCGAATCCTAACCTGAACCCGAACCCTAACCCGAACCCTAACCCTAACCCTAAACCCGAACCCGAACCCTAACACTAACCCTAACCCTAAGCCTAAACCGAACCCTAACCCGAACCCGAACCCTAACCCTAACCCGAACCCGAACCGTAACCCTAACCCGAACCCTAACCCGAATCCTACCCCTAACCCTAATCCGAACCCTAACCCTAACCCTAACCATAACCCTAACCCGAACCCTAACACTAACCCTAACCCTAACCCGAACCCTAACCCTAACCCTAACCCTAACACGAACCCTATCCTGAACCCTAACCCTAACCCTAACCCGAACCCTAAACCTAACCCTAACCCGAACCCGAACCCTAACCCTAACCCTAACCCTAATCCGAACCCTAACCGTAACACTAACCCTAACCCGAAACCGAACCCTAACCCTAACCCTAACCCTAACCCGAACCCTAACCCTAACCCTAACCCTAACACGAACCCTATCCTGAACCCTAACCCTAACCCTAACCCGAACCCTAACCCTAACCCTAACCCTAACCCGAACCCTAACCGTAACCCTAACCCTAAACCTACCCCTAACCCGAACCCTAACCCTAACCCTAACCCTAACCCGAACCCTAACCGTAACCCTAACCCTAACCCTAACCCGAACCCTAACCCTAACCCTAACCCGAACCCTAACCCTAACCCTAACCCTAACACGAACCCTATCCTGAACCCTAACCCTAAACCTAACCCGAACCCTAACCCTAACGCTAACCCTAACCCGAACCCTAACCGTAACCCTAACACTAACCCTAACCCGAACCCTAACCCTAACCCTAACCCGAACCCTAACCCTAACCCTAACCCTAACACTAACCGGAACGGTAACCCTAACCCTAACCCTAACCCTAAACCTAACCCTAACCCAAACCCTAACCCTAACCCTAACCCTAACTCGAACCCGAACCCTAACCCGAACCCTACCCCTAACCCTAATCCGAACCCTAACCCTAAACCTAACCCTAACCCTAACCCTAACCCGAACCCTAACCCTAACCAGAATCCTAACCCTAACCCTAACACTAACCCGAACCCTAACACGAACCCTAACCCTAAACCGAACCCTAACCCTAACCCTAACCCTAACCCTAACCCGAACCCTAACCCTAACCTTAACCGGAACCCTAACCCTAACCCTAACCCGAACCCGAACTCTAACCCCTTACCCGAATCCTAACCCTAACCCGAACCCTAACCCGAACCCTAACCCTAACCCTAACCCCGAACCCGAACCCTACCCTAACCCTAACCATAACCTGAACCCTAACCCGAACACTAACCCTAACACGAACCCGAACACTAACCCTGACCCAAACCCGAACACTAACCCTAACCCTAACCCCGAACACGAACCCTACCCTAACCCTAACCCTAACCCTAAACCTAACCCGAACCCCAACCCTAAACTTAACCGGAACCCTAACCCTAACCCTAACCCGAACCCGAACTCTAACCCCTTACACGAATCCTAACACTAACCCGAACCCTAACCCGAAACCTAACCCTAACCCTAACGCCGAAACCGAACCCTACCCTAACCCTAACCATTACCCGAATCCTAACCCGAACACTAACCCTAACACGAACCAGAACCCTAACCCTAACCCGAACCCGTACCCGAACCCTAACCCCTTACCCAAATCCTAACCCTAACCCGAACCCTAACCCGAACGCTAACCCTAACCCGAACCCTAACCCTAACCCTAACCCTAACACGAACCCTATCCTGAACCCTAACCCTAACCCTAACCCGAACCCTAACCCTAACCCTAACCCTAACCCGAACCCTAACCGTAACACTAACACTAACCCTAACCCGAACCCTAACCCTAACCCTAACCCGAACCCTAACCCTAACCCTAACCCTAACACTAACCGGAACGGTAACCCTAACCCTAACCCCTAACCCTAAACCTAACCCTAACCCAAACCCTAACCCTAACCCTAACCCTAACTCGAACCCGAACCCTAACCCGAACCCTACCCCTAACCCTAATCCGAACCCTAACCCTAAACCTAACCCTAATCCTAACCCTAACCCGAACCCTAACCCTAACCAGAATCCTAACCCTAACCCTAACACTAACCCGAACCCTAACACGAACCCTAACCCTAAACCGAACCCTAACCCTAACCCTAACCCTAACCCTAACCCGAACCCTAACCCTAACCTTAACCGGAACCCTAACCCTAACCCTAACCCGAACCCGAACTCTAACCCCTTACCCGAATCCTAACCCTAACCCGAACCCTAACCCGAACCCTAACCCTAACCCTAACCCCGAACCCGAACCCTACCCTAACCCTAACCATAACCTGAACCCTAACCCGAACACTAACCCTAACACGAACCCGAACACTAACCCTGACCCAAACCCGAACACTAACCCTAAACCTAACCCCGAACACGAACCCTACCCTAACCCTAACCCTAACCCTAAACCTAAACCGAACCCCAACCCTAAACTTAACCGGAACCCTAACCCTAACCCTAACCCGAACCCGAACTCTAACCCCTTACACGAATCCTAACCCTAACCCGAACCCTAACCCGAAACCTAACCCTAACCCTAACCCCGAAACCGAACCCTACCCTAACCCTAACCATTACCCGAATCCTAACCCGAACACTAACCCTAACACGAACCAGAACCCTAACCCTAACCCGAACCCGTACCCGAACCCTAACCCCTTACCCAAATCCTAACCCTAACCCGAACCCTAACCCGAACGCTAACCCTAACCCTAACCCCGAACCCGAACCCTTACCCTAACCCTAACCCTAAACGAACCCTAACCCGAACCCGAACCCTAACCCTAACCCGAACCCGAACCCTAACCCTAACCCTAACCTGAAACCTAACCCTAACACGAACCCTAACCCTAACCCTAACCCTAACCCTAACCCTAACACGAACCCTAACCCTAACCCTAACCCTAACCCGAACCCTAACCCTAACCATAACCCGACACCTATCCCGAACCCTAACGCGAACCCTAACCCTAAACCTAACCCTAACCCTAACACTAAACCTAACCTGAACCCTAACCCGAACCCGAACCCTAACGTAACCCGAACCCTAACCCTAACCCAAACCCTAACCCTAACCCGAACCCTAACACTAACCCGAACCCTAACCCTAACCAGAACCCGAAACCTAACACTAACCCTAACCGGAACCCTAACCCTAACCCTAACCCTAACCCAAACCCTAACCCTAACCCGAACCCTAACCCGAACCCGAACCCGAACCCTAACCCTAACCCGAACCCTAACCCTAACCCTAACCCGAACCCGAACCCTAACCCTTACCCTAACCCGAACCCTAACCCGAACCCTACCCCTAACTCTAATCCGAACCCTAACCCTAACCCTAACCCTAACCCTAACCCGAACCTTAACCCTAACCCGAACCCTAACCCTAACCCTAACCCTAACCCTAACCCGAACCCTAACCCGAACACTAAACCTAACGCTAACCCGAACCCTAACCCGAACCCGAACCCTAACCCTAACCCGAACCCGAACCCTAACCCTAACACTAAACCGAACCCTAAACCTAACCTGAACCCTAACCCTAACCCTAAACCTAACCCGAACCCTAACTCTAACCCTTAACCGACCGCTAACCCGAACCCTAACGCGAACCCTAACCCTAACCCTAACCCTAACCAGAACCTTAACCCTAACCCTAACCCGAACCCTAACCCTAACCCTAACCCTAACCCTAACCCTAAACCGAACCCTAACCCTAACCCTAACCCTAACCCGAACCCTAACCCGAACACTAAACCTAACGCTAACCCTAACCCTAACCTGATCCCTAACCATAACCCTAACCCGAACACTAACCCTAACCGTAACCCTAAACCTAACCCGAACCCAAACCCTAACCCTAACCCCTAACCCTAACCCTAATCCTAACCCAAACCCTAACCCTAACCCCTAACCCTAACCCTAAACCTATACCGAACCCGAACCCTAACCCTAACCCTAACCCTAACCCTAACACTAACCCGAACCCTAACCCCTAACCCTAACCCTAAACCTAACCCTAACCCGAACCCTAACACTAACACTACCTCCTAAACCTAACCCTAACCCTAACCCGAACCCTAACCCTAACCCGAACCCTAACCCTAACCCGAACCCTAACCCGAACCCTGACCCTAACCCGAACTCGAACCCTACCCCTAACCCGAAACCTAACACTAACCCGAACCCTAACCCTAACACTAACCCTAACCCGAACACGAACCCTAACCCTAACCCGAACCCGAACCCTAACCCGAACCCAACCCTAACCCTAACACTAACCCTAAACCGAACCCGAACCCTAACCCTAACCCTAACCCTAACACTAACCCTGACCCTAACCCGAAACCTAACCCGAACCCGAACCCTAACGCTAATCCTAACCCTAACCCTAACCCGAACCCTAAACCTAACCCGAACCCTGACCTAACCCTAACCCTAACCCGAACCCTAACCCTAACCCTAACCCGACACCTAAACCGAAACCTAACCCTAACCCTAACCCGAACCCTAAACCTAACCCTAACCCGAACCCTAACCCTAACCCGAACCCTAACCCTAACCCTAACCCTAAGCCTAACCCGAACCCTAACCCGAACCCTAACCCTAACCCTAACCTGAACCCTAACCCTAACCCTAACCCGAACCCTAAAACTAACCCTAACCGGAACCCTAACCCTAACCCTAACCCGAACCCGAACCCTAACCCCTTACCCGAATCCTAACCCTAACCCGAACCCTAAACCGAACCCTAACCCTAACCCTAACCCCGAACCCGAACCCTAACCCGAACCCGAACCCTAACCCTAACCCTAACCCGAACCCGAAACTTAACCCTAACCCTAGCCCGAACCCTAACCCTAAACCTAACCCGAACCCGAACCCTAAACCTAACCCTAACCCGACACCTATCCCGAACCCTAACGCGAACCCTAATCCTAAGCCTAACCCTAACCCTAACTCTAACCCTACCCCTGACCCTAACCCTAACCCGAACCCTAACCCGAACACGAACCCTAACCCGAACCCGAACCCTATCCCTAACCCGAACCCTAACCCTAACCCGAACCCTAACACGAACCCGAACCCTAACCCTAACCCGAACCCGAACCCTAACACTAACCCTAACCGGAACCCTAACCCTAACCCGAAACCTAACCCTAACCCAAACCCTAACCCTAACCCGAACCCTAAACCTAACCCTAACCCGAACTCTAACCCTAACCCGAACCCTAACCCTAACCCTAACCCGAACCCGAAACCTAAGCCTAACCCTAACCCGAACCCGAACCCTAACCCTAACCCGAACCCTAACACTAACTCGAACCCTAACCCTAACCCGAACCCCAACCCTAACACTAACCCTAACCAGAACCCTAACCCTAACCCTAACCCGAACCCGAACCCTAACAACCTTACCCGAATCCTAACCCTAACCCGAACCCTAACCCGAACCCTAACCCTAACCCTAACCGTAACCCCGAACCCGAACCCTAACCCTAACCCTAACCCTAAGCCTAACCTGAACCCTAAGCCGAACCCGAACCCTAACCCTAACCCGAAACTGAACCCTAACCCTAACACTAACCCACACCCGAACCCGAACCGTAACCCTAACCCGAAACCTAACCCGAATCCTACCCCTAACCCTAATCCGAACCCTAAACCTAACCCTAACCCTAACCCGAACCTTAACCCTAACCCGAACCCTAACCCTAACCCTAACCCTAACCCTAACCCGAACCCTAACCCGAACACTAACCCTAACCCTAACCCGAACCCTAACCCTAAACCTAACCCTAACCCTAAACCGAACCCTAACCCTAACCTTAACCGGAACCCTAACACTAACCCTTACCCGAACCCGAACCCTAACCCCTTACCCGAATCCTAACCCTAACCCGAACCCTAACCCGAAACCTAACCATAAAGCTAATCCCGAACCCGAACCCTAACCCTAACCCTAACCCTAACCCGAACCCTAACCCTAACCCGAACCCGAACCCTAACCCTAAACCGAACCCGAACCCTAACCCTAACACTAACCCGAACCCTAACCCTAACACTAAACCGAAGCCTAAACCTAACCTGAACCCTAACCCTAACCCTAACCTTAAACCGAACCCTAACTCTAACCCTTACCCTACCAGTAACCCGAACCCTAACGTGAACCCTAACCCTAACCCTAACCCTAACCCGAACCTTACCCTAACCCTAACCCGAACCCTGACCCTAACCCTAACCCTAACCCTAAACCGAACACTAACCCTAACCCTAACCCTAACCCGAACCCTAACCCTAACCCTAACCCTAACCCGAACCCTAACCCTAACCCTAACCCGAAACCTAACCCTAACCCTAACCCTAACCCGAACCCTAACCCTAACCATAACACTAACCCTAACCCTAACCCGAACCCTAACCATAACCCTAACACGAACCCTAACCCTAACCGTAACCCTAACCCTAACCCGAACCCAAACCCTAACCCTAACCCCTAACCCTAACCCTAAACCTAACCCGAACCCTAACCCTAACCCTAATCCTAACCCGAACCCGAACCCTAACCCGAATCCTACCCCTAACCCTAATCCGAACCCTAACCCTAACCTTAACCCTAACGCTAAACCTATACCGAACCCGAACCCTAACCCTAACCCTAACCCTAACCCTAACCCTCACACTAACCCGAACCCTAACCCCTAAACCTAACCCTAACCCTAACCCGAACCCTAACCCGAACCCTAACCCGAACCCTAAACCAAACCCTAACCCTAAACCTAACCCTAACCCGAACCCTAACCGTACCAAAACCCTAACATAACCCTAACCCGAACCCTAACCCTAACCCTAACCCGAACCCTAACCCTAACCGTAACCCTAACCCTAACCCAAACCTTAACCCTAACCTAACCCGAACCCTAAACCTAACCCTAACCCGAACCCTAACCCTAACCCGAAACCTAACCCTAACCCTAACCCTAATCCTAACACGAACCCTAACCCGAACCCTAACCCTAACCCTAACCTGAACCCTAACCCTAACCCTAACCCTAACCCTAACCCGAACCCTAACCCTAACCCTAACCGGAACCTTAACCCTAACCCTAACCCGAACCCGAACCCTAACCCCTTACCCGAATCCTAACCCTAACCCGAACCCTAACACGAACCCTAACCCTAACCCTAACCCCGAACCCGAACCCTAACCCGAACCCGAACCCTAACCCTAACCCGAACCCGAACCTTAACCCTAATCCTAGCCCGAACCCTAACCCTAACCCTAACCCGAACCCGAACCCTAAACCTAACCCTAACCCGACACCTAGCCCGAACCCTAACGTGAACCCTAACCCTAAGCCTAACCCTAACCCTAACCCTAACCCTACCCCTGACCCTAACCCTAACCCGAACCCTAACCTGAACACGAACCCTAACCCTAACCCTAACACTAACCCGAACCCTAACCCTAACCCGAACCCTAACACTAACCCGAACCCTAAAACTAACCCGAACCCGAACCCTAACACTAACCCTAACCAGAACCCTAACCCTAACCCGAACCCTAACCCTAACCCAAACCCTAACCCTAACCCGAACCCTAAACCTAACCCTAACCCGAACCCGAAACCTAAGCCTATCCCTAACCCGAACCCGAACCCTAACCCTTACCCGAACCCTAACACTAACCCGAACCCTAACCCTAACCCGAACCCGAACCCTAAATCTAACCCTAACCAGAACCCTAACCCTAACCCTAACCCGAACCCGAACCCTAACAACCTTACCCGAATCCTAACCTGAACCCGAACCCTAACCCGAACCCTAACCCTAACCCTAAACCCGAACCCGAACCCTAACACTAACCCTAACCCTAAGCCTAAACCGAACCCTAACCCGAACCCGAACCCTAACCCTAACCCGAAACCGAACCCTAACCCTAACCCTAACCCTCACCCGAACCCGAACCGTAACCCTAACCCGAACCCTAACCCGAATCCTACCCCTAACCCTAATCCGAACCCTAACCCTAACCCTAACCATAACCCTAACCCGAACCTTAACCCTAACCCGAACCATAACCCTAACCCTAACCCTAACCCTAACCCGAACCCTAACCCGAACACTAACCCTAACCCTAGCCCGAACCCTAACCCTAAACCCAACCCTAACCCTAAACCGAACCCTAACCCTAACCTTAACCGGAACCCTAACCCTAACTCTAACCTGAACCCGAACCCTAACCCCTTACCCGAATCCTAACCCTAACCCGAACCCTAATTCGAACCCTAACCCGAACCCTAACCCTAAACCTAACCCTAACCCTAAACCGAACCCTAACCCTAACCTTAACCGGAACCCTAACCCTAACTCTAACCCTAACCCTAACCCTAACCCTAACCCTAACCCGAACTCTAACCCGAACACTAAACCTAACGCTAACCCGAACCCTAACCCGAACCCGAACCCTAACCCTAACCCGAACCCGAACCCTAACCCTAACACTAAACCGAACCCTAAACCTAACCTGAACCCTAACCCTAACCCTAAACCTAACCCGAACCCTAACTCTAACCCTTACCCGACCGCTAACCCGAAACCTAACGCGAACCCTAACCCTAACCCTAACCCTAACCCGAACCTTAACCCTAACCCTAACCCGAACCCTAACCCTAACCCTAACCCTAACCCTAACCCTAAACCGAACCCTAACCCTAACCCTAACTCTAACCCGAACCCTAACCCTAACCATAACACTAACCCTAACCCTAACCTGATCCCTAATCATAACCCTAACCCGAACACTAACCCTAACCGTAACCCTAACCCTAACCCGAACCCAAACCCTAACCCTAACCCCTAACCCTAACCCTAACCCTAACCCGAACCCTAACCCTAACCCTAACCCTAACCCGAACCTGAACCTTAAACCGAACCCTACCCCTAACCCTAATCCGAACCCTAACCCTAACCTTAACCCTAACCCTAAACCTATACCGAACCCGAACCCTAACCCTAACCCTAACCCTAACACTAACCCGAACCCTAACCCCTAACCCTAACCCTAAACCTAACCCTAACCCGAACCCTAACACTAACACTACCTCCTAAACCTAACCCTAACCCTAACCCGAAACCTAACCCTAACCCGAACCCTAACCCGAACCCTGACCCTAACCCGAACCCGAACCCTACCCCTAACCCGAAACCTAACCCTAACCCGAACCCTAACCCTAACCCTAACCCTAACCCTAACACTAACCCTGACCCTAACCCGAAACCTAACCCGAACCCGAACCCTAACGCTAATCCTAACCCTAACCCTAACCCGAACCCTAAACCTAACCCGAACCCTGACCTAACCCTAACCCTAACCCGAACCCTAACCCTAACCCTAACCCGACACCTAAACCGAAACCTAACCCTAACCCTAACCCGAACCCTAACCCTAACCCTAACCCGAACCCTAACCCTAACCCGAACCCTAACCCTAACCCTAACCCTAAGCCTAACACGAACCCTAACCCGAACCCTAACCCTAACCCTAACCTGAACCCTAACCCTAACCTTAACCCGAACCCTAACCCTACCCTAACCCGAACCCTAACCCGAACCCGAACCCTAACCCGAAACCGAACCCTAACCCTAACCCTAACCCGAACCCTAACCCTAACCCTAACCCGAACCCTAAACTTAACCCGAACCCTGACCTAACCCTAACCCTAACCCGAACCCTAACCCTAACCCTAACCCGACACCTAAACCGAAACCTAACCCTAACCCTAACCCGAACCCTAACCCTAACCCTAACCCGAATCCTAACCCTAACCCTAACCCTAACCCGAAACCTAACCCTAACCCGAACCCTAACCCTAACCCGAACCCTAACCCTAAACCTAACCCGAATCCTAACCCTAACCCTAACCCTAACCCGAAACCTAACCCTAACCCGAACCCTAACCCTAACACGAACCCTAACCCTAAACCTAACCCGAACCCTAAACCTAACCCTAACCCGACCCCTAACCCTAACCCGAACCCTAACCCTAACACTAACACTAACCCGAACCCGAACCCTAACCCTAAACCTAAGCCGAACCCTAACCCTAACCCGAGCCATAACACTAAACCTAACCCGAACCCTAACCCTAACCCGAACCCGAACCCTAACCCTAAATCTAACCGGAACACTAACCCTAACCCTAACCCGAACCCTAACCCTAACCCTAACCTGAACACTAACCCCTAACCCTAACCCGAACCCGAAACCTAACCCGAACCCTAACCCTAACCCTAACCCGAACCCTAACCCTAACCCTAACCCTAACCCTAAACCTAACTCTCACCCGAACCCTAACCCTAAACCGAACCCTAAACCGATCCCTAACCCTAACCCTAAACCTAACCCTAAACCTAACCCTAACCCGAAACCTCACCGTAACCCAAACCCTAACCCTAACCCTAAACCTAACCCGAACCCTAACCCGAACCCTAACCCGAACCCTAAGCTAACCCTGACCCGAACCCTAACCCGAACCCTAACCCTAACCCTAACTGGAACCATAACCCTAACCCTAACCCGAACACTAACCTGAACCATAACCCTAACCCTAACCCTAACCCTAACCCGAACCCTAACCCTAACCCTAACCCGAACCCGAACCCTAACCCGAACCCTAACCCTAACCCTAACCCGAACCCTAACCCGAACTCAACCCCTAACCCTAACCCGAACCCGAACCCTAACCCGAACCCGAACCCTAACCCGAACCCGAAACCGAACCCTAACCCTAACCCGAACCCGAACACTAACCCTAACCCGAGCCCTAACCCGAGCCCTAACCCTAACCCTAACCCTAACCCGAACCCTAACCCTAACCCGAACCCTAACGCTAAACCTAACCCTAAACCTAACCCGAACCCTAACCCGAACCCTAACCCGAACCCTAACCCTAAACCTAACCCGAACCCTAAACCTAAACCTAACCCGAAACCTAACACGAACCCTAACCCTAACCCGAACACTAACCCGAACCCTAACCCTAACCCTAACCCTAAACCTAACCCTCACCCGAACCCTAACCCTAACCCGAATCCTAAACCGATCCCTAACCCGAACCCTAAACCTAACCCTAAACCTAACCCTAACCCGAACCCTCACCCTAACCCGAACCCTAACCCTAACCCTAACCCTAACCCGAACCCTAACCCGAACCCTAACCCGAACCCTAAGCTAACCCTGACCCGAACCCTAACCCGAACCCTAACCCTAACCATAACTGGAACCATAACCCTAACCATAACCCGAAACCTAACCCGAACCATAACCCTAACCCTAACCCTAACCCTAACCCGAACCCTAACCCTAACCCTAACCCGAACCCGAATCCTAACCCGAAACCTAACCCTAACCCTAACCCGAACCCTAACCCGAACCCAACCCCTAACCCTAACCCGAAACCGAACCCTAACCCGAACCCGAACCCTAACCCGAACCGGAACCCGAACCCTAAACCTAACCCGAACCCGAACCCGAACCCTAACCCTAACCCTAACCCGAACCCAGACCTAATCCTAACCCTAACCCGAACCCGAACCCTAACCCTAACCCTAACCCTAACCCTAACCCGAACCCTAACCCTAACCCGAACCCTAACCCTAACCCTAACCCTAAACCTAACCCGAACCCTAACCCGAACCCTAACCCTAAACCTAACCCGAACCCTAACCCTAAACCTAACCCGAAACCTAACACGAACCCTAACCCTAACCCTAAACCGAACCCTAACCCGAACACTAACCCGAACCCTAACCATAACCCTAACCCTAAACCTAACCCGAACCCTAACCCTAACCCTAACCGGAACCCTAACCCTAACCCGAAACCGAACCCGAACCCTAACACTTTACCCGAATCCTAACCCTATCCGGAACCCTAACCCGAACCCTAACCCTTACCCTAAACCCTAACCCTAATCCGAACCCGAACCCTAACCCGAACCCAACCCTAACCCTACCCCGAATCCTAAACTTAACCCTAACCCGAAACCAAACCCGAACCCTAAACCTAACCCTAACCCTAACCCAAACCCTAACCCTAACCCTAACCCAAACACGAACCCTAACCCGAACCCGAACCCTAACCCTAACCCGAAACCCGAACCCTAACCCTAACCCGAACCCGAACCCGAACCCTAACCCTAACCCTGACCCGAACCCTAAACCTAATCTAACCCTAACCCTAACCCGAACCCTAACCCTAACCCTAACCCTAACCCTAACCCGAACCCTAACCCTAACCTGAACCCTAACGCTAACCCTAACCCTAAACCTAACCCGAACCCTAACCCTAACCCGAACCCTAACCCTAAACCTAACCCGAACCCTAACCCTAAACCTAACCCGAACCCTAACCCGAACCCTCACCCGAACCCTAACCCTAACCCTAACCCTAAACCTAACCCGAACCCTAACACTAAACCTAACCCGAACCCTAACCCGAACCCTAACCCGAACCCTAACCCTAACCCTAACCCTAACCTGAACCCTAACCCTAACCCTAACCCTAACCCTACCCTAACCCGAACCCTAACCCTAATCCTAACCCGAACCCTTATCCGAAACCTAACGCTAATCCGAACCCTAACCCTAACCCTAACCCTAACCCTAACACCTAACGCTAACCCTAACCCTAACTCTAACCCTAAAACCTTACCCTAACCCTAACCCTAACCCTAACCCGAACCCGAACCCTAACCCTAACCCTAACCCGAACCCTAACCCTAACCCTCACCCTATCCCTAACCCGATACCTAACCCTAACCCTAACCTTAACCCTAACCCTAACCCTAACCCCTTACACTAAACCAAACCCTAAAAATAACCCGAACCCTAACCCTAATCCTAACCCGAACCCTAACCCTAACACTAACCCGAACCCTAACTCGAACCCTAACCCGAAACCTAAACCTAATCCTAACCCTAACCAGAACCCTAACCCAAAATCTAACTCGACCCTAACCCTAACCCTTAACCCTAACCCTAACCCGAAACCTAACCCTAACCCTATCCCGAACCCTAACCCTAACCCGAACCCTAACCCTAACCCTAACCCTAAACCGAACCCAACACGAACCCGAACACTAACCCGAACCCGAACCCTAACCCTAACCCTAACTCTAACCCAAACCCTAACCCGAACCCTAACTCGAACCCTAACCCTAACCCGAACCCTAACCCGAACCCGAAACTTAACCCTAACCCTAACCCGAACCCGAACCCTAACCCTAACCCTAACCCGAACCCTAACCCTAACCCGAACCCTAACCCGAACCCTATCCCGAACCCCAACCCTAACCCTAACCCGAACCCGAAAACTAAACCCTAACCCTAACACGAACCCGAACCCTAACACCTAACCCTAACCCGAACCCGAACCCTAAACCTAAACCTAACCCTAACCCGAACCCTAACACTAACCCGAACCCTAACCCTAACCCTAACCCGAACCCTAACCCTAACATTAACCCTAACCCTAACCCTAAACCTAACCCGAACCGTAACCCTATCACCTAACCCGAACCCTAACCCTAACCAGAACCCTAACCCTAACCCGAACCCTAAACCTAAACCTAACCCGAAACCTAACCCTAACCCGAACCCTACCCCTAACCCTAACCCTAACCCGAACCCTAACCTGAACCCTAAACCGAACCCTAACACTAACCCTAACCCAAACCCTAACCCGAACCCTACCCCTAACCCTAACCCTAACCCAAACCCTAATCCGAACCCTAACCCAAACCCTAACACGAACCCTAACCCTAACCCTAACCCGAACCCGAACCGGAACCCTAACCCGAACCCTAACCCGAACCCTAACCCGAACCGTAACCCGAAACCTAAACCTAAACTTATTCCAAAACCTAACCCGAACCCTAAGCCTAACACGAACCCGAACACTAACCCTAACCCCAACCCTAACCCGAACCCTAACCCGAACCCTAACCCGAACCCTAACCCGAACCCTAACCCTAACCCGAACCCTAACCCGAACCCTAACCCGATCCCAAACCCG
>JAVLSZ010000083.1:475000-582500 GCA_032313775.1 Urocyon cinereoargenteus
CTAACCCTAACTCTAACCCGAACCCTAACCCTAACCCGAACCCTAACCCTAACACTAACCCTAACCCGAACACTAACCCTAAACCGAACCCTAACCCTAAACCTAACCCGAAACCTAACCCTAACCCGAATCCGAACCCTAACGCTAAACCTAACCCGAACACTAACCCTAACCCTAACCCGAACCCTAACCCTAAAACTAACCTGAACACTAACCCCTAACCCTAACCCGAACCCTAACCCTAACCCTAACTCTAACCCTAAACCTAACCCTCACCCGAACCTTAACCCTAACCCGAACCCTAAACCGAACCCTAACCCGAAACCTAAACCTAACCCTAACCCTAACCCTAACCCGAACCCTAACCCTAACCGGAACCCTAACCCTAACCCTAACCCTAACCCGAACCCGAACCCTAATCCGAACCCTAACCCGAACCCTAACCCTAACCCTAACCCGAACCCTAACCCGAACCCTAACCCTAACCCTAACCCTAACCCGAACCCTATCCCGAACCCTAACCCGAACCCTAACCCTAACCCTAACCCGAACCCTAACCCGAACCCTACCCCTAACCCTAACCCTAACCCTAACCCTAACCCTAACCCTACCCGAACCATAACCCCTTACCAGAATCCTAACCCTAACCCGAACCCGAACCCGAACCCTAACCCTAACCCGAACACTAACCCTAACCGTAACCCTAACCCTAACCCGAACCCTACACTAACCCTAACCCCTAACGCTAACCCTAACCCTAACCCGAACCCTAACCCTAACCCTAACCATAACCCGAACCCGAACCCTAACCCGAACCCTGACCCTAACCCGAACCCTAAACCTAACCCTAACCCGAACCCGAATCCTAAACCTAACCCTAACCCTAACCCGAACCTTAACCTGAAACCTAACCCTAACCCTAACCCGAACCCTATCCCTAACCCTTACACTAACCCTAACCCTAACCCTAAACCGAACCCTAACCCTAACTCTAACCGAACCCTAATCCGAACCCTAACCCTAACCCTAATCCTAACCCTAACACTAACCCCTAACCCTAACCCGAAACCTAACCCTAACCCTAACCCGATCCCGAACCCTAACACCTAACCCTAACCCGAACCTGAACCCTAAACCTAACCCTAACCCTAACCCGAAACCTAACCCTAACCCGAACCCTAACCCTAACCGTAACCCGAACCCTAACCCTAACATGAACCCTAACCCTAACCCTAACCCTAACCCGAACCGTAACCCTAACCCCTAACCCGAACCCTAACCCTAACCCGAACCCTAACCCTAACCCGAACCCTAACCCTAACCCTAACCCGAAACCTAACCCTAACCCGAAACCTAACCCTAACCCTAACCCTAACCCTAACCCGAACCCTAACCTGAACCCTAACCCGAACCCTAACCCTAACCCCAACCCAAACCCTAACCCGAACCCTAGCCCTAACCCTAACCCTAACCCAAACCCTAACCCGAACCCTAACCCAAAACCTAACCCGAACCCTAACCCTAACCCTAACCCGAACCCGAACCCGAACCCTAACCCGAACCCTAACCCGAAACCTAACACGAACCGTAACCCGAACCCTAAACCTAACCCTATTCCGAAACCTAAACCGAACCCTAAGCCTAACACGAACCCGAACACTAACCCTAACACCAACCCTAACCCGAACCCTAACCTGAACCCTAACCCGAACCCTAACCCACCCGAACCCTAACCCGATCCCAAACCCGAACCCTAACCCTAACACTAAACCGAACGCTAACCCTAACCCTAACCCGAACCCGAATCCTAACTGTAACACGAACCCTAACCCGAACCCGAACCCGAACCCTAACCCTAACCCGAACCCTAACGCTAACCCTAACCCTAAACCTAACCCGAACCCTAACCCGAATCCTAACTGTAACACGAACCCTAACCCGAACCCTAACCCGAACCCTAAACCTAACCCGAAACCTAACGCTAACCCTAACCCTAAACCTAACCCGAAACCTAACCCGAACCCTAACACTAACCCTAAACCGAACCCTAACCCGAACACTAACCCGAAACCTACCCCTAACCCTAACCCTAAACCTAACCCGAACCCTAACCCTAACCCTAACCGGAACACTAACCCTAACCCGAACCCGAACCCTAACCCTTTACCCGAATCCTAACCCTATCCGGAACCCTAACCTGAACCCTAACCCTAACCCTAAACCCTAACCCTAATCCGAACCCTAACCCTAACCTGATCCCAACCCTAACCCTAACCCGAATCCTAACCTAACCCTAACCCGAACCCTAACCCGAACCCTAACCCTAACCCTAACCCTAACCCAAACCCTAACCCTAACCCTAACCCAAACGCGAAACCTAACCCGAACCCGAACCCTAACCCTAACCCGAAACCCGAACCCTAACACTAACCCGAACCCGAACCCGAACCCTAACCCTAACCCTGACCCGAGCCCTAAACCTAATCTAACCCTAACCCTAACCCGAACCCTAACCCTAACCCTAACCCGAACCCTAACCCTAACCCGAACCCTAAAGCTAACCCTAACCCTAAACCTAACCCGAACCCTAACCCGAACCCTAACCCGAACCCTAACCCTAACCCGAACCCTAAACCGAACCCTAACCCTAACCCTAACCCTAACCCTAACCTGAACCCTAACCCTAACCCTAACCCGAACCCTAACCCTAACCCTAACCCTAACCCTAACCCGAACACTAACCCTAACACTAAACCTACCCCTAAACCTAATCCGAAACCTAACGCTAACCCGAACCCTAACCCTAACCCTAACCCTAACCCTAACACCTAACCCTAACCCTAACCCTAACTCTAACCTTAAAACCTTACCCTAACCCTAACCCTAACCCTAACCCTAACCCGAAACCTAACCCTAACCCTAACCCGAACCCTAACCCTATCCCTAACCCTATACCTAACCCGATCCCTAACCCTAACCCTAACCCTAAACCTAACACGAACCCTAACCCTAACCCGAACCCTAACGCTAACCCTAACCCTAAACCTAACCCGAACCCTAACCCGAACCCTAACAAGAACCCTAACCCTAAACCTAACCCGAACCCTAACACTAAACCTAACCCGAACCCTAACCCGAACCCTAACCCGAACCCTAACCCTAACCCTAAACCTAACCCTAACCTGAACCCTAACCCTAACCCTAACCCGATCCCTAACCCTAACCCTAACCCTAACCCTAACCCGAAACCTAACCCTAACCCTAAACCTAACCCTAACCCTAATCCGAACCCTAACCCTAATCCTAACCCGAACCCTAATCAAAACCTAACGCTAACCCGAACCCTAACCATAACCCTAACCCTAACCCTAACACCTAACCCTAACCCTAACCCTAACTCTAACCCTAAAACCTTACCCTAACCCTAACCCTAACGCTAACCCTAACCCGAACCCTAACCCTAACCCTAACCCGAACCCTAACCCTAACCCTAACCCTATCCCTAACCCGATCCCTAACCCTAACCCTAACCCTAACCCTAACCCCTTACCCTAAACCAAACCCTAAACCTAACCCGAACCCTAACCCTAATCCTAACCCGAAACCTAACCCTAACCCTAACCCGAACCCTAACTCGAACCCTATCCCGAAACCTAACCCTAACCCTAACCCTAACCAGAACCCTAACCCGAACTCTAACTCGACCCTAACCCTAAACCTTAACCCTAACCCTAACCCGAAACCTAACCCAAACCCTATCCCGAACCCTAACCCTAACCCGAACCCTAACCCTAACCCTAACCCTAAACCGAACCCAACACGAACCCGAACCCTAACCCGAACCCGAACCCTAACCCTAACCATAACTCTAACCCAAACCCTAACCCGAACCCTAACTCGAACCCTAACCCTAACCCGAACCCTAACCCGAACCCGAAACTTAACCCGAATCCTAACCCGAACCCGAACCCTAAACCCAACCCTAACCCGAACCCTAACCCTAACCCGAACCCTAACCCTAACCCTAACCCCGAACCCGAACCCTAACCCTAACCCTAACCCTAACCCGAAACCTATCCAGAACCCTATCCCGAACCCCAACCCTAACCCTAACCCGAACCCGAAACCTAAACCCTAACCCTAACCCGAACCCTAACACCTAACCCTAACCCGAACCCTAACCCTAACCCTAACCCTAACCCTAACCCGAACCCTAACCTGAACCCTAAACCGAACCCTAACCCTAACCCTAACCCAAACACTAACCCGAACCCTACCCCTAACACTAACCCTAACCCAAACCCTAATCCGAACCCTAACCCAAACCCTAACCCGAACCCGAACCCTAACCCTAACCCGAACCCGAACCCGAACCCTAACCCGAACCCTAACCCGAACCCTAACCCGAACCGTAACCCGAACCCTAAACCTAACCCTATTCCAAAACCTAACCCGAACCCTAAGCCTAACACGAACCCGAACACTAAACCTAACCCCAACCCTAACTCGAACCCTAACCCGAACCCTAACCCGAACCCTAACCCGATCCCAAACCCGAACCCTAACCCTAACCCTAAACCGAACGCTAACCCTAACCCTAACCCTAACCCTAACCCGAACCCTAAACCTAACCCGAACCCTAACCCTAACCATAAACCTAACCCGAACCCTAACCCTAACCCCTAACCCTAACCCTAACCCTAACCCTAACCTAACCCCTAAACCTAACCCTAACCCTAACCCTAACCCGAACCCTAACCCTAACCCGAACCCTAACCCTAACCCGAAACCTAACCCTAAACCGAACCCTAACCCTAACACTAACCCGAACCCTAAACTTAACCCTAACCCGAACCCTAACCCTAACCCGAAACCTAACCCTAACCCGAATCCTAACCCTAACCCGAACCCGAACCCTAACTCGAACACTAACCCTAATCCTAACCCTAACACAAACCCTAACCCTAACCCTAACCCGAACCCTAACCCTAACCCTAACCCTAACCCTAACCTAACCCCTAAACCTAACCCTAACCCTAACCATAACCCGAACCCCAACCCTAACCCGAACCCGAACCCTAACCATAACCCTAACCCGAACCCTAACCCTAACACTAACCCGAACCCTAACCCTAACCCGAACCCTAAACCTAACCCTAACCCGAACCCTAACCCTAAACCTAACCCGAATCCTAACCCTAACCCTAACCCGAACCATAACCCGAACACTAACCCTAATCCTAACCCTAACACAAACCCTAACCCTAACCCTAACCCGAACCCTAACCCTAATCCTAACCCGAACCCTAACCCTAACCCTAACCCTAACCCTAAACCTAACCCGAACCCTAACCCTAAACCTAACCCGAACCCTAAACCTAACCCTAACCCGAACCCTAACCCGAACCCTAACCCTAAACCTAACCCGAAACCTAAACCTAACCCTAACCCGAACCCTAACCCTAACACTAACCCTAACCCGAACCCTAACTCTAACCCGAACCCTAAACCTAAACCTAAGCCGAACCCTAACCCTAACCCGAGCCCTAACCCTAAACCTAACCCGAAACCTAACCCTAACCCGAACCCGAACCCGAACCCTAACCCTTTACCCGAATCCTAACCCTATCTGGAACCCTAACCTGAACACTAACCCTAACCCTAAACCCTAACCCTAATCCGAACCCTAACCCTAACCCGAACCCAACCCTAACCCTAACCCGAATCCTAACCCTAACCCAAAACCGAACCCTAACCCGAACCCTAACACGAACCCTAACCCTAACCCTAACCCTAACCCAAACCCTAACCCTAACCCTAACCCGAACGCGAACCCTAACCCGAACCCGAACCCTAACCCTAACCCGAAACCCGAACCCTAACCCTAACCCGAACCCGAACCCGAACCCTAACCCTAACCCTGACCCGAACCCTAAACCTAATCTAACCCTAACCCTAACCCGAACCCTAACCCTATTCCTAACCCGAATCCTAACTCTAACCCGAACCCTAACTCGAACCCTAACCCGAAACCTAACCCTAACCCTAACCCTAACCCTAATCCGAACCCTAACCCTAACCCGAACCCTAACGCTAACCCTAAACCTAAACCTAACCCGAACCCTAACCCGAACCCTAACCCGAACCCTAACCCTAAACCTAACCCGAACCCTAACCCTAAACCTAACCCGAACCCTAACCCGAACCCTAACCCGAACCCTAACACTAATCCGAAACCTAAACCTAACACTAACCTTAAACCTAACCCTAACCTAAACCGAACCCTAAACCTAACCCTAACCCTAACCCTAACCCTAACCCGAACCCTAACCCTAAACCTAACCCGAACCCTAAACCTAACCCTAACATGAAATCTAACCCTAACCCGAACCCTAACCCTAACCCGAATCCGAACCCTAAACCCTAACCCTAATCCGAACCCTAACCCTAACCCGAACCCAACCCTAACCCTAACCCGAATCCTAACCCTAACCCAAAACCGAACCCTAACCCGAACCCTAACACGAACCCTAACCCTAACCCTAACCCTAACCCAAACCCTAACCCTAACCCTAACCCGAATGCGAACCCTAACCCGAACCCGAACCTTAACCCTAACCCGAAACGCGAACCCTAACCCTAACCCGAACCCGAACCCGAACCCTAACCCTAAACCTGACCCGAAACCTAAACCTAATCTAACCCTAACCCTAACCCGAACCCTAACCCTAATCCTAACCCGAATCCTAACTCTAACCCGAACCCTAACTCGAACCCTAACTCGAAACCTAACCCTAACCCTAACCCTAACCCTAACCCGAACCCTAACCCTAACCCGAACCCTAACGCTAACCCTAAACCTAAACCTAACCCGAACCCTAACCCGAACCCTAACCCGAACCCTAACCCTAAACCTAACCCGAACCCTAAACCTAAACCTAACCCGAACCCTAACCCGAACCCTAACCCGAACCCTAACCCTAATCCGAAACCTAAACATAACACTAACCTGAAACCTAACCCTAACCTAACCCGAACCCTAACCCTAACCCTAACCCTAACCCTAACCCTAACCCGAACCCTAACCCTAACCTAAACCTAACCCTAACCCTAATCCGAAACCTAACGCTAACCCGAACCCTAACCCTAACCCTAACCCTAACCCTAACCCCTAACCCTAACACTAACCCTAACTCTAACCCTAAAACCTTACCCTAAACCTAACCTTAACCCTAACCCGAACCCTAACCCTAACCCTAACCCGAAACATAACCCTAACCCTAAACCTATCCCTAACTCGAACCCTAACCCTAACCCTAACCCTAACCCCAACCCTAACCCTAACCCCTTACCCTAAACCAAACCCTAAACCTAACCCGAACCCTAACCCTAATCCTAACCCGAACCCTAACCCTAACCCTAACCCGAACCCTAACTCGAACCCTAACCCGAAACCTAACCCTAACCCTAACCCTAACCAGATCCTTAACCCGAACTCTAACTCGACCCTAACCCTGACCCTTAACCCTAACCCTAACCCGAAACCTAACCCTAACCCTATCCCGAACCCTACCCTAACCCGAAGCCTAACCCTAACCCTAACCCTAAACCGAACCCAACACGAACCCGAACCCTAACCCGAACCCGAACCCTAACCCTAACCCTAACTCTAACCCAAACCCTAACCCGAACCCTAACTCGAACCCTAACCCTAACCCGAACCCTAACCCGAACCCGAAACATAACCCTAACCCTAACCCGAACCCGAACCCTAACCCTAACCCTAACCCGAAACCTAACCCTAACCCGAACCCTAACCCTAACCCCGAACCCGAACCCTAACCCTAACCCGAACCCTAACCATAACCCAAACCCTAAACCGAACCCAACACGAACCCGAACCCTAACCCGAACCCGAACCCTAACCCTAACCATAACTCTAACCCAAACCCTAACCCGAACCCTAACTCGAACCCTAACCCTAACCCGAACCCTAACCCGAACCCGAAAATTAACCCTAACCCTAACCCGAACCCGAACCCTAACCCTAACCCTAACCCGAACCCTAACCCTAACCCGAACCCTAACCCTAACCCCGAACCCGAACCCTAAACCTAACCCTAACCCTAACCCGAACCCTAACCAGAACCCTCTCCCGAAACCCAACCCTAACCCTAACCCGAACCTGAAACCTAAACCCTAACCCTAACCCGAACCCGAACCCTAAACCTAAACCTAACCCGAACCCTAACCCTAAGCCTAACATGAACTCTAACCCTATCCCGAACCCTAACCCTAACCCTAACCCTAACCCGAACACTAACCCTAACCCTAACCCTAACCGTAACCCGAACCCGAACCCTAACCCGAACCCTACCCCTAACCCTAATCGGAACCCTAACCCTAACCCTAACCCTATCCCGAAACCTAACCCTAACCCTAACCCTAACCCGATCCCTAACCTGAACCCTAAACCTAACCCTAACCCGAACCATAACCCTAACCCTAAACCTAACCCTAACCCGAACACTAACCCTAACCCTAACCCTAACCCAAACCCTGACCCTAACCCTAACCCTAACCCGAACCCTAACACTAACCTGAATCCTAACCCGAACCCGAACCCTAACCGTAACACTAACCCTAAACCGAACCCGAACCCTCACCCTAACCCTAACCCTAACACTAATCCTAACCCTAACCTGAACCCGAAACCTAACCCGAAACCTAACCCAAACTCTAACCCTAACCCGAACCCGAACCCTAACCCTAACCCGAACCCTAACCCTAACCCGAACCCTAACATTAACACTAACCCTAACCAAAACCCAAACCCTAACCCTAAACCTAACCCGAACCCTAACCCTAACCTTAACCGGAACCCTAACCCTAACCCAAACCCGAACCCGAACTCTAACCCCTTACCCGAATCCTAACCCTAACCCGAACCCTAACCCTTACCCTAACCCTAACCCTAACCCTAACCCTAACCCGAACCCTAACCCTAACCCTAACTGAACCCTAATCCGAACCCTAACCCTAACCCTAACCCTAACCCTAACAATAACACTAACCCCTAAGCCTAACCTGAAACCTAACACTAACCCTAACACGAACCCGAACCCTAACGCCTAACCCTAACCCGAACCCGAACCCTAAACCTAACCGTAATTCTAACCCTAACCCTAACCCGAAACCGAACCCTAACCCTAACCCGAACCCTAAAACTAACCCTAACCCGAACCCTAACCCTAACATGAACCCTAAACCTAACCCTAACCCTAACCCTAACCCTAACCCGAACCCTAACCCTAACCCCTACCCCGAACCCTAACCCTAACCCGAACCCGAACCCTAACACGAACCCTAACCCTAACCCTAACCCTAACCCAAACCCTAACCCTAACCCTAACCCGAACGCGAACCCTAACCCGAACCCGAACCCTAACCCTAACCCGAAACCCGAACCCTAACCCTAACCCGAACCCGAACCCGAACCCTAACCCTAACCCTGACCCGAACCCTAAACCTAATCTAACCCTAACCCTAACCCGAACCCTAACCCTATTCCTAACCCGAATCCTAACTCTAACCCGAACCCTAACTCGAACCCTAACCTGAAACCTAACCCTAACCCTAACCCTAACCCTAATCCGACCCTAACCCTAACCCGAACCCTAACGCTAACCCTAAACCTAAACCTAACCCGAACCCTAACCCGAACCCTAACCCGAACCCTAACCCTAAACCTAACCCGAACCCTAACCCTAAACCTAACCCGAACCCTAACCCGAACCCTAACCCGAACCCTAACACTAATCCGAAACCTAAACCTAACACTAACCTTAAACCTAACCCTAACCTAAACCGAACCCTAAACCTAACCCTAACCCTAACCCTAACCCTAACCCGAACCCTAACCCTAAACCTAACCCGAACCCTAAACCTAACCCTAACATGAAATCTAACCCTAACCCGAACCCTAACCCTAACCCGAATCCGAACCCTAAACCCTAACCCTAATCCGAACCCTAACCCTAACCCGAACCCAACCCTAACCCTAACCCGAATCCTAACCCTAACCCAAAACCGAACCCTAACCCGAACCCTAACACGAACCCTAACCCTAACCCTAACCCTAACCCAAACCCTAACCCTAACCCTAACCCGAATGCGAACCCTAACCCGAACCCGAACCTTAACCCTAACCCGAAACGCGAACCCTAACCCTAACCCGAACCCAAACCCGAACCCTAACCCTAAACCTGACCCGAAACCTAAACCTAATCTAACCCTAACCCTAACCCGAACCCTAACCCTAATCCTAACCCGAATCCTAACTCTAACCCGAACCCTAACTCGAACCCTAACTCGAAACCTAACCCTAACCCTAACCCTAACCCTAACCCGAACCCTAACCCTAACCCGAACCCTAACGCTAACCCTAAACCTAAACCTAACCCGAACCCTAACCCGAACCCTAACCCGAACCCTAACCCTAAACCTAACCCGAACCCTAAACCTAAACCTAACCCGAACCCTAACCCGAACCCTAACCCGAACCCTAACCCTAATCCGAAACCTAAACATAACACTAACCTGAAACCTAACCCTAACCTAACCCGAACCCTAACCCTAACCCTAACCCTAACCCTAACCCTAACCCGAACCCTAACCCTAACCCTAAACCTAACCCTAACCCTAATCCGAAACCTAACGCTAACCCGAACCCTAACCCTAACCCTAACCCTAACCCTAACCCCTAACCCTAACCCTAACCCTAACTCTAACCCTAAAACCTTACCCTAAACCTAACCTTAACCCTAACCCGAACCCTAACCCTAACCCTAACCCGAAACATAACCCTAACCCTAAACCTATCCCTAACTCGAACCCTAACCCTAACCCTAACCCTAACCCCAACCCTAACCCTAACCCCTTACCCTAAACCAAACCCTAAACCTAACCCGAACCCTAACCCTAATCCTAACCCGAACCCTAACCCTAACCCTAACCCGAACCCTAACTCGAACCCTAACCCGAAACCTAACCCTAACCCTAACCCTAACCAGATCCTTAACCCGAACTCTAACTCGACCCTAACCCTGACCCTTAACCCTAACCCTAACCCGAAACCTAACCCTAACCCTATCCCGAACCCTAACCCTAACCCGACGCCTAACCCTAACCCTAACCCTAAACCGAACCCAACACGAACCCGAACCCTAACCCGAACCCGAACCCTAACCCTAACCCTAACTCTAACCCAAACCCTAACCCGAACCCTAACTCGAACCCTAACCCTAACCCGAACCCTAACCCGAACCCGAAACATAACCCTAACCCTAACCCGAACCCGAACCCTAACCCTAACCCTAACCCGAAACCTAACCCTAACCCGAACCCTAACCCTAACCCCGAACCCGAACCCTAACCCTAACCCGAACCCTAACCATAACCCAAACCCTAAACCGAACCCAACACGAACCCGAACCCTAACCCGAACCCGAACCCTAACCCTAACCATAACTCTAACCCAAACCCTAACCCGAACCCTAACTCGAACCCTAACCCTAACCCGAACCCTAACCCGAACCCGAAAATTAACCCTAACCCTAACCCGAACCCGAACCCTAACCCTAAACCTAACCCGAACCCTAACCCTAACCCGAACCCTAACCCTAACCCCGAACCCGAACCCTAAACCTAACCCTAACCCTAACCCGAACCCTAACCAGAACCCTCTCCCGAAACCCAACCCTAACCCTAACCCGAACCTGAAACCTAAACCCTAACCCTAACCCGAACCCGAACCCTAAACCTAAACCTAACCCGAACCCTAACCCTAAGCCTAACATGAACTCTAACCCTATCCCGAACCCTAACCCTAACCCTAACCCTAACCCGAACACTAACCCTAACCCTAACCCTAACCGTAACCCGAACCCGAACCCTAACCCGAACCCTACCCCTAACCCTAATCGGAACCCTAACCCTAACCCTAACCCTATCCCGAAACCTAACCCTAACCCTAACCCTAACCCGATCCCTAACCTGAACCCTAAACCTAACCCTAACCCGAACCATAACCCTAACCCTAAACCTAACCCTAACCCGAACACTAACCCTAACCCTAACCCTAACCCAAACCCTGACCCTAACCCTAACCCTAACCCGAACCCTAACACTAACCTGAATCCTAACCCGAACCCGAACCCTAACCGTAACACTAACCCTAAACCGAACCCGAACCCTCACCCTAACCCTAACCCTAACACTAATCCTAACCCTAACCTGAACCCGAAACCTAACCCGAAACCTAACCCAAACTCTAACCCTAACCCGAACCCGAACCCTAACCCTAACCCGAACCCTAACCCTAACCCGAACCCTAACATTAACACTAACCCTAACCAAAACCCAAACCCTAACCCTAAACCTAACCCGAACCCTAACCCTAACCTTAACCGGAACCCTAACCCTAACCCAAACCCGAACCCGAACTCTAACCCCTTACCCGAATCCTAACCCTAACCCGAACCCTAACCCTTACCCTAACCCTAACCCTAACCCTAACCCTAACCCGAACCCTAACCCTAACCCTAACTGAACCCTAATCCGAACCCTAACCCTAACCCTAACCCTAACCCTAACAATAACACTAACCCCTAAGCCTAACCTGAAACCTAACACTAACCCTAACACGAACCCGAACCCTAACGCCTAACCCTAACCCGAACCCGAACCCTAAACCTAACCGTAATTCTAACCCTAACCCTAACCCGAAACCGAACCCTAACCCTAACCCGAACCCTAAAACTAACCCTAACCCGAACCCTAACCCTAACATGAACCCTAAACCTAACCCTAACCCTAACCCTAACCCTAACCCGAACCCTAACCCTAACCCCTACCCCGAACCCTAACCCTAACCCGAACCCTAACCCTAACACGAACCCTAACCCTAACCCTAACCCTAACCCTAACCCGAACCCTAACCGTAACCCGAACCCGAACCCTAACTCTAAACCGAACCCTAAGCCTAACACTAACCCTAACCCTAACCCGAACCCTAACCCTAACCCGAACACTAACCCAAACTCTAACCCTAACCCGAACCCGAACCCTAACCCTAACCCGAACCCTAACCCTAACCAGAACCCTAACACTAACACTAACCCTAACCCGAATCCAAACCCTAACCCTAACCCTAACCCGAACCCTAACCCTAACATTAACCGGAACCCTAACCCTAACCCTACCCCGAACCCGAACTCTAACCCCTTCCCGAATCCTAACCCTAACCCGAACCCTAACCCGAACCCTAACCCTAACCCTTATCCGAACCCTAACCCTAACCCTAAACCTAACCCTAACCCTAACCCGAACTCTAACCCTAATCCTAACCCGAACCCTAACCCTAACCCTAACCCTAACCCGAACCTTAACCTGAACCATAACCCTAACCCGAAACATAACCCTAACCCTAACCCTAACCCTAACCCTAACCCGAACCCTAACCCTAACCCTAACTGAACCCTAATCCGAACCCTAACCCTAACCCTAACAATAACACTAACCCCTAAGCCTAACCCGAAACCTAACCCTAACCCTAACACGAACCCGAACCCTAACACCTAACCCTAACCCGAACCCGAACCCTAAACCTAACCCTAATTCTAACCCTAACCCTAACCCGAAACCGAACCCTAACCCTAACCCGAACCCTAAAACTAACCCTAACCCGAACCCTTACCCTAACATGAACCCTAAACCTAACCCTAACCCTAACCCTAACCCTAACCCGAACCCTAACCCTAACCCCTAACCCGAACCCTAACCCTAACCCGAACCCTAACCCTAACCCGAACCCTAACTCTAACCCTAACCCTAACCCGAACGCTAACCCTAACCCGAACCCTAACCCTAAACCTAACCCGAAACCTAACCCGAACCCTAACCCGAACCCTAACCCTAACCCTAACCCAAACCCTAACCCGAACCCTACCCCTAACCCTAATCCTAACCCAAACCCTAACCCGAACCCTAACCCTAACCCTAACCCGAACCAGAACACTAACCCTAACCCTAACCCTAACCCGAACCCGAACACGAACCATAACCCGAACCCTTACCCGAACCCTAAACCGAACCCTAACCCTAACCCTATTCCGAAACCTAACCCGAACCCTAACCCTAACCCGAACCCGAACACTAACCCTAACCCTAACCCTAACCTTAACCCGAACCCTAACGCCTAACCCGAACCCGTACCCGTACCCTAACCCTAACCTGAACCCTAACCCTAACCCGAACCCTAACCCTGCCCGAACCCTAACCCTAACCCGAACCCTAACCCGAACCCTAACCCGAACCCTAAACCTAAACCTAACCCTAACCCTAACCCTAACCCGAACCCTAACCCGAACCAGAACACTAACCCTAAACCTAACCCTAACCCGAACCCGAACCCGAACCATAACCCGAACCCTTACCCGAACCCTAAACCGAACCCTAACCCTAACCCTATTCCGAAACCTAATCCGAACCCTAACCCTAAACCTAACCCTAACCCCAACACTAACCCGAACCCTAACCCGAACCCTAACCCGAACCATAACCCTAAACCGAACCCTTTCCCGAACCCTAACCCGATCCCTAACCCGAACCCTAACCCTAACCCTAACCCGAACACTAACCCTAAACCTAACCCGAGCCCTAACCCGAACCCTAACACTAACCCTATCCCGAACCCTAACCCTAACCATACCCTAACCCGAACCCTAACCCTAACCCCTAACCCTAACCCTAACCCTAACCCGAACCCGAACCCTAACCCTAACCCTAACCCTTAACCCTAACCCTAACCCTAACCCGAACCCTCACCCTAACCCTAAACCTAACCCTAAACCGAACCCGAAACCTAACCCGAACCTTACCCCTAACCCTAATCGGAACCCTAACCCTAACCCTAAACCTAACCCGAACCCGAACCCTAAACCTAACCCTATCCCGAACCCGAACCCTAACCCTAAACCGAACCCTAACACTAACCCGAACCCTAACCCTAACCCGAAACCTAACCCTAACCCTAACCCGAACCCGAACCCGAACCCTAACCCTAATCCTAACCCGAAGTCTAACCCTAACCCGAACCCAAACCCTAACCCTAACCCGAACCCTAATCCTAACCCTAACCCGAACCCTAAATCTAACCCGAAACCTAACCCTAACCTGAACCCGAACCCGAACTCTGACCCTACCCGAACCCTAACCCTAACCCTAAACCGAACCCTAACCCCAACCCGAACCCTAACCCGAACCCGAACCCTAACCCTAACCCTAACCCGAACCCTAACCCTAACCCGAAACCCTAACCCTAACCCGAACCCTAAACCTAACCCTAACCCGAATCCAAACCCTAACCCTAACCCGAACCCTAACCCGAACACTAACCCTAATCCTAACCCTAACCCAAACCCAAACCCTAATCCTAACCCGAACCCTAACACTAACCCTAACCCGAACCCTAACCCTAACCCTAACCCTAACCCTAACCCTAACCCTAAACCGAACCCTAACCCTAAACCTAACCCGAACCCTAACCCTTAGCCTAACATGAACTCTAACCCTAACCCGAACCCTAACCCTAAACCTAACCCGAACCCGAACCCTAACCCTAACCCTAACCCGACCCCTAACCCGAACCCTAACACATACCCTAACCCTAACCTTAACCCTAACCCTAACCCGAACCCTAACCCTAACCCTAACTCTAACCCGAACCCTAACCCTAACCCGAACCCTACCCTAAACCTAACCCGAACACTAACCCTAACCCGAACCCGAAACCTAACACATACCCTAACCCTAACCTTAACCCTAACCCTAACCCGAACCCTAACCCTAACCCTAAACCGAACCCTAAACCTAAACCTAACCCGAACCCTAACCCTAAGCCTAACATGAACTCTAACCCTATCCCGAACCCTAACCCTAACCCCAACCCTAACCCGAACCCTAACACATACCCTAACCCTAACCCTAACCCTAACCCGAACCCGAACCCTAACCCGAACCCTACCCCTAACCCTAATCCGAACCCTAACCCTAACCCTAACCCTATCCCGAACCCTAACCCTAACCCTAACCCTAACCCGAACACTAACCCGAACCCGAACCCTAACCCTAACACTAACCCTAACCCTAACCTTAACCCTAACCCTAACCCGAACACTAACACTAACCCGAATCCTAACCCGAACCCGAACCCTAACCGTAACACTAACCCTAAACCGAACCCGAACCCTCACCCTAACCCTAACCCTAACACTAACCCTAACCCTAACCAGAACACTAACCCGAACCCGAACCCTAACCCTAACCCTAACCCTACCCCTAACCCTAACCCTAACCCGAACCCTAACCCTAAACCGAACGCTAACACTAACCCGAACCCGAACCCTAACCCGAACCCGAACACTAACCCTAACCTTAACCGGAACCCTAACCCTCACCCGAACCCTAACCGTAACCCAAACCCTAACCCTAACCCGAACCCTAACCCGAACCCTAAACCTAACCCGAACCCTAAACCTAACCCTAACCCGAACCCGTACCCTAACCCGAAACCTAACCCTAAACCTAACCCTAACACGAACCCTAACCCAAACACTAACCCTAACCCGAAACTGAACCCTAACCCTACCCCGAACCTTAACCCTAACCCTAACCCTAACCCTAAACCTAACCCTAACCCGAACCCTAACCCTAACCCTAACCCTAACCCGAAACCTAACCCTAACCCTAACCCTAACCCGAACCCTAACCTGAACCCTAAACCTAACCCTAACCCGAACCCTAACCCTAACCCTAACCCTAACCCTAACCCGAACACTAACCCTAACCCTAAACCTAACCCGAACCCTGATCCTAACCCTAACCCTAACCCTAACCCTAACCCGAAACTGAACTCTAACCCTAAACCTAACAGTAACCCGAACCCGAACCCTAACTCTAACCCGAACCCTAACCCTAACACTAACCCTAACCCTAACCCGAACCCTAACCCTAACCCGAACCCTAACCCTAACCCGAAACCTAACCCAAACTCTAACCCTAACCCGAACCCGAACCCTAACCCTAACCCGAAACCTAACCCTAACCCGAACCCTAAAACTAACACTAACCCTAACCCGAACCCAAACCCTAACCCTAAACCTAACCCAAACCCTAACCTTAACCTTAACCGGAACCCTAACCCTAACCCTACCCCGAACCCGAACTCTAACCCCTTACCCGAATCCTAACCCTAACCCGAACTCTAACCCGAACCCTAACCCTAACCCGAATCCGAACCCTAACCCTAACCCTAACCCGAACCCTAACCCTAACCCTAACCCGAACCTTAACCCTAACCCTACCCCGAACCTTAACCCTAACCCTAACCCTAAACCTAAACCTAACCCTAAACCGAACACTAACCCTAACCCTAACCCTAAAACGTAACCTAACCCTAACCCTAACCCTAACATGAACCCTATCCTGAACCCTAACCCTAACCCTAACCCGAACCCTAACCCTAACCCTAACCCGAACCCTAACCCTAACCCTAACACTAACCCTAACCCCTATCCCGAACCCTAACCCTAACCCGAACCCTAACCCTAACCCGAACCCTAACTCTAACCCTAACCCTAACCCGAACGCTAACCCTAACCCGAACCCTAACCCTAAACCTAACCCGAAACCTAACCCGAACCCTAACCCGAACCCTAACCCTAACCCTAACCCAAACCCTAACCCGAACCCTACCCCTAACCCTAATCCTAACCCAAACCCTAACCCGAACCCTAACCCTAACCCTAACCCGAACCAGAACACTAACCCTAACCCTAACCCTAACCCGAACCCGAACACGAACCATAACCCGAACCCTTACCCGAACCCTAAACCGAACCCTAACCCTAACCCTATTCCGAAACCTAACCCGAACCCTAACCCTAACCCGAACCCGAACACTAACCCTAACCCTAACCCTAACCTTAACCCGAACCCTAACGCCTAACCCGAACCCGTACCCGTACCCTAACCCTAACCTGAACCCTAACCCTAACCCGAACCCTAACCCTGCCCGAACCCTAACCCTAACCCGAACCCTAACCCGAACCCTAACCCGAACCCTAAACCTAAACCTAACCCTAACCCTAACCCTAACCCGAACCCTAACCCGAACCAGAACACTAACCCTAAACCTAACCCTAACCCGAACCCGAACCCGAACCATAACCCGAACCCTTACCCGAACCCTAAACCGAACCCTAACCCTAACCCTATTCCGAAACCTAATCCGAACCCTAACCCTAAACCTAACCCTAACCCCAACACTAACCCGAACCCTAACCCGAACCCTAACCCGAACCATAACCCTAAACCGAACCCTTTCCCGAACCCTAACCCGATCCCTAACCCGAACCCTAACCCTAACCCTAACCCGAACACTAACCCTAAACCTAACCCGAGCCCTAACCCGAACCCTAACACTAACCCTATCCCGAACCCTAACCCTAACCATACCCTAACCCGAACCCTAACCCTAACCCCTAACCCTAACCCTAACCCTAACCCGAACCCGAACCCTAACCCTAACCCTAACCCTTAACCCTAACCCTAACCCTAACCCGAACCCTCACCCTAACCCTAAACCTAACCCTAAACCGAACCCGAAACCTAACCCGAACCTTACCCCTAACCCTAATCGGAACCCTAACCCTAACCCTAAACCTAACCCGAACCCGAACCCTAAACCTAACCCTATCCCGAACCCGAACCCTAACCCTAAACCGAACCCTAACACTAACCCGAACCCTAACCCTAACCCGAAACCTAACCCTAACCCTAACCCGAACCCGAACCCGAACCCTAACCCTAATCCTAACCCGAAGTCTAACCCTAACCCGAACCCAAACCCTAACCCTAACCCGAACCCTAATCCTAACCCTAACCCGAACCCTAAATCTAACCCGAAACCTAACCCTAACCTGAACCCGAACCCGAACTCTGACCCTACCCGAACCCTAACCCTAACCCTAAACCGAACCCTAACCCCAACCCGAACCCTAACCCGAACCCGAACCCTAACCCTAACCCTAACCCGAACCCTAACCCTAACCCGAAACCCTAACCCTAACCCGAACCCTAAACCTAACCCTAACCCGAATCCAAACCCTAACCCTAACCCGAACCCTAACCCGAACACTAACCCTAATCCTAACCCTAACCCAAACCCAAACCCTAATCCTAACCCGAACCCTAACACTAACCCTAACCCGAACCCTAACCCTAACCCTAACCCTAACCCTAACCCTAACCCTAAACCGAACCCTAACCCTAAACCTAACCCGAACCCTAACCCTTAGCCTAACATGAACTCTAACCCTAACCCGAACCCTAACCCTAAACCTAACCCGAACCCGAACCCTAACCCTAACCCTAACCCGACCCCTAACCCGAACCCTAACACATACCCTAACCCTAACCTTAACCCTAACCCTAACCCGAACCCTAACCCTAACCCTAACTCTAACCCGAACCCTAACCCTAACCCGAACCCTACCCTAAACCTAACCCGAACACTAACCCTAACCCGAACCCGAAACCTAACACATACCCTAACCCTAACCTTAACCCTAACCCTAACCCGAACCCTAACCCTAACCCTAAACCGAACCCTAAACCTAAACCTAACCCGAACCCTAACCCTAAGCCTAACATGAACTCTAACCCTATCCCGAACCCTAACCCTAACCCCAACCCTAACCCGAACACTAACCCTAAACCTAACCCGACCCCTAACCCGAACCCTAACACATACCCTAACCCTAACCCTAACCCTAACCCGAACCCGAACCCTAACCCGAACCCTACCCCTAACCCTAATCCGAACCCTAACCCTAACCCTAACCCTATCCCGAACCCTAACCCTAACCCTAACCCTAACCCGAACACTAACCCGAACCCGAACCCTAACCCTAACACTAACCCTAACCCTAACCTTAACCCTAACCCTAACCCGAACCCTAACACTAACCCGAATCCTAACCCGAACCCGAACCCTAACCGTAACACTAACCCTAAACCGAACCCGAACCCTCACCCTAACCCTAACCCTAACACTAACCCTAACCCTAACCAGAACACTAACCCGAACCCGAACCCTAACCCTAACCCTAACCCTACCCCTAACCCTAACCCTAACCCGAACCCTAACCCTAAACCGAACGCTAACACTAACCCGAACCCGAACCCTAACCCGAACCCGAACACTAACCCTAACCTTAACCGGAACCCTAACCCTCACCCGAACCCTAACCGTAACCCAAACCCTAACCCTAACCCGAACCCTAACCCGAACCCTAAACCTAACCCGAACCCTAAACCTAACCCTAACCCGAACCCGTACCCTAACCCGAAACCTAACCCTAAACCTAACCCTAACACGAACCCTAACCCAAACACTAACCCTAACCCGAAACTGAACCCTAACCCTACCCCGAACCTTAACCCTAACCCTAACCCTAACCCTAAACCTAACCCGAACCCGAACCCTAAGCCTAACCCTAACCCTAACCCGAAACCTAACCCTAACCCTAAACCTAACCCGAACCCTAACCTGAACCCTAAACCTAACCCTAACCCGAACCCTAACCCTAACCCTAACCCTAACCCTAACCCGAACACTAACCCTAACCCTAAACCTAACCCGAACCCTGATCCTAACCCTAACCCTAACCCTAACCCTAACCCGAAACTGAACTCTAACCCTAAACCTAACAGTAACCCGAACCCGAACCCTAACTCTAACCCGAACCCTAACCCTAACACTAACCCTAACCCTAACCCGAACCCTAACCCTAACCCGAACCCTAACCCTAACCCGAAACCTAACCCAAACTCTAACCCTAACCCGAACCCGAACCCTAACCCTAACCCGAAACCTAACCCTAACCCGAACCCTAAAACTAACACTAACCCTAACCCGAACCCAAACCCTAACCCTAAACCTAACCCGAACCCTAACCTTAACCTTAACCGGAACCCTAACCCTAACCCTACCCCGAACCCGAACTCTAACCCCTTACCCGAATCCTAACCCTAACCCGAACTCTAACCCGAACCCTAACCCTAACCCGAATCCGAACCCTAACCCTAACCCTAACCCGAACCCTAACCCTAACCCTAACCCGAACCTTAACCCTAACCCTACCCCGAAATTTAACCCTAACCCTAACCCTAAACCTAAACCTAACCCTAAACCGAACACTAACCCTAACCCTAACCCTAAAACGTAACCTAACCCTAACCCTAACCCTAACATGAACCCTATCCTGAACCCTAACCCTAACCCTAACCCGAACCCTAACCCTAACCCTAACCCGAACCCTAACCCTAACCCTAACACTAACCCTAACCCGAACCCTAACCCTAACCCTAAACCGAACCCTAACCCTAACCCTAAACCTAACACTAACCCGAACGGTAGCCCTAACCCTAACCCCTAACCCTAACCCTAAACCTAAACCTAACCCAAACCCTAACCCTAACCCTAACCCTAACCCTAACCCGAACCCTAACCCTAACCCTAACCCGACACCTATCCCGAACCCTAACGCGAACCCTAACCCTAACCCTAACCCTAACCCAAACCCTAACCCTAACCCTAACCCTAACACGAACCCTCACCCTAACCCTAACCCTAACCCTAATCCAAACCCGAAACCTAACCCGAAACTTACCCCTAACCCTAATGCGAACCCTAACCCTAACCCTAAACCTAACCCGAACCCGAAACCTAAACCTAACCCTATCCCGAACCCGAACCCTAACCCTAACCCGAACCCTAACCCTAACCCGAACCCTAACCCTAACCCGAATCCTAACCCTAAACCTAACCCGAACCCGAACCCGAACCCTAACCCTAATCCTAACCTGAATTCTAACCCTAAACCGAACCCTAACCCTAACCCGAACCCGAACCCTAATCCTAACCCTAAAACGAACCCTAAATCTAACCCGAACCCTAACCCTAACCCTAACCCGAAGCCTAAACCTAATCCTAACCCGAACCCTAGCCCTAACCGAACCCTAACCCTAACCCTAACCCTAACCCGAATCCTAACCCTAACCCTAACCCGAACCCTAACCCGAACACTAACCCTAATCCTAACCCTAACCCAAACCCTAACCCTAACCCGAACCCTAACCCTAACCCTAACCCGAACCCTAACCCTAACCCTAACCCTAAAACGAACCCTAACCCTAAACCTAAACTGAACACTAACCCTAAGCCTAACATGAACTCTAACCCTAACCCTAAACCGAACCCTAACCCTAAACCTAACCCGACCCCTAAACCGAACCCTAACACATACCCTAACCCTAACCTTAACCCTAACCCTAACCCGAACCCTAACCCTAACCCTAACCCGAACCCTAACCCTAACGCGAACCCTAACCCTAAACCTAACACGAACCCTAACCCTAAACCGAACCCGAACCCTAACACATACCCTAACCCTAAACTTAACCCTAACCCTAACCCGAACCCTAATCCTAACCCTAACCCGAACCCTAACCCTAAACCTAACCCGAACCCTAAACCTAAGCCTAACATGAAATCTAACCCTAACCTGAACCCTAACCCTAACCCTAACCCTAACCCGAACCCTAACCCTAACCCTAACCCGACCCCTAACCCGAACCCTAACACATACCCTAACCCTAATCCTAACCCTAACCCGAACCCGAACCCTAACCCGAACCCTACCCCTAACCCTAATCCGAACCCTAACCCTAACCCTAACCCTATCCCGAACCCTAACCCTAACCCTGAACCTAACCCTAACCCTAACCCGAACCCTAACCTGAACACTAACCCGAACACGAACCCTAACCCTAACCTTAACCCTAACCCGAACCCTAACCCTAACCCGAACCCTAACACTAAAACGAACCCTAACCCGAACCCGAACCCTAACCCTAACACTAACCCTAAACCGAACCCGAACCCTAACCCTAACCCTAACACTAACACTAACCCTAACCCTAACCCGAACCCTAACCCGAACCCGAAACCTAACCCTAACCCTAACCCTAACCCTAACCCGAACCCGAACCCTAACCCTAACCCGAACCCTAACACTAACCCGAACCCTAAACCTAACCCGAACCCTAAACCTAACCCTAACCCGAACCCGAACCCTAACCCGAAACCTAACCCTAAACCTAACCCTAACACGAACCCTAAACCTAACCCTAACCCTAACCCGAACCTTAACCCTAACCCTACCCTGAACATTAACCCTAACCCTAAACCTAACCCTAAACCTAACCCTAACCCGAACCCTAACCCTAACCCTAAACCTAACCCAAAACCTAACCCTAACCCTAACCCTAACCCGAACCCTAACCTGAACCCTAAACCTAACCCTAACCCGAACCCTAACCCTAACCCTAACCCTAACCCGAACACTAACCCTAACCCTAACCCTAACCCGAACCCTGACACTAACCCTAACCCTAACCCTAACCCGAAACTGAACCCTAACCCTAACCCTAACAGTAACCCGAACCCGAACCCTAACTCTAACCCGAACCCTAACCCTAACCGTAACCCTAACCCTAAACCTACCCCTAACCCGAACCCTAACCCTAACCCTAACCCTAACCCGAACCCTAACCGTAACCCTAACCCTAACCCTAACCCGAACCCTAACCCTAACCCTAAACCTAACCCGAACCCTAACCCTAACCCTAACTCTAACACGAACTCTATCCTGAACCCTAACCCTAATCCTAACCCGAACCCTAACCCTAACCCTAACCCTAACCCGAACCCTAACCGTAACACTAACCCTAACCCTAACCCGAACCCTAACCCTAACCCTAACCCGAACCCTAACCCTAACCCTAACCCTAACACTAACCGGAACGGTAACCCTAACCCTAACCCCTAACCCTAAACCTAACCCTAACCCAAACCCTAACCCTAACCCTAACCCTAACCCTAACTCGAACCCGAACCCTAACCCGAACCCTACCCCTAACCCTAATCCGAACCCTAACCCTAACCCTAACCCTAACCCTAACCCTAACCCGAACCCTAACCCTAACCAGAACCCTAACCCTAACCCTAACCCTAACCCGAACCCTAACACGAACCCTAACCCTAACCGAACCCTAACCCTAACACTAACCCTCACCCGAACCCTAACCCTAACCTTAACCGGAACCCTAACCCTAACCCTAACCCGATCCCTAACCCTAACCCTAACCCTAACCCGAACCCTAACCCTAACCCTAACCCTAACACGAACCCTATCCTGAACCCTAACCCTAACCCTAAACCGAACCCTAACCCTAACCCTAACCCTAATCCGAACCCTAACCGTAACACTAACCCTAACCCTAACCCGAACCCTAACCCTAACCCTAACCCTAACCCGAACCCTAACCCTAACCCTAAACCTAACACGAACCCTATCCTGAACCCTAACCCTAACCCTAACCCGAACCCTAACCCTAACCCTAACCCTAACCCGAACCCTAACCGTAACCCTAACCCTAAACCTACCCCTAACCCGAACCCTAACCCTAACCCTAACCCTAACCCGAACCCTAACCGTAACCCTAACCCTAAACCTAACCCGAACCCTAACCCTAACCCTAACCCGAACCCTAACCCTAACCCTAACCCTAACACGAACCCTATCCTGAACCCTAACCCTAACCCTAACCCGAACCCTAACCCTAACCCTAACCCTAACCCGAACCCTAACCGTAACCCTAACACTAACCCTAACCCGAACCCTAACCCTAACCCTAACCCGAACCCTAACCCTAACCCTAACCCTAACACTAACCGGAACGGTAACCCTAACCCTAACCCCTAACCCTAAACCTAACCCTAACCCAAACCCTAACCCTAACCCTAACCCTAACCCTAACTCGAACCCGAACCCTAACCCGAACCCTACCCCTAACCCTAATCCGAACCCTAACCCTAACCCTAACCCTAACCCTAACCCTAACCCGAACCCTAACCCTAACCAGAATCCTAACCCTAACCCTAACACTAACCCGAACCCTAACACGAACCCTAACCCTAAACCGAACCCTAACCCTAACCCTAACCCTAACCCGAACCCTAACCCTAACCTTAACCGGAACCCTAACCCTAACCCTAACCCGAACCCGAACTCTAACCCCTTACCCGAATCCTAACCCTAACCCGAACCCTAACCCGAACCCTAACCCTAACCCTAACCCCGAACCCGAACCCTACCCTAACCCTAACCATAACCTGAACCCTAACCCGAACACTAACCCTAACACGAACCCGAACCCTAACCCTGACCCGAACCCGAACACTAACCATAACCCTAACCCCGAACCCGAACCCTACCCTAACCCTAACCATAACCCGAAACCTAACCAGAACCCTAAACCTAACCCTAACCCGAACCCTAACACGAACCCTAACCCTAAACCGAACCCTAACCCTAACCCTAAACCTAACCCGAACCCCAACCCTAAACTTAACCGGAACCCTAACCCTAACCCTAACCCGAACCCGAACTCTAACCCCTTACACGAATCCTAACCCTAACCCGAAACCTAACCCGAAACCTAACCCTAACCCTAACCCCGAAACCGAACCCTACCCTAACCCTAACCATTACCCGAATCCTAACCCGAACACTAACCCTAACACGAACCAGAACCCTAACCATAACCCGAACCCGTACCCGAACCCTAACCCCTTACCCAAATCCTAACCCTAACCCGAACCCTAACCCGAACGCTAACCCTAACCCTAACACCGAACCCGAACCCTTACCCTAACCCTAACCCTAAACGAACCCTAACCCGAACCCGAACCCTAACCCTAACCCGAACCCGAACCCTAACCCTAACCCTAACCCGAAACCTAACCCTAACACGAACCCTAACCCTAACCCTAACCCTAACCCTAACCCTAACCCTAACACGAACCCTAACCCTAACCCTAACCCTAACCCGAACCCTAACCCTAACCCTAACCCGACACCTATCCCGAACCCTAACGCGAACCCTAACCCGAACCCTAACCCTAACCCTAACCCTAACACTAACCCTAACCCGAACCCTAACCCGAACCCGAACCCTAACGTAACCCGAACCCTAACCCTAACCCAAACCCTAACCCTAACCCGAACCCTAACACTAACCCGAACCCTAACCCTAACCAGAACCCGAAAACTAACACTAACCCTAACCGGAACCCTAACCCTAACCCGAACCCTAACCCTAACCCAAACCCTAACCCTAACCCGAACCCTAACCCGAACCCGAACACGAACCCTAACCCTAACCCGAACCCTAACCCTAACCCTAACCCGAACCCGAACCCTAACCCTTACCCTAACCCGAACCCTAACCCGAACCCTACCCCTAACTCTAATCCGAACCCTAACCCTAACCCTAACCCTAACCCGAACCCGAACCTTAACCCTAACCCGAACCCTAATCCTAACCCTAACCCTAACCCTAACCCGAACCCTAACCCGAACACTAAACCTAACGCTAACCCGAACCCTAACCCGAACCCGAAACCTAACCCTAACCCGAACCCGAACCCTAACCCTAACACTAAACCGAACCCTAAACCTAACCTGAACCCTAACCCTAACCCTAAACCTAACCCGAACCCTAACTCTAACCCTTACCCGACCGCTAACCCGAACCCTAACGCGAACCCTAACCCTAACCCTAACCCTAACCCGAACCTTAACCCTAACCCTAACCCGAACCCTAACCCTAACCCTAACCCTAACCCTAACCCTAAACCGAACCCTAACCCTAACCCTAACTCTAACCCGAACCCTAACCCTAACCATAACACTAACCCTAACCCTAACCTGATCCCTAACCATAACCCTAAACCGAACACTAAACCTAACCGTAACCCTAAACCTAACCCGAACCCAAACCCTAACCCTAACACATAACCCTAACCCTAACCCTAACCCGAACCCTAACCCTAACCCTAACCCTAACCCGAACCTGAACCTTAACCCGAACCCTACCCCTAACCCTAATCCGAACCCTAACCCTAACCTTAACCCTAACCCTAAACCTATACCGAACCCGAACCCTAACCCTAACCCTAACCCTAACCCTAACACTAACCCGAACCCTAACCCCTAACCCTAACCCTAAACCTAACCCTAACCCGAACCCTAACACTAACACTACCTCCTAAACCTAACCCTAACCCTAACCCGAAACCTAACCCTAATCCGAACCCTAACCCTAACCCGAACCCTAACCCGAACACTGACCCTAACCCGAACCCGAACCCTACCCCTAACCCGAAACCTAACCCTAACCCGAACCCTAACCCTAACACTAACCCTAACCCGAACACGAACCCTAACCCTAACCCGAACCCGAACCCTAACCCGAACCCAACACTAACCCTAACACTAACCCTAAACCGAACCCGAACCCTAACCCTAACCCTAACCCTAAGACTAACCCTGACCCTAACCCGAAACCTAACCCGAACCGGAACCCTAACGCTAATCCTAACCCTAACCCTAACCCGAACCCTAAACCTAACCCGAACCCTGACCTAACCCTAACCCTAACCCGAACCCTAACCCGACACCTAAACCGAAACCTAACCCTAACCCTAACCCGAACCCTAACCCTAACCCTAACCCGACCCCTAACCCTAACCCGAACCCTAACCCTAACCCTAACCCTAAGCCTAACCCGAACCCTAACCCGAACCCTAACCCTAACCCTAACCTGAACCCTAACCCTAACCCTAACCCTAACCCGAACCCTAAAACTAACCCTAACCGGAACCCTAACCCTAACCCTAACCCGAACCCGAACCCTAACCCCTTACCCGAATCCTAACCCTAACCCGAACCCTAACCCGAACCCTAACCCTAACCCTAACCCCGAACCCGAACCCTAACCCGAACCCGAACCCTAACCCTAACCCGAACCCGAAACTTAACCCTAACCCTAGCCCGAACCCTAACCCTAACCCTAACCCGAACCCGAACCCTAAACCTAACCCTAACCCGACACCTATCCCGAACCCTAACGCGAACCCTAATCCTAAGCCTAACCCTAACCCGAACCCGAACCCTAAACCTAACCCTAACCCGACACCTATCCCGAACCCTAACCCGAACCCTAACCCGAATCCTACCCCTAACCCTAATCCGAACCCTAAACCTAACCCTAACCCTAACCCGAACCTTAACCTAACCCGAACCCTAACCCTAACCCTAACCCTAACCCTAACCCGAACCCTAACCCGAACACTAACCCTAACCCTAACCCGAACCCTAACCCTAAACCTAACCCTAACCCTAAACCGAACCCTAACCCTAACCTTAACCGGAACCCTAACACTAACCCTAACCCGAACCCGAACCCTAACCCCTTACCCGAATCCTAACCCTAACCCGAACCCTAACCCGAAACCTAACCATAAACCTAATCCCGAACCCGAACCCTAACCCTAACCCTAACCCTAACCCGAACCCTAACCCTAACCCGAACCCGAACCCTAACCCTAAACCGAACCCGAACCCTAACCCTAACACTAACCCGAAACCTAACCCTAACACTAAACCGAAGCCTAAACCTAACCTGAACCCTAACCCTAACCCTAACCTTAAACCGAACCCTAACTCTAACCCTTACCCTACCGGTAACCCGAACCCTAACGTGAACCCAAACCCTAACCCTAACCCTAACCCGAACCTTACCCTAACCCTAACCCGAACCCTGACCCTAACCCTAACCCTAACCCTAAACCGAACACTAACCCTAACCCTAACCCTAACCCGAACCCTAACCCTAACCCGAACCCTAACCCGAACCCTAACCCTAACCCTAACCCGAAACCGAACCCTAACCCTAACCCTAACCCGAACCCTAACCCTAACCATAACACTAACCCTAACCCTAACCCGAACCCTAACCATAACCCTAACACGAACCCTAACCCTAACCGTAACCCTAACCCTAACCCGAAACCAAACCCTAACCCTAACCCCTAACCCTAACCCTAAACCTAACCCTAACCCGAACCCTAACCCTAACCCTAATCCTAACCCGAACCCGAACCCTAACCCGAATCCTACCCCTAACCCTAATCCGAACCCTAACCCTAACCTTAACCCTAACGCTAAACCTATACCGAACCCGAACCCTAACCCTAACCCTAACCCTAACCCTAACCCTCACACTAACCCGAACCCTAACCCCTAAACCTAACAGTAACCCTAAACCGAACCCTAACCCGAACCCTAACCCGAACCCTAAACCAAACCCTAACCCTAAACCTAACCCTAACCCGAACCCTAACCGTACCAAAACCCTAACATAACCCTAACCCGAACCCTAACCCGAACCCTAACCCTAACCGTAACCCTAACCCTAACCCAAACCCTAACCCTAACCCTAACCCGAACCCTAAACCTAACCCTAACCCGAACCCTAACCCTAACCCGAAACCTAACCCTAACCCTAACCCTAATCCTAACACGAACCCTAACCCGAACCCTAACTCTAACACTAACCTGAACCCTAACCCTAACCCTAACCCTAACCCTAACCCGAACCCTAACCCTAACCCGAACCGGAACCTTAACCCTAACCCTAACCCGAACCCGAACCCTAACCCCTTACCCGAATCCTAACCCTAACCCGAACCCTAACACGAACCCTAACCCTAACCCCGAACCCGAACCCTAACCCGAACCCGAACCCTAACCCTAACCCGAACCCGAACCTTAACCCTAATCCTAGCCCGAACCCTAACCCTAACCCTAACCCGAACCCGAACCCTAAACCTAACCCTAACCCGACACCTAGCCCGAACCCTAACGTGAACCCTAACCCTAAGCCTAACCCTAACCCTAACCCTAACCCTACCCCTGACCCTAACCCTAACCCGAACCCTAACCTGAACACGAACCCAAACCCTAACCCTAACACTAACCCGAACCCTAACCCTAACCCGAACCCTAACACTAACCCGAACCCTGAAACTAACACGAACCCGAACCTTAACACTAACCCTAACCAGAACCCTAACCCTAACCCGAACCCTAACCCTAACCCAAACCCTAACCCTAACCCGAACCCTAAACCTAACCCTAACCCGAACTCTAACCCTAACCCGAACCCTAACCCTAACCCTAACCCGAACCCGAAACCTAAGCCTATCCCTAACCCGAACCCGAACCCTAACCCTTACACGAACCCTAACACTAAACCGAACCCTAACCCTAACCCGAACCCGAACCCTAAATCTAACCCTAACCAGAACCCTAACGCTAACCCTAACCCGAACCCGAACCCTAACAACCTTACCCGAATCCTAACCTGAACCCGAACCCTAACCCGAACCCTAACCCTAAACCTAAACCCGAACCCGAACCCTAACACTAACCCTAACCCTAAGCCTAAACCGAACCCTAACCCGAACCCGAACCCTAACCCTAACCCGAAACCGAACCCTAACCCTAACCCTCACCCGAACCCGAACCGTAACCCTAACCCGAACCCTAACCCGAATCCTACCCCTAACCCTAATCCGAACCCTAACCCTAACCCTAACCATAACCCTAACCCGAACCTTAACCCTAACCCGAACCATAACCCTAACCCTAACCCTAACCCTAACCCGAACCCTAACCCGAACACTAACCCTAACCCTAACCCGAACCCTAACCCTAAACCCAACCCTAACCCTAAACCGAACCCTAACCCTAACCTTAACCGGAACCCTAACCCTAACTCTAACCCGAACCCGAACCCTAACCCCTTACCCGAATCCTAACCCTAACCCGAACCCTAACCCGAACCCTAACCCGAACCCTAACCCTAACCCTAACCGAACCCTAACCCGAACACTAACCCTAACCCTAACCCGAACCCTAACCCTAAACCTAACCCTAACCCTAAACCGAACCCTAACCCTAACCTTAACCGGAACCCTAACCCTAACTCTAACCCTAACCCTAACCCTAACCCTAACCCTAACCCGAACCCTAACCCGAACACTAAACCTAACGCTAACCCGAACCCTAACCCGAACCCGAACCCTAACCCTAACCCGAACCCTAACCCTAACCCTAACACTAAACCGAACCCTAAACCTAACCTGAACCCTAACCCTAACCCTAAACCTAACCTGAACCCTAACTCTAACCCTTACCCGACCGCTAACCCGAACCCTAACGCGAACCCTAACCCTAACCCTAACCCTAACCCGAACCTTAACCCTAACCCTAACCCGAACCCTAACCCTAACCCTAACCCTAACCCTAACCCTAAACCGAACCCTAACCCTAACCCTAACTCTAACCCGAACCCTAACCCTAACCATAACACTAACCCTAACCCTAACCTGATCCCTAATCATAACCCTAACCCGAACACTAACCCTAACCGTAACCCTAACCCTAAACCGAACCCAAACCCTAACCCTAACCCCTAACCCTAACCCTAACCCTAACCCGAACCCTAACCCTAACCCTAACCCTAACCCGAACCTGAACCTTAACCCGAACCCTACCCCTAACCCTAATCCGAACCCTAACCCTAACCTTAACCCTAAACCTAAACCTATACCGAACCCTAACCCTAACCCTAACCCTAACCCTAACACTAACCCGAACCCTAACCCCTAACCCTAACCCTAAACCTAACCCTAACCCGAACCCTAACACTAACACTACCTCCTAAACCTAACCCTAACCCTAACCCGAACCCTAACCCTAAACCGAACCCTAACCCTAACCCGAACCCTAACCCGAACCCTGACCCTAACCCGAACCCGAACCCTACCCCTAACCCGAAACCTAACCCTAACCCGAACCCTAACCCTAACCCTAACCCTAACCCTAACACTAACCCTGACCCTAACCCGAAACCTAACCCGAAACAGAACCCTAACGCTAATCCTAACCCTAACCCTAACCCGAACCCTAAACCTAACCCGAACCCTGACCTAACCCTAACCCTAACCCGAACCCTAACCCTAACCCTAACCCGACACCTAAACCGAAACCTAACCCTAACCCTAACCCGAACCCTAACCCTAACCCTAACCCGAACCCTAACCCTAACCCGAACCCTAACCCTAACCCTAACCCTAAGCCTAACACGAACCCTAACCCGAACCCTAACCCTAACCCTAACCTGAACCCTAACCCTAACCCTAACCCTAACCCGAACCCTAACACTAACCCTAACCGGAACCCTAACCCTAACCCTAACCCGAACCCGAACCCTAACCCCTTACCCGAATCCTAACCCTAACCCGAACCCTAACCCGAACCCGAACCCTAACCCTAACCCGAACCCGAAACTTAACCCTAACCCTAGCCCGAACCCTAACCCTAACCCTAACCCCAACCCGAACCCTAAACCTAACCCTAACACGACACCTATCCAGAACCCTAACGTGAACCCTAATCCTAAGCCTAACCCTAACCCTAACCCTAACCCTACCCCTGACCCTAACCCTAACCCGAACCCTAACCCGAACATGAACCCTAACCCGAACCCAAACCCTATCCCTAACCCGAACCCTAACCCTAACCCGAACCCTAACACGAACCCGAACCCTAACCCTAACCCGAACCCGAACCCTAACACTAACCCTAACCGGAACCCTAACCCTAACCCGAACCCTAACCCTAACCCAAACCCTAACCCTAACCCGAACCCTAAACCTAACCCTAACCCGAACTCTAACCCTAACCCGAACCCTAACCCTAACCCTAACCCGAACCCGAAACCTAAGCCTAACCCTAAACCGAACCCGAACCCTAACCCTAACACTAACCCGAAACCTAACCCTAACACTAAACCGAAGCCTAAACCTAACCTGAACCCTAACCCTAACCCTAACCTTAAACCGAACCCTAACTCTAACCCTTACCCTACCGGTAACCCGAACCCTAACGTGAACCCAAACCCTAACCCTAACCCTAACCCGAACCTTACCCTAACCCTAACCCGAACCCTGACCCTAACCCTAACCCTAACCCTAAACCGAACACTAACCCTAACCCTAACCCTAACCCGAACCCTAACCCTAACCCGAACCCTAACCCGAACCCTAACCCTAACCCTAACCCGAAACCGAACCCTAACCCTAACCCTAACCCGAACCCTAACCCTAACCATAACACTAACCCTAACCCTAACCCGAACCCTAACCATAACCCTAACACGAACCCTAACCCTAACCGTAACCCTAACCCTAACCCGAAACCAAACCCTAACCCTAACCCCTAACCCTAACCCTAAACCTAACCCTAACCCGAACCCTAACCCTAACCCTAATCCTAACCCGAACCCGAACCCTAACCCGAATCCTACCCCTAACCCTAATCCGAACCCTAACCCTAACCTTAACCCTAACGCTAAACCTATACCGAACCCGAACCCTAACCCTAACCCTAACCCTAACCCTAACCCTCACACTAACCCGAACCCTAACCCCTAAACCTAACAGTAACCCTAAACCGAACCCTAACCCGAACCCTAACCCGAACCCTAAACCAAACCCTAACCCTAAACCTAACCCTAACCCGAACCCTAACCGTACCAAAACCCTAACATAACCCTAACCCGAACCCTAACCCGAACCCTAACCCTAACCGTAACCCTAACCCTAACCCAAACCCTAACCCTAACCCTAACCCGAACCCTAAACCTAACCCTAACCCGAACCCTAACCCTAACCCGAAACCTAACCCTAACCCTAACCCTAATCCTAACACGAACCCTAACCCGAACCCTAACTCTAACACTAACCTGAACCCTAACCCTAACCCTAACCCTAACCCTAACCCGAACCCTAACCCTAACCCGAACCGGAACCTTAACCCTAACCCTAACCCGAACCCGAACCCTAACCCCTTACCCGAATCCTAACCCTAACCCGAACCCTAACACGAACCCTAACCCTAACCCCGAACCCGAACCCTAACCCGAACCCGAACCCTAACCCTAACCCGAACCCGAACCTTAACCCTAATCCTAGCCCGAACCCTAACCCTAACCCTAACCCGAACCCGAACCCTAAACCTAACCCTAACCCGACACCTAGCCCGAACCCTAACGTGAACCCTAACCCTAAGCCTAACCCTAACCCTAACCCTAACCCTACCCCTGACCCTAACCCTAACCCGAACCCTAACCTGAACACGAACCCAAACCCTAACCCTAACACTAACCCGAACCCTAACCCTAACCCGAACCCTAACACTAACCCGAACCCTGAAACTAACACGAACCCGAACCTTAACACTAACCCTAACCAGAACCCTAACCCTAACCCGAACCCTAACCCTAACCCAAACCCTAACCCTAACCCGAACCCTAAACCTAACCCTAACCCGAACTCTAACCCTAACCCGAACCCTAACCCTAACCCTAACCCGAACCCGAAACCTAAGCCTATCCCTAACCCGAACCCGAACCCTAACCCTTACACGAACCCTAACACTAAACCGAACCCTAACCCTAACCCGAACCCGAACCCTAAATCTAACCCTAACCAGAACCCTAACGCTAACCCTAACCCGAACCCGAACCCTAACAACCTTACCCGAATCCTAACCTGAACCCGAACCCTAACCCGAACCCTAACCCTAAACCTAAACCCGAACCCGAACCCTAACACTAACCCTAACCCTAAGCCTAAACCGAACCCTAACCCGAACCCGAACCCTAACCCTAACCCGAAACCGAACCCTAACCCTAACCCTCACCCGAACCCGAACCGTAACCCTAACCCGAACCCTAACCCGAATCCTACCCCTAACCCTAATCCGAACCCTAACCCTAACCCTAACCATAACCCTAACCCGAACCTTAACCCTAACCCGAACCATAACCCTAACCCTAACCCTAACCCTAACCCGAACCCTAACCCGAACACTAACCCTAACCCTAACCCGAACCCTAACCCTAAACCCAACCCTAACCCTAAACCGAACCCTAACCCTAACCTTAACCGGAACCCTAACCCTAACTCTAACCCGAACCCGAACCCTAACCCCTTACCCGAATCCTAACCCTAACCCGAACCCTAACCCGAACCCTAACCCGAACCCTAACCCTAACCCTAACCGAACCCTAACCCGAACACTAACCCTAACCCTAACCCGAACCCTAACCCTAAACCTAACCCTAACCCTAAACCGAACCCTAACCCTAACCTTAACCGGAACCCTAACCCTAACTCTAACCCTAACCCTAACCCTAACCCTAACCCTAACCCGAACCCTAACCCGAACACTAAACCTAACGCTAACCCGAACCCTAACCCGAACCCGAACCCTAACCCTAACCCGAACCCTAACCCTAACCCTAACACTAAACCGAACCCTAAACCTAACCTGAACCCTAACCCTAACCCTAAACCTAACCTGAACCCTAACTCTAACCCTTACCCGACCGCTAACCCGAACCCTAACGCGAACCCTAACCCTAACCCTAACCCTAACCCGAACCTTAACCCTAACCCTAACCCGAACCCTAACCCTAACCCTAACCCTAACCCTAACCCTAAACCGAACCCTAACCCTAACCCTAACTCTAACCCGAACCCTAACCCTAACCATAACACTAACCCTAACCCTAACCTGATCCCTAATCATAACCCTAACCCGAACACTAACCCTAACCGTAACCCTAACCCTAAACCGAACCCAAACCCTAACCCTAACCCCTAACCCTAACCCTAACCCTAACCCGAACCCTAACCCTAACCCTAACCCTAACCCGAACCTGAACCTTAACCCGAACCCTACCCCTAACCCTAATCCGAACCCTAACCCTAACCTTAACCCTAAACCTAAACCTATACCGAACCCTAACCCTAACCCTAACCCTAACCCTAACCCTAACACTAACCCGAACCCTAACCCCTAACCCTAACCCTAAACCTAACCCTAACCCGAACCCTAACACTAACACTACCTCCTAAACCTAACCCTAACCCTAACCCGAACCCTAACCCTAAACCGAACCCTAACCCTAACCCGAACCCTAACCCGAACCCTGACCCTAACCCGAACCCGAACCCTACCCCTAACCCGAAACCTAACCCTAACCCGAACCCTAACCCTAACCCTAACCCTAACCCTAACACTAACCCTGACCCTAACCCGAAACCTAACCCGAAACAGAACCCTAACGCTAATCCTAACCCTAACCCTAACCCGAACCCTAAACCTAACCCGAACCCTGACCTAACCCTAACCCTAACCCGAACCCTAACCCTAACCCTAACCCGACACCTAAACCGAAACCTAACCCTAACCCTAACCCGAACCCTAACCCTAACCCTAACCCGAACCCTAACCCTAACCCGAACCCTAACCCTAACCCTAACCCTAAGCCTAACACGAACCCTAACCCGAACCCTAACCCTAACCCTAACCTGAACCCTAACCCTAACCCTAACCCTAACCCGAACCCTAACACTAACCCTAACCGGAACCCTAACCCTAACCCTAACCCGAACCCGAACCCTAACCCCTTACCCGAATCCTAACCCTAACCCGAACCCTAACCCGAACCCGAACCCTAACCCTAACCCGAACCCGAAACTTAACCCTAACCCTAGCCCGAACCCTAACCCTAACCCTAACCCCAACCCGAACCCTAAACCTAACCCTAACACGACACCTATCCAGAACCCTAACGTGAACCCTAATCCTAAGCCTAACCCTAACCCTAACCCTAACCCTACCCCTGACCCTAACCCTAACCCGAACCCTAACCCGAACATGAACCCTAACCCGAACCCAAACCCTATCCCTAACCCGAACCCTAACCCTAACCCGAACCCTAACACGAACCCGAACCCTAACCCTAACCCGAACCCGAACCCTAACACTAACCCTAACCGGAACCCTAACCCTAACCCGAACCCTAACCCTAACCCAAACCCTAACCCTAACCCGAACCCTAAACCTAACCCTAACCCGAACTCTAACCCTAACCCGAACCCTAACCCTAACCCTAACCCGAACCCGAAACCTAAGCCTAACCCTAACCCGAACCCGAACCCTAACCCTAACCCGAACCCTAACACTAACTCGAACCCTAACCCTAACCCAAACCCGAACCCTAACACTAACCCTAACCAGAACCCTAACCCTAACCCTAACCCGAACCCGAACCCTAACAACCTTACCCGAATCCTAACCCTAACCCGAACCCTAACCCGAACCCTAACCCTAACCCTAACCGTAACCCCGAACCCGAACCCTAACCCTAACCCTAACCCTAAGCCTAACCCGAACCCTAACCCGAACCCGAACCCTAACCAGAAACCGAACCCTAACCCTAACCCTAACCCTCACCCGAACCCAAACCGTAACCCTAACCCGAATCCTAACCCGAATCCTACCCCTAACCCTAATCCGAACCCTAAACCTAACCCTAACCCTAACCCGAACCTTAACCCTAACCCTAACCCTAACCCTAACCCTAACCCTAACCCTAACCCGAACCCTAACCCGAACACTAACCCTAACCCTAACCCGAACCCTAACCCTAAACCTAACCCTAACCCTAAACCGAACCCTAACCCTAACCTTAACCGGAACCCTAACACTAACCCTAACCCGAACCCAAACCCTAACCCCTTACCCGAATCCTAACCCTAACCCGAACCCTAACCCGAAACCTAACCATAAACCTAATCCCGAACCCGAACCCTAACCCTAACCCTAACCCAAACCCGAACCCTAACCCTAACCCGAACCCGAACCCTAACCCTAAACCGAACCCGAACCCTAACCCTAACACTAACCCGAACCCTAACCCTAACACTAAACCGAACCCTAAACCTAACCTGAACCCTAACCCTAACCCTAACCTTAAACCGAACCCTAACTCTAACCCTTACCCTACCGGTAACCCGAACCCTAACGTGAACCCTAACCCTAACCCTAACCCTAACCCGAACCTTACCCTAACCCTAACCCGAACCCTGACCCTAACCCTAACCCTAAACCTAAACCGAACACTAACCCTAACCCTAACCCTAACACGAACCCTAACCCTAACCCTAACCCTAACCCGAACCCTAACCCGAACCCTAACCCTAACCCTAACCCGAAACCTAACCCTAACCCTAACCCTAACCCGAACCCTAACCCTAACCATAACACTAACCCTAACCCTAACCCGAACCCTAACCATAACCCTAACACGAACCCTAACCCTAACCGTAACCCTAAACCTAACCCGAACCCAAACCCTAACCCTAACCCCTAACCCTAACCCTAACCCTAACCCGAACCCTAACCCTAACCCTAATCCTAACCCGAACCCGAACCCTAACCCGAATCCTACCCCTAACCCTAATCCGAACCCTAACCCTAACCTTAACCCTAACGCTAAACCTATACCGAACCCGAACCCTAACCCTAACCCTAACCCTAACCCTAACCCTAACCCTAACAATAACCCGAACCCTAACCCCTAAACCTAACCCTAACTCTAACCCGAACCCTAACCCGAACCCTAACCCGAACCCTAAACCAAACCCTAACCCTAAACCTAACCCTAACCCGAACACTAACCGTACCAAAACCCTAACATAACCCTAACCCGAACCCTAACCCTAACCCTAACCCGAACCCTAACCCTAACCGTAACCCTAACCCTAACCCAAACCCTAACCCTAACCCTAACCCGAACCCTAAACCTAACCCTAACCCGAACCCTAACCCTAACCCGAAACCTAACCCTAACCCTAACCCTAATCCTAACACGAACCCTAACCCGAACCCTAACCCTAACCCTAACCTGAACCCTAACCCTAACCCTAACCCTAACCCTTACCCGAACACTAACCCTAACCCTAACCGGAACCTTAACCCTAACCCTAACCCGAACCCGAACCCTAACCCCTTACCCGAATCCTAACCCTAACCCGAACCCTAACACGAACCCTAACCCTAACCCTAACACCGAACCCGAACCCTAACCCGAACCCGAACCCTAACCCTAACCCGAACCCGAACCTTAACCCTAATCCTAGCCCGAACCCTAACCCTAACCCTAACCCGAACCCGAACCCTAAACCTAACCCTAACCCGACACCTAGCCCGAAAGCTAACGTGAACCCTAACCCTAAGCCTAACCCTAACCCTAACCCTAACCCTACCCCTGACCCTAACCCTAACCCGAACCCTAACCTGAACACGAACCCTAACCCTAACCCTAACCCTAAGCCTAACCCTAACCCTAACCCGAACCCTAACACTAACCCGAACCCTAAAACTAACCCGAACCCGAACCCTAACACTAACCCTAACCAGAACCCTAACCCTTACCCGAACCCTAACCCTAACCCAAACCCTAACACTAACCCGAACCCTAAACCTAACCCTAACCCGAACTCTAACCCTAACCCGAACCCTAACCCTAACCCTAACCCGAACCCGAAACCTAAGCCTATCCCTAACCCGAACCCGAACCCTAACCCTTACCCGAACCCTAACACTAACCCGAACCCTAACCCTAACCCGAACCCGAACACTAACACTAACCCTAACCAGAACCCTAACCCTAACCCTAACCCGAACCCGAACCCTAACAACCTTACCCGAATCCTAACCTGAACCCGAACCCTAACCCGAACCCTAACCCTAACCCTAAACCCGAACCCGAACCCTAACCCTAACCCTAACCCTAAGCCTAAACCGAACCCTAACCCGAACCCGAACCCTAACCCTAACCCGAAACCGAACCCTAACCCTAACCCTAACCCTCACCCGAACCCGAACCGTAACCCTAACCCGAACCCTAACCCGAATCCTACCCCTAACCCTAATCCGAACCCTAACCCTAACCCTAACCATAACCCTAACCCGAACCTTAACCCTAACCCGAACCCTAACCCTAACCCTAACCCTAACCCTAACCCGAACGCTAACCCGTACACTAACCCTAACCCTAACCCGAACCCTAACCCTAAACCCAACCCTAACCCTAAACCGAACCCTAACCCTAACCTTAACCGGAACCCTAACCCTAACCCTAACCCGAACCCGAACCCTAACCCCTTACCGAATCCTAACCCTAACCCGAACCCTAACCCGAACCCTAACCCGAACCCTAACTCTAACCCTAACCCTAACCCGAACCCTAACCCGAACACTAACCCTAACCCTAACCCGAACCCTAACCCTAAACCTAACCCTAACCCTAAACCGAACCCTAACCCTAACCTTAACCGGAACCCTAACCCTAACCCTAACCCTAACCCTAACCCGAACCCTAACCCGAACACTAAACCTAACGCTAACCCGAACCCTAACCCGAACCCGAACCCTAACCCTAACCCGAACCCGAACCCTAACCCTAACACTAAACCGAACCCTAAACCTAACCTGAACCCTAACCCTAACCCTAAACCTAACCCGAACCCTAACTCTAACCCTTACCCGACCGCTAACCCGAACCCTAATGCGAACCCTAACCCTAACCCTAACCCTAACCCGAACCTTAACCCTAACCCTAACCCGAACCCTAACCCTAACCCTAACCCTAACCCTAAACCGAACCCTAACCCTAACCCTAACTCTAACCCGAACCCTAACCCTAACCATAACACTAACCCTAACCCTAACCTGATCCCTAATCATAACCCTAACCCGAACACTAACCCTAACCGTAACCCTAACCCTAACCCGAACCCAAACCCTAACCCTAACCCCTAACCCTAACCCTAACCCTAACCCGAACCCTAACCCTAACCCTAACCCTAACCCGAACCTGAACCTTAACCCGAACCCTACCCCTAACCCTAATCCGAACCCTAACCCTAACCTTAACCCTAACCCTAAACCTATACCGAACCCGAACCCTAACCCTAACCCTAACCCTAACACTAACCCGAACCCTAACCCCTAACCCTAACCCTAAACCTAACCCTAACCCGAACCCTAACACTAACACTACCTCCTAAACCTAACCCTAACCCTAACCCGAACCCTAACCCTAACCCGAACCCTAACCCTAACCCGAACCCTAACCCGAACCCTGACCCTAAACCGAACCCGAACCCTACCCCTAACCCGAAACCTAACCCTAACCCGAACCCTAACCCTAACACTAACCCTAAACCGAACACGAACCCTAACCCTAACCCGAACCCGAACCCTAACCCGAACCCAACCCTAACCCTAACACTAACCCTAAACCGAACCCGAACCCTAACCCTAATCCTAACCCTAACCCTACACTAACCCTGTCCCTAACCCGAAACCTAACCCGAACCCGAACCCTAACGCTAATCCTAACCCTAACCCTAACCCGAACCCTAAACCTAACCCGAACCCTGACCTAACCCTAACCCTAACCCGAACCCTAACCCTAACCCTAACCCGACACCTAAACCGAAACCTAACCCTAACCCTAACCCGAACCCTAACCCTAACCCTAACCCGAACCCTAACCCTAACCCGAACCCTAACCCTAACCCTAACCCTAAGCCTAACACGAACCCTAACCCGAACCCTAACCCTAACCCTAACCTGAACCCTAACCCTAACCCTAACCCTAACCCGAACCCTAACACTAACCCTAACACGAACCCTAACCCTAACCCTAACCCCGAACCCGAACCCTAACCCGAACCCGAAACCTAACCCTAACCCGAACCCGAAACTTAACCCTAATCCTAGCCCGAACCCTAACCCTAACCCTAACCCGAACCCGAACCCTAAACCTAACCCTAACCCGACACCTAGCCCGAACCCTAACGTGAACCCTAACCCTAAGCCTAACCCTAACCCTAACCCTAACCCTACCCCTGACCCTAACCCTAACCAGAACCATAACCTGAACACGAACCCTAAGCCTAACCCTAACCCTAACCCGAACCCTAACCCTAACCCGAACCCTAACACTAACCCGAACCCTAAAACTAACCCGAACCCGAACCCTAACACTAACCCTAACCAGAACCCTAACCCTAACCCTAACCCTAACCCGAACCCTAAACCTAACCCTAACCCGAACTCTAAACCTAACCCGAACCCTAACCCTAACCCTAACCCGAACCCGAAACCTAAGCCTATCCCTAACCCGAACCCGAACCCTAACCCTTACCCGAACCCTAACACTAACCCGAACCCTAACCCTAACCCGAACCCGAACACTAACACTAACCCTAACCAGAACCCTAACCCTAACCCTAATCCGAACCCGAACCCTAACAACCTTACCCGAATCCTAACCTGAACCCGAACCCTAACCCGAACCCTAACCCTAACCCTAAACCCGAACCCGAACCCTAACCCTAACCCTCACCCTAAGCCTAAACCGAACCCTAACCCGAACCCGAACCCTAACCCAAACCGAAACCGAACCCTAACCCTAACCCTAACCCTCACCCGAACCCGAACCGTAACCCTAACCCGAACCCTAACCCGAATCCTACCCCTAACCCTAATCCGAACCCTAACCCTAACCCTAACCATAACCCTAACCCGAAACTTAACCCTAACCCTAACCCTAACCCTAACCCTAACCCGAACCCTAACCCGTACACTAACCCTAACCCTAACCCGAACCCTAAACCTAAACCCAACCCTAACCCTAAACCGAACCCTAACCCTAACCTTAACCGGAACCCTAACCCTAACTCTAACCCGAACCCGAACCCTAACCCCTTACCCGAATCCTAACCCTAACCCGAACCCTAACCCGAACCCTAACCCGAACCCTAACCCTAACCCTAACCCGAACCCTAACCCGAACACTAACCCTAACCCTAACCCGAACCCTAACCCTAAACTAACCCTAAACCTAAACCGAACCCTAACCCTAACCTTAACCGGAACCCTAACCCTAACTCTAACCCTAACCCTAACCCTAACCCTAACCCTAACCCTAACCCGAACCCTAACCCGAACACTAAACCTAACGCTAACCCGAACCCTAACCCGAACCCGAACCCTAACCCTAACCCGAACCCGATCCCTAACCCTAACACTAAACCGAACCCTAAACCTAACCTGAACCCTAACCCTAACCCTAAACCTAACCCGAACCCTAACTCTAACCCTTACCCGACCGCTAACCCGAACCCTAACGCGAACCCTAACCCTAACCCTAACCCTAACCCGAACCTTAACCCTAACCCTAACCCGAACCCTAACCCTAACCCTAACCCTAACCCTAAACCGAACCCTAACCCTAACCCTAACTCTAACCCGAACCCTAACCCTAACCATAACACTAACCCTAACCCTAACCTGATCCCTAATCATAACCCTAACCCGAACACTAACCCTAACCGTAACCCTAACCCTAACCCAAACCCAAACCCTAACCCTAACCCCTAACCCTAACCCTAACCCTAACCCGAACCCTAAACCTAACCCTAACCCTAACCCGAACCTGAACCTTAACCCGAACCCTACCCCTAACCCTAATCCGAACCCTAACCCTAACCTTAACCCTAACCCTAAACCTATACCTAACCCGAACCCTAACCCTAACCCTAACCCTAACCCTAACACTAACCTGAACCCTAACCCCTAACCCTAACCCTAAACCTAACCCTAACCCGAAACCTAACACTAACACTACCTCCTAAACCTAACCCTAACCCTAACCCGAACCCTAACCCTAACCCGAACCCTAACCCTAACCCGAACCCTAACCCGAACCCTGACCCTAACCCTAACCCTAAGCCTAACACGAACCCTAACCCGAACCCTAACCCTAACCCTAACCTGAACCCTAACCCTAACCCTAACCCTAACCCGAAACCTAACACTAACCCTAACCGGAACCCTAACCCTAACCCTAACCCGAACCCGAACCCTAACCCCTTACCCGAATCCTAACCCTAACCCGAACCCTAACCCGAACCCTAACCCTAACCCCGAACCCAAACCCTAACCCGAACCCGAACCCTAACCCTAACCCGAACCCGAAACTTAACCCTAACCCTAGCCCGAACCCTAACCCTAACCCTAACCCGAACCCGAACCCTAAACCTAACCCTAACCCGAACCCTAACCCTAACCCTAACCCGAACTGTAACCCTAACCCTAACCCTAACCCTAACCCGAACCCTAACCCGAACCCTAACCCGAACCCTAACCCTAACCCTAACCCTAACACGAACCCTAACCATAACCCGAACATTAACCCTAACCCTAACCCGAACCCTAACCCTAAACCTAACCCGAACCCTAACCCTAACCCTAACCCTAACCCTAACACTAACCCGAACCCTAACCCTAACCCTAACTCTAACCCTAAACCTAACCCTAACCCGAACCCTAACCGTAACCCGAACCCTAAACCAAACTCTAAACCTAACCCGAACCAGAACCCTAACCCTAACCCTAACCATAACCCGAACCCTAACCCTAACCCTGTCCCTAAAACGAACCCTAACCCTAACCCTAACCCGAACCCGAACCCTAAACCTAACCCTAACCCTAACCCTAAACCTGTCCCTAGTACGAACCCTAACAATAACCCGAACCCGAACCCTAACCCTAACCTTAAACCTAACCCTAACCCTAACCCTAACCCTACCCCGAACCCTAACCCTACCCCGAACCCTAACCCGAACCCTAACACTAACCATAACCCGAACCCTAACCCGAACCCTAACCCTAACCCTAACCGGAACCCTAACCCTTACCCTAACCCTAACCTGAACACTAACCCCTAACCCTAACCCGAAACCGAACCCTAACCCGAACCCTAACCCTAACCCTAAACCGAACCGGAACCCTAACCCTAACCCTAACCCGACCCTAACCCTAACACTAACCCTAACCCGAACCCTACCCTAACCCTAACCCTAACCCGAACCCTAACTCTAACCCGAACCCTAAACCGAACACTAACCCGAACACTAACCCTAACCCTAACCCTAACCCGAACCGTAACCCTAACCCGAACCCTAACCCTAACCCTAACCCTAAGCCGAACCCTAACCCGAACCCTAAACCGAACCCTAACCCTAACCCTCATCCGAACCCTAACCCTAACCCTAACCCGAACCCTAACCCTAACCCTAACACGAACCCTAAACCTAACCCTCACCCGAACCCTAACCCGAACCCTAAACCTAACCCTAAACCTAACCCTAACCAGAAACATAAACCTAACCCTAACCGGAACCCTAAACCTAACCCTAACCCGAAACCGACCCCTAACCCTTTACCCGAATCCTAACCCTAAACCGAACCCTAACCCGAACCCTAACCCTAACCCTAACCCCGAATCCGAACCCTAACCCTATCCCTAACCCTAACCTGAACCCTAACCCGAACCCTAACCCGAACCCCAAACCTAATCCTAACCCGAACCCGACCCTAAACTTAACCCGAACCCTAACCCTACCCCGAACCCTAACCCTACCCTAACCCGAACCCTAACCCTAACACTAACCCGACCCCTAACCCGAACCCTAACACGAACCCTAAACCTAATCCTAACCCTAACCCTAACCCGAACCCTAACCCTAACCCTAAACCGAACCCTAACCCTAACCCTAACCCGAAACCTAACCCTAACCCTAACCCGAACCCTAACCCTAACCCTAACCCGAACCCTAACCCTAACCTTAACACGAACCGCAACCCTAACTCTACCCCGAACCCTAACCCGAACCCTAACCCTAACCCTAACCCTTACCCTAACCCGAAAACTAAACCTAACCGTAACCGGAACCATAACCCTAACCCTAACCCGAACCCGAACCCTAACCCTTTACCCGAATCCTAACCCTAACCTGAACCCTCACCCGAACCCTAACCCTAACTCTAACCCCAAACCCAAACCCTAACCCTATCCCTAACCCTATCCCGAACCCTAACCCGAACCCTAACCCGATCCCCAACCCTAACCCTAACCCGAACCCGACCCTAACCCTAACCCTAACCCGAACCGTAACCCTAAACCGAACCCTAACCATAACCCTAACCCGAACCCTAAACCTAACCCTAACCCGACCCCTAACCCGAACCCGAACCCTAACACGAACCCTAAACCTCACCCTAACCCTAACCCGAACCCGAAACCTAACCCGAACCCTAACCCGAACCCTAACCCTAACCCGAACCCTAACCGTAACCCTAACCCGAACCCTAACCCTAACCCGAAACCGAACCCGAACCCTAACCCTAAACCTAACCCGAACCCTAAACCGAACCCTAACCCTAACCCTAACCCGAACCCTAACCCTAACCCGAACCCTAACCATAACCCTAACCCGAACCCTAACCCTAACCCTAACCCTAACCCGAACCCTAACCCAAAACCTAAACCTAACCCTAAACCTAACCCTAACCAGAAACATAAACCTAACCCTAACCGGAACCCTAAACCTAACCCTAACCCGAAACCGACCCCTAACCATTTACCCGAATCCTAACCCTAAACCGAACCCTAACCCGAACCCTAACCCTAACCCTAACCCCGAATCCGAACCCTAACCCTATCCCTAACCCTAACCTGAACCCTAACCCGAACCCTAACACGAACCCCAACCCTAATCCTAACCCGAACCCGACCCTAAACTTAACCCGAACCCTAACCCTACCCCGAACCCTAACCCTACCCTAACCCGAAACCTAACCCTAACCCGAACCCTAACCATAACCCTAACCCGAACCCTAACCCTAACCTTAACCCGAACCGTAACCCTAACCCTACCCCGAACCCTAACCCGAACCCTAACCCTAACCCTAACCCTAACCCTAACCCGAAACCTAAACCTAACCGTAACCGGAACCATAACCCTAACCCTAACCCGAACCCGAACCCTAACCCTTTACCCGAATCCTAACCCTAACCTGAACCCTAACCCGAACCCTAACCCTAACCCTAACCCCGAACCCAAACCCTAACCCTATCCCTAACCCTATCCCGAACCCTAACCCGAACCCTAACCCGATCCCCAACCCTAACCCTAACCCGAACCCGACCCTAACCCTAACCCTAACCCGAACCGTAACCCTAAACCGAACCCTAACCCTAACCCTAACCCGAACCCTAAACCTAACCCTAACCCGACCCCTAAACCGAACCCGAACCCTAACACGAACCCTAAACCTAACCCTAACCCTAAACCTAACCCGAAACCTAACCCTAACCCTAACCCGAACCCTAACCCTAACCCGAACCCTAACCGTAACCCTAACCCGAACCCTAACCCTAACCCGAAACCGAACCCGAACCCTAACCCTAAACCTAACCCGAACCCTAACCCGAACCCTAACCCTAACCCTAACCCGAACCCTAACCCTAACCCGAACCCTAACCATAACCCTAACCCGAACCCTAACCCTAACCCTAACCCTAACCCGAACCCTAACCGTAACCCGAAGCCTAACCCTAACCCTAACCCTAACCCTAACCCGAACCTAACCCTAACCCTAACCCGAACCCTAACCCGAACCCTAACCCTAACCCTAACCTGAACACTAACCCCTAACCCTAACCCGAACCCTAACCCTAACCCGAAACCTAACCCTAAACCTAACCCGAAACCTAACCCTAACCCTAACCCTAACCCTAACCCTAACCCTAACAGTAACCCGAACCCTAACCCTAACCCTAACTGTAACCCTAAACCTAACCCTAACCTGAACCCTAACCCTAACCCGAACCCTAAACCGAACTCTAAACCTAACCAGAACCCGAACCCTAACCCTAACCCTAACCCTAACCCTAACCCTGTCCCTAACACGAACCCTAACCCTAACCCTAACCCGAACCCGAACCCTAAACCTAACCCTAACCATAACCCTAACCCTGTCCCTAACACGAACTCTAACACTAACCCGAACCCGAACCCTAACCCTAACCTTAAAACTAACCCGAACCCTAACCCTAAACCTAACCCGAACCCTACACCGAAACCTAACCCTAACCCTAACCCTAACCCTACCCCGAACCCTAACCCTACCCCGAACCCTAACCCGAACCCTAACACTAACCCTAACCCGAACCCTAACCCGAACCCTAACCCTAACCCTAACCCGAACCCTAACCCGAACCCTAACCCTAACCCTAACCTGAACACTAACCCCTAACCCTAACCCGAAACCGAACCGTAACCCGAACCCTAACCCTAACCCTAAACCGAACCGGAACCCTAACACTAACCCTAACCCGAACCCTAACCCTAACCCTAAACCGAACCCTAACCCTAACCCTAACCCTAACCCGAACCCTAACTCTAACCCGAACCCTAAACCGAAAACTAACCCGAACACTAACCCTAACCCTAACCCTAATACGAACCCTAACCCTAACCCTCACCCGAACCCTAACCCGAACCCTAAACCTAACCCTAAACCTAACCCTAACCAGAAACATAAACCTAACCCTAACCGGAACCCTAAACCTAACCCTAACCCGAACCCGACCCCTAACCCTTTACCCGAATCCTAACCCTAACCCGAACACTAACCCGAACCCTAACCCTAACCCTAACCCCGAATCCGAACCCTAACCCTATCCCTAACCCGAACCCGAACCCTAACCCGAACCCTAACCCGAACCCAAAAACCTAATCCTAACCCGAACCTGACCCTAAACTTAACCCGAACCCTAACCCTACCCCGAACCCTAACCCTACCCTAACCCGAACCCTAACCCTAACCCTAAACCGAACCCTAACCCTAACCCTAACCCGAAACCTAACCCTAACCCTAACCCGAACCTTACCCCTAACCCTAACCCGAACCCTAACCCTAACCCTAACCCTAAGCCGAACCCTAACCCGAACCCTAACCCGAACCCTAACCCTAACCCTCACACGAAACCTAACCCTAACCCTAACCCTAACCCTAACCCGAACACTAACCCGAACCCTAACCCTAAACCTAACCCGAAGCCTAGCCCTAACCCTAACCCGAACCCTAACCGTACCCAAAACCGAACTCTAAACCTAACCCTAAACCTAACCCGAACCCGAACCCTAACCCTAACCCGAACCCGAACCCTAACCCTAACCCGAATCCTAACCCTAACCCTAACCCGAACCCTAACCCGAACCCTAACCCTAACCCGAACCCTAACCCTAACCCTAACCCTAACACGAACCCGTACCCTAACCCTAACCCGAACCCTAACCCGAACCCGAACCCTAACCCGAACTGTACCCCTAACCCTAATCCGAACCCTAACGCTAAACCTAACCCGAACCCGAACCCTAAACCTAACCCTAACCCTAATCCTAACCCTGTCCCTAACACGAACCCTAACACTAACCCGAACCCGAACCCTAACCCTAACCTTAAAACTAACCCGAACCCTAACCCTATACCTAACCCGAACCCTACACCGAAACCTAACCCTAATCCCTAACCCTAACCCTACCCCGAACCCTAACCCTACCCGGAACCCTAACACGAACCCTAACACTAACCATAACCCGAACCCTAACCCGAACCCTAACCCTAACCCTAACCCGAACCCTAACCCGAACCCTAACCCTAACCCTAACCTGAACACTAACCCCTAACCCTAACCCGAAACCGAACCCTAATCTGAACCCTAACCCTAACCCTAAACCGAACCGGAACCCTAACACTAACCCTAACCCGAACCCGACCCTAACCCTAACCCTAACCCGAACCGTAACCCTAACCCGAACCCTAACCCTAACCCTAACCCGAACCCTAAACCTAACCCTAACCCGACCCCTAACCCGAACCCGAACCCTAAAACGAACCCTAAACCTAACCCTAACCCTAACCCTAACCCGAAACCTAACCCTAACCCTAACCCGAACCCTAACCCTAACCCGAACCCTAACCGTAACCCTAACACGAACCCTAACCCTAACCCGAAACCGAACCCGAACCCTAACCCTAAACCTAACCCGAACACTAACCCGAACCCTAACCCTAACCCTAACCCGAACCCTAACCCTAACCCGAACCCTAACCATAACCCTAACCCGAACCCTAACCCTAACCCTAACCCTAACCCGAACCCTAACCGTAACCCGAAGCCTAACCCTAACCCTAACCCTAACCCTAACCCGAACCTAACCCTAACCCTAACCCGAACCCTAACCCGAACCCTAACCCTAAGCCTAACCTGAACACTAACCCCTAACCCTAACCCGAACCCTAACCCTAACCCGAACCCTAAACCTAAACCTAACCCGAAACCTAACTCTAACCCTAACCCTAACCCTAACCCTAACACTAACCCGAACCCTAACCCTAACCCTAACTCTAAACCTAAACCTAACCCTAACCTGAACCCTAACCCTAACCCGAACCCTAAACCGAACTCTAAACCTAACCCGAACCCGAACCCTAACCCTAACCCTAACCCTAACCCTGTCCCTAACACGAACCCTAACCCTAACCCGAACCCGAACCCTAAACCTAACCCTAACCCTAACCCTAACCCTGTCCCTAACACGAACTCTAACACTAACCCGAACCCGAACCCTAACCCTAACCTTAAAACTAACCCGAACCCTAACCCTAAACCTAACCCGAACCCTACACCGAAACCTAAACCTAACCCTAACCCTAACCCTACCCCGAACCCTAACGCTACCCCGAACCCTAACCCGAACCCTAACACTAACCCTAACCCGAACCCTAACCCGAACCCTAACCCTAACCCTAACCCGAACCCTAACCCGAACCCTAACCCGAACCCTAACCTGAACACTAACCCCTAACCCTAACCCGAAACCGAACCGTAACCCGAACCCTAACCCTAACCCTAAACCGAACCGGAACCCTAACACTAACCCTAACCCGAACACTAACCCTAACCCTAACCCTAACCCGAACCCTAACCCTAACCCTAACCCTAACCCGAACCCTAACTCTAACCCGAACCCTAAACCGAAAACTAACCCGAACACTAACCCTAACCCTAACCCTAACCCGAACCGTAACCCTAACCCGAACCCTAACCCTAACCCTAACCCTAAGCCGAACCCTAACCCGAACCCTAACCCGAACCCTAACCCTAACCCTCACCCGAACCCTAACCCTAACCCTAACCCGAACCCTAACCCGAACCCTAACCCTAACCCTAATACGAACCCTAACCCTAACCCTCACCCGAACCCTAACCCGAACCCTAAACCTAACCCAAAACCTAACCCTAACCAGAAACATAAACCTAACCCTAACCGGAACCCTAAACCTAACCCTAACCCGAACCCGACCCCTAACCCTTTACCCGAATCCTAACCCTAACCCGAACACTAACCCGAACCCTAACCCTAACCCTAACCCCGAATCCGAACCCTAACCCTATCCCTAACCCTAACCCGAACCCTAACCCGAACCCTAACCCGAACCCCAAACCTAATCCTAACCCGAACCCGACCCTAAAATTAACCCGAACCCTAACCCTACCCCGAACCCTAACCCTACCCTAACCCGAACCCTAACCCTAACCCTAAACCGAACCCTAACCCTAACCCTAACTCGAAACCTAACCCTAACCCTAACCCGAAGCCTAACCCTAACCCTAACCCGAACCCTAACCCTAACCCTAACCCTAAGCCGAACCCTAACCCGAACCCTAACCCGAACCCTAACCCTAACCCTCACACGAACCCTAACCCTAACCCTAACCCTAACCCTAAACCGAACACTAACCCGAACCCTAACCCTAAACCTAACCCGAAGCCTAGCCCTAACCCTAACCCGAACCCTAACCGTACCCAAACCCGAACTCTAAACCTAACCCTAAACCTAACCCGAACCCGAACCCTAACCCTAACCCTAACCCGAACCCTAACCCTAACCCTAACCCGAATCCTAACCCTAACCCTAACCCGAACCCTAACCCGAACCCTAACCCTAACCCGAACCCTAACCCTAACCCTAACCCTAACACGAACCCGAACCCTAACCCTAACCCGAACCCTAACCCGAACCCGAACCCTAACCCGAACTGTACCCCTAACCCTAATCCGAACCCTAACGCTAACCCTAACCCGAACCCGAACCCTAAACCTAACCCTAACCCTAACCCTAACCCTGTCCCTAACACGAATCCTAACACTAACCCGAACCCGAAACCTAACCCTAACCTTAAAACTAACCCGAACCCTAACCCTAAACCTAACCCGAACCCTACACTGAAACCTAACCCTAACCCTAACCCTAACCCTACCCCGAACCCTAACCCTACCCCGAACCCTAACCCGAACACTAACACTAACCATAACCCGAACCCTAACCCGAACCCTAACCCTAACCCTAACCCGAACCCTAACCCGAACCCTAACCCTAACCCTAACCTGAACACTAACCCCTAACCCTAACCCGAAACCGAACCCTAATCCGAACCCTAACCCTAACCCTAAACCGAACCGGAACCCTAACACTAACCCTAACCCGAACCCTAACCCTAACCCTAACCCTAATCCGAAACCTAACCCTTAACCTAACCCTAACCCGAACCCTAACTCTAACCCGAACCCTAAACCGAAAACTAACCCGAACACTAACCCTAACCCTAACCCTAACCCGAACCGTAACCCTAACCCGAACCCTAACCCTAACCCTAACCCTAAGCCGAACCCTAACCCGAACCCTAACCCGAACCCTAACCCTAACCCTCACACGAACCCTAACCCTAACCCTAACCCGAACCCTAACCCGAACCCTAACCCTAACCCTAACACGAACCCTAACCCTAAGCCTCACCCGAACCCTAACCCGAACCCTAAACCTAACCCTAAACCTAACCCTAACCTGAAACATAAACCTAACCCTAACCGGAAACCTAAACCTAACCCTAACCCGAACACGACCCCTAACACTTTACCGAATCCTAACCCTAACCCGAACACAAACCCGAACCCTAACCCTAACCCTAACCCCGAATCCGAACCCTAACCCTATCCCTAACCCTAACCCGAACCCTAACCCGAACCCTAACCCGAACCCCAAACCTAATCCTAACCCGAACCCGACCCTAAACTTAACCCGAACCCTAACCCTACCCCGAACCCTAACCCTACCCTAACCCGAACCCTAACCCTAACACTAACCCGACCCCTAACCCGAACCCTAACACGAACCCTAAAACTAACCCTAACCCTAACCCTAACCCGAACCATAACCCTAACCCTAAACCGAACCCTAACCCTAACCCTAACCCGAAACCTAACCCTAACCCTAACCCGAACCCTAACCCTAACCCTAACCCGAACCCTAACCCTAACCTTAACCCGAACCGTAACCCTAACCCTACCCCGAACCCTAACCCGAACCCTAACCCTAACCCTAACCCTAACCCTAACCCTAACCCGAAACCTAAACCTAACCGTAACTGGAACCCTAACCCTAACCCTAACCCGAACCCGAACCCTAACCCTTTACCCGAATCCTAACCCTAACCTGAACCCTAACCCGAACCCTAACCCTAACCATAACCCCGAACCCGAACCCTAACCCTATCCCTAACCCTATCCCGAACCCTAACCCGAACCCTAACCCGATCCCCAACCCTAACCCTAACCCGAACCCGACCCTAACCCTAACCCTAACCCGAAACGTAACCCTAACCCGAACCCTAACCCTAACCCTAACCCGAACCCTAAACCTAACCCTAACCCGACCCCTAACCCGAACCCGAACCCTAACACGAACCCTAAACCTAACCCTAACCCTAAACCTAACCCGAAACCTAACCCTAACCCTAACCCGAACCCTAACCCTAACCCGAACCCTAACCGTAACCCTAACCCGAACCCTAACCCTAACCCGAACCCGAACCCTAACCCTAACCCGAAACCTAACCCGAACCCAACCCTAACCCGAACCCTAACCCTACCCGAACCGTAACCCTAACCCTAAACCTAACCCGAAACCTAAACCTAACCCGAACCCTAACCCTAAACCTAACCCGAACACTAACCCGAACCCTAACCCTAAACCTAAACCGAAGCCTAGCCCTAACCCTAACCCGAACCCTAACCGTACCCAAACCCGAACTCTAAACCTAACCCTAACCCTAACCCGAACCCGAAACCTAACCCTAACCCTAACCCGAACCCTAACCCTAACCCTAACCCGAATCCTAACCCTAACCCTAACCCGAACCCTAACCCGAACCCTAACCCTAACCCGAACCCTAACCCTAACCCTAACCCTAACACGAACCCGAACCCTAACCCTAACCCGAACCCTAACCCGAACCCGAACCCTAACCCGAACTGTACCCCTAACCCTAATCCGAACCCTAACGCTAACCCTAAACCTAACCCTAACCCGAACATGAACCCTAACCCTTACCCTAACCCGAACCCGAACCCTAACCCTAACCCGAAACCTAACCCTAACCTGAACCCTAACCCTACCCGAAACCTAACCCTAACCCGAACACTAACACGAACCCTAACCCTAACCCGAACCCTAACCATAACCCGAAACCTAACCCTAAACCTAACCCGAATCCTAACCCTAACCCTAACCCGAAACCTAACCCTAACCCGAACCCTAACCCTAACCCGAACCCGAACCCGAACCCTAACCCTAACCTGAACCCTAACCCTAAACCTAACCCTAACCCGAACCCTAACCAAAACCCGAACCGTAACCCGAACCCGAACCCTAACAATAACCCGAACCCTAACCCTAACCCTAACCCGAACCCTAACCCTAAACCTAACCCGAACCCTAAACCTAACCCTAACCCGAACCCTAAACCTAACCCTAACCCGAAACCTAACCCTAACCCTAACCCGAATCCTAACCCTAACCCTAACCCGAACCCTAACCCGAACCCTTACCCTAACCCTAACCCTAACCCAAACCCTAACCCTAAACCTAACCCGAACCCTAACCCTAACCCTAACCCGAACGCTAACCCTAACCCTAACCCTAACCCTAACCCGAACCCGAACCCTAACCCTAACCCGAGCCCTAACCCTAACCTTAACCCGAACCCTAACCCTAACCCTAACCCTAAACCTAACCCTAACCCGAACCCTAACCCTAACCCTAACCCTAACCCTAACCCTAAACCGAACCCTAACCCGAACCGTACACCTAACCTTAATCCGAAACCTAACCGTAACCCTAAACCTAACCCTAACCCGAACCCGAACCCTAACCCTTACCCTAACCCGAACCCTAACCCTAACCCGAACCCTAACCCTAACCCTAACCCTAACCCTAACCCGAAACCTAAACCTAACCCTAACCCGAACCCTAACCCTAACCCGAACCCTAACTGTAACCCTAACCCGAACCCTAACCCTAACCCGAAACCGAACCCGAACCCTAACCCTAAACCTAACCCGAACCCTAACCCGAACCCTAACCCTAACCCTAACCCGAACCCTAACCCTAACCCGAACCCTAACCATAACCCTAACCCGAACCCTAACCCTAACCCTAACCCTATCCCGAACCCTAACCCGAACCCTAAACCTAACCCTAAACCTAACCCTAACCAGAAACATAAACCTAACCCTAACCGGAACCCTAAACCTAACCCTAACCCGAAACCGACCCCTAACCCTTTACCCGAATCCTAACCCTAAACCGAACCCTAACCCGAACCCTAACCCTAACCCTAACCCCGAATCCGAACCCTAACCCTATCCCTAACCCTAACCTGAACCCTAACCCGAACCCTAAACCGAACCCCAACCCTAATCCTAACCCGAACCCGACCCTAAACTTAACCCGAACCCTAACCCTACCCCGAACCCTAACCCTACCCTAACCCGAACCCTAACACGAACCCTAAACCTAATCCTAACCCTAACCCTAACCCGAACCCTAACCCTAACCCTAAACCGAACCCTAACCCTAACCCTAACCCGAAACCTAACCCTAACCCTAACCCGAACCCTAACCCTAACCCTAACCCGAACCCTAACCCTAACCTTAACCCGAACCGTAACCCTAACCCTACCCCGAACCCTAACCCGAACCCTAACCCTAACCCTAACCCTAACCCGAAACCTAAACCTAACCGTAACCGGAACCATAACCCTAACCCTAACCCGAACCCGAACCCTAACCCTTTACCCGAATCCTAACCCTAACCTGAACCCTAACCCGAACCCTAACCCTAACCCTAACCCCGAAACCAAACCCTAACCCTATCCCTAACCCTATCCCGAACCCTAACCCGAACCCTAACCCGATCCCCAACCCTAACCCTAACCCGAACCCGACCCTAACCCTAACCCTAACCCGAACCGTAACCCTAACCCGAACCCTAACCCTAACCCTAACCCGAACCCTAAACCTAACCCTAACCCGACCCCTAACCCGAACCCGAACCCTAACACGAACCCTAAACCTAACCCTAACCCTAACCCTAACCCGAAACCTAACCCTAACCCTAACCCGAACCCTAACCCTAACCCGAACCCTAACCGTAACCCTAACCCGAACCCTAACCCTAACCCGAAACGAACCCGAACCCTAACCCTAAACCTAACCCGAACACTAACCCGAACCCTAACCCTAACCCTAACCCGAACCCTAACCCTAACCCGAACCCTAACCATAACCCTAACCCGAACCCTAACCCTAACCCTAACCCTAACCCGAACCCTAACCGTAAACCGAAGCCTAACCCTAACCCTAACCCTAACCCTAACCCGAACCTAACCCTAACCCTAACCCGAACCCTAACCCGAACCCTAACCCTAAGCCTAACCTGAACACTAACCCCTAACCCTAACCCGAACCCTAACCCTAACCCGAACCCTAACCCTAAACCTAACCCGAAACCTAACCCTAACCCTAACCCTAACCCTAACCCTAACACTAACCCGAACCCTAACCCTAACCCTAACTCTAACCCTAAACCTAACCCTAACCTGAACCCTAACCCTAACCCGAACCCTAAACCGAACTCTAAACCTAACCCGAACCCGAACCCTAACCCTAACCCTAACCCTAACCCTGTCCCTAACACGAACCCGAACCCTAACCCGAACCCGAACCCTAAACCTAACCCTAACCCTAACCCTAACCCTGTCCCTAACACGAACTCTAACACTAACCCGAACCCGAACCCTAACCCTAACCTTAAAACTAACCCGAACCCTAACCCTAAACCTAACCCGAACCCTACACCGAAACCTAAACCTAACCCTAACCCTAACACTACCCCGAACCCTAACCCTACCCCGAACCCTAACCCGAACCCTAACACTAACCCTAACCCGAACCCTAACCCGAACCCTAACCCTAACCCTAACCCGAACCCTAACCCGAACCCTAACCCGAACCCTAACCTGAACACTAACCCCTAACCCTAACCCGAAACCGAACCGTAACCCGAACCCTAACCCTAACCCTAAACCGAACCGGAACCCTAACACTAACCCTAACCCGAACACTAACCCTAACCCTAACCCTAACCCGAACCCTAACCCTAACCCTAACCCTAACCCGAACCCTAACTCTAACCCGAACCCTAAACCGAAAACTAACCCGAACACTAACCCTAACCCTAACCCTAACCCGAACCGTAACCCTAACCCGAACCCTAACCCTAACCCTAACCCTAAGCCGAACCCTAACCCGAACCCTAACCCGAACCCTAACCCTAACCCTCACCCGAACCCTAACCCTAACCCTAACCCGAACCCTAACCCGAACCCTAACCCTAACCCTAATACGAACCCTAACCCTAACCCTCACCCGAACCCTAACCCGAACCCTAAACCTAACCCAAAACCTAACCCTAACCAGAAACATAAACCTAACCCTAACCGGAACCCTAAACCTAACCCTAACCCGAACCCGACCCCTAACCCTTTACCCGAATCCTAACCCTAACCCGAACACTAACCCGAACCCTAACCCTAACCCTAACCCCGAATCCGAACCCTAACCCTATCCCTAACCCTAACCCGAACCCTAACCCGAACCCTAACCCGAACCCCAAACCTAATCCTAACCCGAACCCGACCCTAAACTTAACCCGAACCCTAACCCTACCCCGAACCCTAACCCTACCCTAACCCGAACCCTAACCCTAACCCTAAACCGAACCCTAACCCTAACCCTAACTCGAAACCTAACCCTAACCCTAACCCGAAGCCTAACCCTAACCCTAACCCGAACCCTAACCCTAACCCTAACCCTAAGCCGAACCCTAACCCGAACCCTAACCCGAACCCTAACCCTAACCCTCACACGAACCCTAACCCTAACCCTAACCCTAACCCTAACCCGAACACTAACCCGAACCCTAACCCTAAACCTAACCCGAAGCCTAGCCCTAACCCTAACCCGAACCCTAACCGTACCCAAACCCGAACTCTAAACCTAACCCTAAACCTAACCCGAACCCGAACCCTAACCCTAACCCTAACCCGAACCCTAACCCTAACCCTAACCCGAATCCTAACCCTAACCCTAACCCGAACCCTAACCCGAACCCTAACCCTAACCCGAACCCTAACCCTAACCCTAACCCTAACACGAACCCGAACCCTAACCCTAACCCGAACCCTAACCCGAACCCGAACCCTAACCCGAACTGTACCCCTAACCCTAATCCGAACCCTAACGCTAACCCTAACCCGAACCCGAACCCTAAACCTAACCCTAACCCTAACCCTAACCCTGTCCCTAACACGAATCCTAACACTAACCCGAACCCGAACCCTAACCCTAACCTTAAAACTAACCCGAACCCTAACCCTAAACCTAACCCGAACCCTACACCGAAACCTAACCCTAACCCTAACCCTAACCCTACCCCGAACCCTAACCCTACCCCGAACCCTAACCCGAACCCTAACACTAACCATAACCCGAACCCTAACCCGAACCCTAACCCTAACCCTACCCCGAACCCTAACCCGAACCCTAACCCTAACCCTAACCTGAACACTAACCCCTAACCCTAACCCGAAACCGAACCCTAATCCGAACCCTAACCCTAACCCTAAACCGAACCGGAACCCTAACACTAACCCTAACCCGAACCCTAACCCTAACCCTAACCCTAACCCGAAACCTAACCCTTAACCTAACCCTAACCCGAACCCTAACTCTAACCCGAACCCTAAACCGAAAACTAACCCGAACACTAACCCTAACCCTAACCCTAACCCGAACCGTAACCCTAACCCGAACCCTAACCCTAACCCTAACCCTAAGCCGAACCCTAACCCGAACCCTAACCCGAACCCTAACCCTAACCCTCACACGAACCCTAACCCTAACCCTAACCCGAACCCTAACCCGAACCCTAACCCTAACCCTAACACGAACCCTAACCCTAAGCCTCACCCGAACCCTAACCCGAACCCTAAACCTAACCCTAAACCTAACCCTAACCAGAAACATAAACCTAACCCTAACCGGAAACCTAAACCTAACCCTAACCCGAACCCGACCCCTAACACTTTACCCGAATCCTAACCCTAACCCGAACACTAACCCGAACCCTAACCCTAACCCTAACCCCGAATCCGAACCCTAACCCTATCCCTAACCCTAACCCGAACCCTAACCCGAACCCTAACCCGAACCCCAAACCTAATCCTAACCCGAACCCGACCCTAAACTTAACCCGAACCCTAACCCTACCCCGAACCCTAACCCTAGCCTAACCCGAACCCTAACCCTAACAGTAACCCGACCCCTAACCCGAACCCTAACACGAAGCCTAAAACTAACCCTAACCCTAACCCTAACCCGAACCCTAACCCTAACCCTAAACCGAACCCTAACCCTAACCCTAACCCGAAACCTAACCCTAAACCTAACCCGAACCCTAACCCTAACCCTAACCCGAACCCTAACCCTAACCTTAACCCGAACCGTAACCCTAACCCTACCCCGAACCCTAACCCGAACCCTAACCCTAACCCTAACCCTAACCCTAACCCTAACCCGAAACCTAAACCTAACCGTAACTGGAACCCTAACCCTAACCCTAACCCGAACCCGAACCCTAACCCTTTACCCGAATCCTAACCCTAACCTGAACCCTAACCCGAACCCTAACCCTAACCCTAACCCCGAACCCGAACCCGAACCCTAACCCTATCCCTAACCCTATCCCGAACCCTAACCCGAACCCTAACCCGATCCCCAACCCTAACCCTAACCCGAACCCGACCCTAACCCTAACCCTAACCCGAAACGTAACCCTAACCCGAACCCTAACCCTAACCCTAACCCGAACCCTAAACCTAACACTAACCCGACCCCTAACCCGAACCCGAACCCTAACACGAACCCTAAACCTAACCCTAACCCTAAACCTAACCCGAAACCTAACCCTAACCCTAACCCGAACCCTAACCCTAACCCGAACCCTAACCGTAACCCTAACCCGAACCCTAACCCTAACCCGAACCCGAACCCTAACCCTAACCCGAAACCTAACCCGAACCCAACCCTAACCCGAACCCTAACCCTACCCGAACCGTAACCCTAACCCTAAACCTAACCCGAAACCTAAACCTAACCCGAACCCTAACCCTAAACCTAACCCGAACACTAACCCGAACCCTAACCCTAAACCTAACCCGAAGCCTAGCCCTAACCCTAACCCGAACCCTAACCGTACCCAAACCCGAACTCTAAACCTAACCCTAACCCTAACCCGAACCCGAAACCTAACCCTAACCCTAACCCGAACCCTAACCCTAACCCTAACCCGAATCCTAACCCTAACCCTAACCCGAACCCTAACCCGAACCCTAACCCTAACCCGAACCCTAACCCTAACCCTAACCCTAACACGAACCCGAACCCTAACCCTAACCCGAACCCTAACCCGAACCCGAACCCTAACCCGAACTGTACCCCTAACCCTAATCCGAACCCTAACGCTAACCCTAAACCTAACCCTAACCCGAACATGAACCCTAACCCTTACCCTAACCCGAACCCGAACCCTAACCCTAACCTTAACCCGAACCCTAACCCTAACCCTAACCCTAAACCTAACCCTAACCCGAACCCTAACCCGAACCCTTACCCTAACCCTAACCCTAACCCAAACCCTAACCCTAAACCTAACCCGAACCCTAACCCTAACCCTAACCCGAACGCTAACCCTAACCCTAACCCTAACCCTAACCCGAACCCGAACCCTAACCCTAACCCGAACCCTAACCCTAACCTTAACCCGAACCCTAACCCTAACCCTAACCCTAAACCTAACCCTAACCCGAACCCTAACCCTAACCCTAACCCTAACCCTAACCCTAAACCGAACCCTAACCCGAACCGTACACCTAACCTTAATCCGAAACCTAACCGTAACCCTAAACCTAACCCTAACCCGAACCCGAACCCTAACCCTTACCCTAACCCGAACCCTAACCCTAACCCGAACCCTAACCCTAACCCTAACCCTAACCCTAACCCGAAACCTAAACCTAACCCTAACCCGAACCCTAACCCTAACCCGAACCCTAACTGTAACCCTAACCCGAACCCTAACCCTAACCCGAAACCGAACCCGAACCCTAACCCTAAACCTAACCCGAACCCTAACCCGAACCCTAACCCTAACCCTAACCCGAACCCTAACCCTAACCCGAACCCTAACCATAACCCTAACCCGAACCCTAACCCTAACCCTAACCCTATCCCGAACCCTAACCCGAACCCTAAACCTAACCCTAAACCTAACCCTAACCAGAAACATAAACCTAACCCTAACCGGAACCCTAAACCTAACCCTAACCCGAAACCGACCCCTAACCCTTTACCCGAATCCTAACCCTAAACCGAACCCTAACCCGAACCCTAACCCTAACCCTAACCCCGAATCCGAACCCTAACCCTATCCCTAACCCTAACCTGAACCCTAACCCGAACCCTAAACCGAACCCCAACCCTAATCCTAACCCGAACCCGACCCTAAACTTAACCCGAACCCTAACCCTACCCCGAACCCTAACCCTACCCTAACCCTAACCCTAACCCGAACCCTAACCCTAACCCTAAACCGAACCCTAACCCTAACCCTAACCCGAAACCTAACCCTAACCCTAACCCGAACCCTAACCCTAACCCTAACCCTAACCCGAACCCTAACCCTAACCTTAACCCGAACCGTAACCCTAACCCTACCCCGAACCCTAACCCGAACCCTAACCCTAACCATAACCCTAACCCGAAACCTAAACCTAACCGTAACCGGAACCATAACCCTAACCCTAACCCGAACCCGAACCCTAACCCTTTACCCGAATCCTAACCCTAACCTGAACCCTAACCCGAACCCTAACCCTAACCCTAACCCCGAAACCAAACCCTAACCCTATCCCTAACCCTATCCCGAACCCTAACCCGAACCCTAACCCGATCCCCAACCCTAACCCTAACCCGAACCCGACCCTAACCCTAACCCTAACCCGAACCGTAACCCTAACCCTAACCCGAACCCTAACCCTAACCCGAACCCTAAACCTAACCCTAACCCGACCCCTAACCCGAACCCGAACCCTAACACGAACCCTAAACCTAACCCTAACCCTAACCCTAACCCGAAACCTAACCCTAACCCTAACCCGAACCCTAACCCTAACCCGAACCCTAACCGTAACCCTAACCCGAACCCTAACCCTAACCCGAAACCGAACCCGAACCCTAACCCTAAACCTAACCCGAACACTAACCCGAACCCTAACCCTAACCCTAACCCGAACCCTAACCCTAACCCGAACCCTAACCATAACCCTAACCCGAACCCTAACCCTAACCCTAACCCTAACCCGAACCCTAACCGTAACCCGAAGCCTAACCCTAACCCTAACCCTAACCCTAACCCGAACCTAACCCTAACCCTAACCCGAACCCTAACCCGAACCCTAACCCTAAGCCTAACCTGAACACTAACCCCTAACCCTAACCCGAACCCTAACCCTAACCCGAACCCTAACCCTAAACCTAACCCGAAACCTAACCCTAACCCTAACCCTAACCCTAACCCTAACACTAACCCGAACCCTAACCCTAACCCTAACTCTAACCCTAAACCTAACCCTAACCTGAACCCTAACCCTAACCCGAACCCTAAACCGAACTCTAAACCTAACCCGAACCCGAACCCTAACCCTAACCCTAACCCTAACCCTGTCCCTAACACGAACCCGAACCCTAACCCGAACCCGAACCCTAAACCTAACCCTAACCCTAACCCTAACCCTGTCCCTAACACGAACTCTAACACTAACCCGAACCCGAACCCTAACCCTAACCTTAAAACTAACCCGAACCCTAACCCTAAACCTAACCCGAACCCTACACCGAAACCTAAACCTAACCCTAACCCTAACACTACCCCGAACCCTAACCCTACCCCGAACCCTAACCCGAACCCTAACACTAACCCTAACCCGAACCCTAACCCGAACCCTAACCCTAACCCTAACCCGAACCCTAACCCGAACCCTAACCCGAACCCTAACCTGAACACTAACCCCTAACCCTAACCCGAAACCGAACCGTAACCCGAACCCTAACCCTAACCCTAAACCGAACCGGAACCCTAACACTAACCCTAACCCGAACACTAACCCGAACCCTAACCCTAACCCTAACCCTAACCCGAACCCTAACTCTAACCCGAACCCTAAACCGAAAACTAACCCGAACACTAACCCTAACCCTAACCCTAACCCGAACCGTAACCCTAACCCGAACCCTAACCCTAACCCTAACCCTAAGCCGAACCCTAACCCGAACCCTAACCCGAACCCTAACCCTAACCCTCACCCGAACCCTAACCCTAACCCTAACCCGAACCCTAACCCGAACCCTAACCCTAACCCTAATACGAACCCTAACCCTAACCCTCACCCGAACCCTAACCCGAACCCTAAACCTAACCCAAAACCTAACCCTAACCAGAAACATAAACCTAACCCTAACCGGAACCCTAAACCTAACCCTAACCCGAACCCGACCCCTAACCCTTTACCCGAATCCTAACCCTAACCCGAACACTAACCCGAACCCTAACCCTAACCCTAACCCCGAATCCGAACCCTAACCCTATCCCTAACCCTAACCCGAACCCTAATCCGAACCCTAACCCGAACCCCAAACCTAATCCTAACCCGAACCCGACCCTAAACTTAACCCGAACCCTAACCCTACCCCGAACCCTAACCCTACCCTAACCCGAACCCTAACCCTAACCCTAAACCGAACCCTAACCCTAAACCTAACTCGAAAACTAACCCTAACCCTAACCCGAAGCCTAACCCTAACCCTAACCCGAACCCTAACCCTAACCCTAACCCTAAGCCGAACCCTAACCCGAACCCTAAACCGAACCCTAACCCTAACCCTCACACGAACCCTAACCCTAACCCTAACCCTAACCCTAACCCGAACACTAACCCGAACCCTAACCCTAAACCTAACCCGAAGCCTAGGCCTAACCCTAACCCGAACCCTAACCGTACCCAAACCCGAACTCTAAACCTAACCCTAAACCTAACCCGAACCCGAACCCTAACCCTAACCCTAACCCGAACCCTAACCCTAACCCTAACCCGAATCCTAACCCTAACCCTCACCCGAACCCTAACCCGAACCCTAACCCTAACCCGAACCCTAACCCTAACCCTAACCCTAACACGAACCCGAACCCTAACCCTAACCCGAAACCTAACCCGAACCCGAACCCTAACCCGAACTGTACCCCTAACCCTAATCCGAACCCTAACGCTAACCCTAACCCGAACCCGAACCCTAAACCTAACCCTAACCCTAACCCTAACCCTGTCCCTAACACGAATCCTAACACTAACCCGAACCCGAACCCTAACCCTAACCTTAAAACTAACCCGAACCCTAACCCTAAACCTAACCCGAACCCTACACCGAAACCTAACCCTAACCCTAACCCTAACCCTACCCCGAACCCTAACCCTACCCCGAACCCTAACCCGAACCCTAACACTAACCATAACCCGAACCCTAACCCGAACCCTAACCCTAACCCTAACCCGAACCCTAACCCGAACCCTAACCCTAACCCTAACCTGAACACTAACCCCTAACCCTAACCCGAAACCGAACCCTAATCCGAACCCTAACCCTAACCCTAAACCGAACCGGAACCCTAACACTAACCCTAACCCGAACCCTAACCCTAACCCTAACACTAACCCGAAACCTAACCCTTAACCTAACCCTAACCCGAACCCTAACTCTAACCCGAACCCTAAACCGAAAACTAACCCGAACACTAACCCTAACCCTAACCCTAACCCGAACCGTAACCCTAACCCGAACCCTAACCCTAACCCTAACCCTAAGCCGAACCCTAACCCGAACCCTAACCCGAACCCTAACCCTAACCCTCACACGAACCCTAACCCTAACCCTAACCCGAACCCTAACCCGAACCCTAACCCTAACCCTAACACGAACCCTAACCCTAAGCCTCACCCGAACCCTAACCCGAACCCTAAACCTAACCCTAAACCTAACCCTAACCAGAAACATAAACCTAACCCTAACCGGAAACCTAAACCTAACCCTAACCCGAACCCGACCCCTAACACTTTACCCGAATCCTAACCCTAACCCGAACACTAACCCGAACCCTAACCCTAACTCTAACCCCGAATCCGAACCCTAACCCTATCCCTAACCCTAACCCGAACCCTAACCCGAACCCTAACCCGAACCCCAAACCTAATCCTAACCCGAACCCGACCCTAAACTTAACCCGAACCCTAACCCTACCCCGAACCCTAACCCTAGCCTAACCCGAACCCTAACCCTAACACTAACCCGACCCCTAACCCGAACCCTAACACGAACCCTAAAACTAACCCTAACCCTAACCCTAACCCGAACCCTAACCCTAACCCTAAACCGAACCCTAACCCTAACCCTAACCCGAAACCTAACCCTAACCCTAACCCGAACCCTAACCCTAACCCTAAACCGAACCGTAACCCTAACCTTAACCCGAACCGTAACCCTAACCCTACCCCGAACCCTAACCCGAACCCTAACCCTAACCCTAACCCTAACCCTAACCCTAACCCTAACCCGAAACCTAAACCTAACCGTAACTGGAACCCTAACCCTAACCCTAACCCGAACCCGAACCCTAACCCTTTACCCGAATCCTAACCCTAACCTGAACCCTAACCCGAACCCTAACCCTAACCCTAACCCCGAACCCGAACCCTAACCCTATCCCTAACCCTATCCCGAACCCTAACCCGAACCCTAACCCGATCCCCAACCCTAACCCTAACCCGAACCCGACCCTAACCCTAACCCTAACCCGAAACGTAACCCTAACCCGAACCCTAACCCTAACCCTAACCCGAACCCTAAACCTAACCCTAACCCGACCCCTAACCCGAACCCGAACCCTAACACGAACCCTAAACCTAACCCTAACCCTAAACCTAACCCGAAACCTAACCCTAACCCTAACCCGAACCCTAACCCTAACCCGAACCCTAACCGTAACCCTAACCCGAACCCTAACCCTAAACCGAACCCGAACCCTAACCCTAACCCGAAACCTAACCCGAACCCAACCCTAACCCGAACCCTAACCCTACCCGAACCGTAACCCTAACCCTAAACCTAACCCGAAACCTAAACCTAACCCGAACCCTAACCCTAAACCTAACCCGAACACTAACCCGAACCCTAACCCTAAACCTAACCCGAAGCCTAGCCCTAACCCTAACCCGAACCCTAACCGTACCCAAACCCGAACTCTAAACCTAACCCTAACCCTAACCCGAACCCGAAACCTAACCCTAACCCTAACCCGAACCCTAACCCTAACCCTAACCCGAATCCTAACCCTAACCCTAACCCGAACCCTAACCCGAACCCTAACCCTAACCCGAACCCTAACCCTAACCCTAACCCTAACACGAACCCGAACCCTAACCCTAACCCGAACCCTAACCCGAACCCGAACCCTAACCCGAACTGTACCCCTAACCCTAATCCGAACCCTAACGCTAACCCTAAACCTAACCCTAACCCGAACATGAACCCTAACCCTTACCCTAACCCGAACCCGAACCCTAACCCTAACCCGAAACCTAACCCTAACCCGAACCCTAACCCTACCCGAAACCTAACACTAACCCGAACCCTAACACGAACCCTAACCCTAACCCGAACCCTAACCATAACCCGAAACCTAACCCTAAACCTAACCCGAATCCTAACCCTAACCCTAACCCGAAACCTAACCCTAATCCGAACCCTAACCCTAACCCGAACCCGAACCCGAACCCTAACCCTAACCTGAACCCTAACCCTAAACCTAACCCTAACCCGAACCCTAACCAAAACCCGAACCGTAACCCGAACCCGAACCCTAACAATAACCCGAACCCTAACCCTAACCCTAACCCGAACCCTAACCCTAAACCTAACCCGAACCCTAAACCTAACCCTAACCCGAACCCTAACCCTAACCCTAACCCGAAACCTAACCCTAACCCTAACCCGAATCCTAACCCTAACCCTAACCCGAACCCTAACCCGAACCCTTACCCTAACCCTAACCCTAACCCAAACCCTAACCCTAAACCTAACCCGAACCCTAACCCTAACCCTAACCCGAACGCTAACCCTAACCCTAACCCTAACCCTAACCCGAACCCGAACCCTAACCCTAACCCGAACCCTAACCCTAACCTTAACCCGAACCCTAACCCTAACCCTAACCCTAAACCTAACCCTAACCCGAACCCTAACCCTAACCCTAACCCTAACCCTAACCCTAACCCTAAACCGAACCCTAACCCGAACCGTACACCTAACCTTAATCCGAAACCTAACCGTAACCCTAAACCTAACCCTAACCCGAACCCGAACCCTAACCCTTACCCTAACCCGAACCCTAACCCTAACCCGAACCCTAACCCTAACCCTAACCCTAACCCTAACCCGAAACCTAAACCTAACCCTAACCCGAACCCTAACCCTAACCCGAACCCTAACTGTAACCCTAACCCGAACCCTAACCCTAACCCGAAACCGAACCCGAACCCTAACCCTAAACCTAACCCGAACCCTAACCCGAACCCTAACCCTAACCCTAACCCGAACCGTAACCCTAACCTTAACCCGAACCGTAACCCTAACCCTACCCCGAACCCTAACCCGAACCCTAACCCTAACCCTAACCCTAACCCTAACCCTAACCCGAAACCTAAACCTAACCGTAACTGGAACCCTAACCCTAACCCTAACCCGAACCCGAACCCTAACCCTTTACCCGAATCCTAACCCTAACCTGAACCCTAACCCGAACCCTAACCCTAACCCTAACCCCGAACCCGAACCCTAACCCTATCCCTAACCCTATCCCGAACCCTAACCCGAACCCTAACCCGATCCCCAACCCTAACCCTAACCCGAACCCGACCCTAACCCTAACCCTAACCCGAAACGTAACCCTAACCCGAACCCTAACCCTAACCCTAACCCGAACCCTAAACCTAACCCTAACCCGACCCCTAACCCGAACCCGAACCCTAACACGAACCCTAAACCTAACCCTAACCCTAAACCTAACCCGAAACCTAACCCTAACCCTAACCCGAACCCTAACCCTAACCCGAACCCTAACCGTAACCCTAACCCGAACCCTAACCCTAAACCGAACCCGAATCCTAACCCTAACCCGAAACCTAACCCGAACCCAACCCTAACCCGAACCCTAACCCTACCCGAACCGTAACCCTAACCCTAAACCTAACCCGAAACCTAAACCTAACCCGAACCCTAACCCTAAACCTAACCCGAACACTAACCCGAACCCTAACCCTAAACCTAACCCGAAGCCTAGCCCTAACCCTAACCCGAACCCTAACCGTACACAAACCCGAACTCTAAACCTAACCCTAACCCTAACCCGAACCCGAAACCTAACCCTAACCCTAACCCGAACCCTAACCCTAACCCTAACCCGAATCCTAACCCTAACCCTAACCCGAACCCTAACCCGAACCCTAACCCTAACCCGAACCCTAACCCTAACCCTAACCCTAACACGAACCCGAACCCTAACCCTAACCCGAACCCTAACCCGAACCCGAACCCTAACCCGAACTGTACCCCTAACCCTAATCCGAACCCTAACGCTAACCCTAAACCTAACCCTAACCCGAACATGAACCCTAACCCTTACCCTAACCCGAACCCGAACCCTAACCCTAACCCGAAACCTAACCCTAACCCGAACCCTAACCCTACCCGAAACCTAACACTAACCCGAACCCTAACACGAACCCTAACCCTAACCCGAACCCTAACCATAACCCGAAACCTAACCCTAAACCTAACCCGAATCCTAACCCTAACCCTAACCCGAAACCTAACCCTAATCCGAACCCTAACCCTAACCCGAACCCGAACCCGAACCCTAACCCTAACCTGAACCCTAACCCTAAACCTAACCCTAACCCGAACCCTAACCAAAACCCGAACCGTAACCCGAACCCGAACCCTAACAATAACCCGAACCCTAACCCTAACCCTAACCCGAACCCTAACCCTAAACCTAACCCGAACCCTAAACCTAACCCTAACCCGAACCCTAACCCTAACCCTAACCCGAAACCTAACCCTAACCCTAACCCGAATCCTAACCCTAACCCTAACCCGAACCCTAACCCGAACCCTTACCCTAACCCTAACCCTAACCCAAACCCTAACCCTAAACCTAACCCGAACCCTAACCCTAACCCTAACCCGAACGCTAACCCTAACCCTAACCCTAACCCTAACCCGAACCCGAACCCTAACCCTAACCCGAACCCTAACCCTAACCTTAACCCGAACCCTAACCCTAACCCTAACCCTAAACCTAACCCTAACCCGAACCCTAACCCTAACCCTAACCCTAACCCTAACCCTAACCCTAAACCGAACCCTAACCCGAACCGTACACCTAACCTTAATCCGAAACCTAACCGTAACCCTAAACCTAACCCTAACCCGAACCCGAACCCTAACCCTTACCCTAACCCGAACCCTAACCCTAACCCGAACCCTAACCCTAACCCTAACCCTAACACTAACCCGAAACCTAAACCTAACCCTAACCCGAACCCTAACCCTAACCCGAACCCTAACTGTAACCCTAACCCGAACCCTAACCCTAACCCGAAACCGAACCCGAACCCTAACCCTAAACCTAACCCGAACCCTAACCCGAACCCTAACCCTAACCCTAACCCGAACCCTAACCCTAACCCGAACCCTAACCATAACCCTAACCCGAACCCTAACCCTAACCCTAACCCTATCCCGAACCCTAACCCGAACCCTAAACCTAACCCTAAACCTAACCCTAACCAGAAACATAAACCTAACCCTAACCGGAACCCTAAACCTAACCCTAACCCGAAACCGACCCCTAACCCTTTACCCGAATCCTAACCCTAAACCGAACCCTAACCCGAACCCTAACCCTAACCCTAACCCCGAATCCGAACCCTAACCCTATCCCTAACCCTAACCTGAACCCTAACTCGAACCCTAAACCGAACCCCAACCCTAATCCTAACCCGAACCCGACCCTAAACTTAACCCGAACCCTAACCCTACCCCGAACCCTAACCCTACCCTAACCCGAACCCTAACACGAACCCTAAACCTAATCCTAACCCTAACCCTAACCCGAACCCTAACCCTAACCCTAAACCGAACCCTAACCCTAACCCTAACCCGAAACCTAACCCTAACCCTAACCCGAACCCTAACCCTAACCCTAACCCGAACCCTAACCCTAACCTTAACCCGAACCGTAACCCTAACCCTACCCCGAACCCTAACCCGAACCCTAACCCTAACCCTAACCCTAACCCGAAACCTAAACCTAACCGTAACCGGAACCATAACCCTAACCCTAACCCGAACCCGAACCCTAACCCTTTACCCGAATCCTAACCCTAACCTGAACCCTAACCCGAACCCTAACCCTAACCCTAACTCCGAAACCAAACCCTAACCCTATCCCTAACCCTATCCCGAACCCTAACCCGAAACCTAACCCGATCCCCAACCCTAACCCTAACCCGAACCCGACCCTAACCCTAACCCTAACCCGAACCGTAACCCTAACCCGAACCCTAACCCTAACCCGAACCCTAAACCTAACCCTAACCCGACCCCTAACCCGAACCCGAACCCTAACACGAACCCTAAACCTAACCCTAACCCTAACCCTAACCCGAAACCTAACCCTAACCCTAACCCGAACCCTAACCCTAACCCGAACCCTAACCGTAACCCTAACCCGAACCCTAACCCTAACCCGAAACCGAACCCGAACCCTAACCCTAAACCTAACCCGAACACTAACCCGAACCCTAACCCTAACCCTAACCCTAACCCGAACCCTAACCCTAACCCGAACCCTAACCATAACCCTAACCCGAACCCTAACCCTAACCCTAACCCTAACCCGAACCCTAACCGTAACCCGAAACCTAACCCTAACCCTAACCCTAACCCTAACCCGAACCTAACCCTAACCCTAACCCGACCCCTAACCCGAACCCTAACCCTAAGCCTAACCTGAACACTAACCCCTAACCCTAACCCGAAACCTAACCCTAACCCGAACCCTAACCCTAAACCTAACCCGAAACCTAACCCTAACCCTAACCCTAACCCTAACCCTAACCCTAACACTAACCCGAACCCTAACCCTAACCCTAACTCTAACCCTAAACCTAACCCTAACCTGAACCCTAACCCTAACCCGAACCCTAAACCGAACTCTAAACCTAACCCGAACCCGAACCCTAACCCTAACCCTAACCCTAACCCTGTCCCTAACACGAACCCTAACCCTAACCCGAACCCGAACCCTAAACCTAACCCTAACCCTAACCCTAACCCTGTCCCTAACACGAACTCTAACACTAACCCGAACCCGAACCCTAACCCTAACCTTAAAACTAACCCGAACCCTAACCCTAAACCTAACCCGAACCCTACACCGAAACCTAAACCTAACCCTAACCCTAACCCTACCCCGAACCCTAACGCTACCCCGAACCCTAACCCGAACCCTAACACTAACCCTAACCCGAACCCTAACCCGAACCCTAACCCTAACCCGAACCCGAACCCTAACCCGAACCCTAACCCGAACCCTAACCTGAACACTAACCCCTAACCCTAACCCGAAACCGAACCGTAACCCGAACCCTAACCCTAACCCTAAACCGAACCGGAACCCTAACACTAACCCTAACCCGAACACTAACCCTAACCCTAACCCTAACCCGAACCCTAACCCTAACCCTAACCCTAACCCGAACCCTAACTCTAACCCGAACCCTAAACCGAAAACTAACCCGAACACTAACCCTAACCCTAACCCTAACCCGAACCGTAACCCTAACCCGAACCCTAACCCTAACCCTAACCCTAAGCCGAACCCTAACCCGAACCCTAACCCGAACCCTAACCCTAACCCTCACCCGAACCCTAACCCTAACCCTAACCCGAACCCTAACCCGAACCCTAACCCTAACCCTAATACGAACCCTAACCCTAACCCTCACCCGAACCCTAACCCGAACCCTAAACCTAACCCAAAACCTAACCCTAACCAGAAACATAAACCTAACCCTAACCGGAACCCTAAACCTAACCCTAACCCGAACCCGACCCCTAACCCTTTACCCGAATCCTAACCCTAACCCGAACACTAACCCGAACCCTAACCCTAACCCTAACCCCGAATCCGAACCCTAACCCTATCCCTAACCCTAACCCGAACCCTAACCCGAACCCTAACCCGAACCCCAAACCTAATCCTAACCCGAACCCGACCCTAAACTTAACCCGAACCCTAACCCTACCCCGAACCCTAACCCTACCCTAACCCGAACTCTAACCCTAACCCTAAACCGAACCCTAACCCTAACCCTAACTCGAAACCTAACCCTAACCCTAACCCGAAGCCTAACCCTAACCCTAACCCGAACCCTAACCCTAACCCTAACCCTAAGCCGAACCCTAACCCGAACCCTAACCCGAACCCTAACCCTAACCCTCACACGAACCCTAACCCTAACCCTAACCCTAACCCTAACCCGAACACTAACCCGAACCCTAACCCTAAACCTAACCCGAAGCCTAGCCCTAACCCTAACCCGAACCCTAACCGTACCCAAACCCGAACTCTAAACCTAACCCTAAACCTAACCCGAACCCGAACCCTAACCCGAACCCTAACCCGAACCCTAACCCTAACCCTAACCCGAATCCTAACCCTAACCCTAACCCGAACCCTAACCCGAACCCTAACCCTAACCCGAACCCTAACCCTAACCCTAACCCTAACACGAACCCGAACCCTAACCCTAACCCGAACCCTAACCCGAACCCGAACCCTAACCCGAACTGTACCCCTAACCCTAATCCGAACCCTAACGCTAACCCTAACCCGAACCCGAACCCTAAACCTAACCCTAACCCTAACCCTAACCCTGTCCCTAACACGAATCCTAACACTAACCCGAACCCGAACCCTAACCCTAACCTTAAAACTAACCCGAACCCTAACCCTAAACCTAACCCGAACCCTACACCGAAACCTAACCCTAACCCTAACCCTAACCCTACCCCGAACCCTAACCCTACCCCGAACCCTAACCCGAACCCTAACACTAACCATAACCCGAACCCTAACCCGAACCCTAACCCTAACCCTAACCCGAACCCTAACCCGAACCCTAACCCTAACCCTAACCTGAACACTAACCCCTAACCCTAACCCGAAACCGAACCCTAATCCGAACCCTAACCCTAACCCTAAACCGAACCGGAACCCTAACACTAACCCTAACCCGAACCCTAACCCTAACCCTAACCCTAACCCGAAACCTAACCCTTAACCTAACCCTAACCCGAACCCTAACTCTAACCCGAACCCTAAACCGAAAACTAACCCGAACACTAACCCTAACCCTAACCCTAACCCGAACCGTAACCCTAACCCGAACCCTAACCCTAACCCTAACCCTAAGCCGAACCCTAACCCGAACCCTAACCCGAACCCTAACCCTAACCCTCACACGAACCCTAACCCTAACCCTAACCCGAACCCTAACCCGAACCCTAACCCTAACCCTAACACGAACCCTAACCCTAAGCCTCACCCGAACCCTAACCCGAACCCTAAACCTAACCCTAAACCTAACCCTAACCAGAAACATAAACCTAACCCTAACCGGAAACCTAAACCTAACCCTAACCCGAACCCGACCCCTAACACTTTACCCGAATCCTAACCCTAACCCGAACACTAACCCGAACCCTAACCCTAACCCTAACCCCGAATCCGAACCCTAACCCTATCCCTAACCCTAACCCGAACCCTAACCCGAACCCTAACCCGAACCCCAAACCTAATCCTAACCCGAACCCGACCCTAAACTTAACCCGAACCCTAACCCTACCCCGAACCCTAACCCTAGCCTAACCCGAACCCTAACCCTAACACTAACCCGACCCCTAACCCGAACCCTAACACGAACCCTAAAACTAACCCTAACCCTAACCCTAAACCGAACCCTAACCCTAACCCTAAACCGAACCCTAACCCTAACCCTAACCCGAAACCTAACCCTAACCCTAACCCGAACCCTAACCCTAACCCTAACCCGAACCCTAACCCTAACCTTAACCCGAACCGTAACCCTAACCCTACCCCGAACCCTAACCCGAACCCTAACCCTAACCCTAACCCTAACCCTAACCCGAAACCTAAACCTAACCGTAACTGGAACCCTAACCCTAACCCTAACCCGAACCCGAACCCTAACCCTTTACCCGAATCCTAACCCTAACCTGAACCCTAACCCGAACCCTAACCCTAACCCTAACCCCGAACCCGAACCCTAACCCTACCCTAACCCTATCCCGAACCCTAACCCGAACCCTAACCCGATCCCCAACCCTAACCCTAACCCGAACCCGACCCTAACCCTAACCCTAACCCGAAACGTAACCCTAACCCGAACCCTAACCCTAACCCTAACCCGAACCCTAAACCTAACCCTAACCCGACCCCTAACCCGAACCCGAACCCTAACACGAACCCTAAACCTAACCCTAACCCTAAACCTAACCCGAAACCTAACCCTAACCCTAACCCGAACCCTAACCCTAACCCGAACCCTAACCGTAACCCTAACCCGAACCCTAACCCTAACCCGAACCCGAACCCTAACCCTAACCCGAAACCTAACCCGAACCCAACCCTAACCCGAACCCTAACCCTACCCGAACCGTAACCCTAACCCTAAACCTAACCCGAAACGTAAACCTAACCCGAACCCTAACCCTAAACCTAACCCGAACACTAACCCGAACCCTAACCCTAAACCTAACCCGAAGCCTAGCCCTAACCCTAACCCGAACCCTAACCGTACCCAAACCCGAACTCTAAACCTAACCCTAACCCTAACCCGAACCCGAAACCTAACCCTAACCCTAACCCGAACCCTAACCCTAACCCTAACCCGAATCCTAACCCTAACCCTAACCCGAACCCTAACCCGAACCCTAACCCTAACCCGAACCCTAACCCTAACCCTAACCCTAACACGAACCCGAACCCTAACCCTAACCCGAACCCTAACCCGAACCCGAACCCTAACCCGAACTGTACCCCTAACCCTAATCCGAACCCTAACGCTAACCCTAAACCTAACCCTAACCCGAACATGAACCCTAACCCTTACCCTAACCCGAACCCGAACCCTAACCCTAACCCGAAACCTAACCCTAACCCGAACCCTAACCCTACCCGAAACCTAACCCTAACCCGAACCCTAACACGAACCCTAACCCTAACCCGAACCCTAACCATAACCCGAAACCTAACCCTAAACCTAACCCGAATCCTAACCCTAACCCTAACCCGAAACCTAACCCTAACACGAACCCTAACCCTAACCCGAACCCGAACCCGAACCCTAACCCTAAACTGAACCCTAACCCTAAACCTAACCCTAACCCGAACCCTAACCAAAACCCGAACCGTAACCCGAACCCGAACCCTAACAATAACCCGAACCCTAACCCTAACCCTAACCCGAACCCTAACCCTAAACCTAACCCGAACCCTAAACCTAACCCTAACCCGAACCCTAACCCTAACCCTAACCCGAAACCTAACCCTAACCCTAACCCGAATCCTAACCCTAACCCTAACCCGAACCCTAACCCGAACCCTTACCCTAACCCTAACCCTAACCCAAACCCTAACCCTAAACCTAACCCGAACCCTAACCCTAACCCTAACCCGAACGCTAATCCTAACCCTAACCCTAACCCTAACCCGAACCCGAACCCTAACCCTAACCCGAACCCTAACCCTAACCTTAACCCGAACCCTAACACTAACCCTAACCCTAAACCTAACCCTAACCCGAACCCTAACCCTAACCCTAACCCTAACCCTAACCCTAAACCGAACCCTAACCCGAACCGTACACCTAACCTTAATCCGAAACCTAACCGTAACCCTAAACCTAACCCTAACCCGAACCCGAACCCTAACCCTTACCCTAACCCGAACCCTAACCCTAACCCGAACCCTAACCCTAACCCTAACCCTAACCCGAAACCTAAACCTAACCCTAACCCGAACCCTAACCCTAACCCGAACCCTAACTGTAACCCTAACCCGAACCCTAACCCTAACCCGAAACCGAACCCGAACCCTAAACCTAAACCTAACCCGAACCCTAACCCGAACCCTAACCCTAACCCTAACCCGAACCCTAACCCTAACCCGAACCCTAACCATAACCCTAACCCGAACCCTAACCCTAACCCTAACCCTATCCCGAACCCTAACCCGAACCCTAAACCTAACCCTAAACCTAACCCTAACCAGAAACATAAACCTAACCCTAACCGGAACCCTAAACCTAACCCTAAACCGAAACCGACCCCTAACCCTTTACCCGAATCCTAACCCTAAACCGAACCCTAACCCGAACCCTAACCCTAACCCTAACCCCGAATCCGAACCCTAACCCTATCCCTAACCCTAACCTGAACCCTAACCCGAACCCTAAACCGAACCCCAACCCTAATCCTAACCCGAACCCGAACCTAAACTTAACCCGAACCCTAACCCTACCCCGAACCCTAACCCTACCCTAACCCGAACCCTAACACGAACCCTAAACCTAATCCTAACCCTAACCCTAACCCGAAACCTAACCCTAACCCTAAACAGAACCCTAACCCTAACCCTAACCCGAAACCTAACCCTAACCCTAACCCGAACCCTAACCCTAACCCTAACCCGAACCCTAACCCTAACCTTAACCCGAACCGTAACCCTAACCCTACCCCGAACCCTAACCCGAACCCTAACCCTAACCCTAACCCTAACCCGAAACCTAAACCTAACCGTAACCGGAACCATAACCCTAACCCTAACCCGAACCCGAACCCTAACCCTTACCCGAACCCTAACCGTAACCCGAAGCCTAACCCTAACCCTAACCCTAACCCGAACCTAACCCTAACCCTAACCCGAACCCTAACCCGAACCCTAACCCTAACCCTAACCTGAACACTAACCCCTAACCCTAACCCGAACCCTAACCCTAACCCGAACCCTAACCCTAAACCTAACCCGAAACCTAACCCTAACCCTAACCCTAACCCTAACACTAACCGAACCCTAACCCTAACCCTAACTCTAACCCTAAACCTAACCCTAACCTGAACCCTAACCCTAACCCGAACCCTAAACCGAACTCTAAACCTAACCCGAACCCGAACCCTAACCCTAACCCTAACCCTAACCCTGTCCCTAACACGAACCCTAACCCTAACCCTAACCCGAACCCGAACCCTAAACCTAACCCTAACCCTAACCCTAACCCTGTCCCTAACACGAACTCTAACACTAACCCGAACCCGAACCCTAACCCTAACCTTAAAACTAACCCGAACCCTAACCCTAAACCTAACACGAACCCTACACCGAAACCTAACCCTAACCCTAACCCTAACCCTACCCCGAACCCTAACCCTACCCCGAACCCTAACCCGAACCCTAACACTAACCATAACCCGAACCCTAACCCGAACCCTAACCCTAACCATAACCCGAACCCTAACCCGAACCCTAACCCTAACCCTAACCCGAACCCTAACCCGAAACCTAACCCTAACCCTAACCTGAACACTAACCCCTAACCCTAACCCGAAACCGAACCCTAACCCGAACCCTAACCCTAACCCTAAACCGAACCGGAACCCTAACCCTAACCCTAACCCGAACCCTAACCCTAACCCTAACTCTAACCCGAACCCTAACCCTAACCCTAACCCTAACCCGAACCCTAACTCTAACCCGAACCCTAAACCGAAAACTAACCCGAACACTAACCCTAACCCTAACCCTAACCCGAACCGTAACCCTAACCCGAACCCTAACCCTAACCCTAACCCTAAGCCGAACCCTAACCCGAACCCTAACCCGAACCCTAACCCTAACCCTCACCCGAACCCTAACCAGAACCCTAACCCGAACCCTACCCGAACCCTAACCCTAACCCTAATACGAACCCTAACCCTAACCCTCACCCGAACCCTAACCCGAACCCTAAACCTAACCCTAAACCTAACCCTAACCAGAAACATAAACCTAACCCTAACCGGAACCCTAAACCTAACCCTAACCCGAACCCGACCCCTAACCCTTTACCCGAATCCTAACCCTAACCCGAACACTAACCCGAACCCTAACCCTAACCCTAACCCCGAATCCGAACCCTAACCCTATCCCTAACCCTAACCCGAACCCTAACCCGAACCCTAACCCGAACCCCAAACCTAATCCTAACCCGAACCCGACCGTAAACTTAACCCGAACCCTAACCCTACCCCGAACCCTAACCCTACCCTAACCCGAACCCTAACCCTAACCCTAAACCGAACCCTAACCCTAACCCTAACCCGAAACCTAACCCTAACCCTAACCCGAACCCTAACTCTAACCCTAACCCGAACCCTAACCCTAACCTTAACCCGAACCGTAACCCTAACCCTACCCCGAACCCTAACCCGAACCCTAACCCTAACCCTAACCCTAACCCTAACCCGAAATCTAAACCTAACCGTAACCGGAACCCTAACCCTAACCCTAACCTGAACCCGAACCCTAACCCTTTACCCGAATCCTAACCCTAACCTGAACCCTAATCCGAACCCTAACCCTAACCCTAACCCCGAACCCGAACCCTAACCCTATCCCTAACCCTATCCCGAACCCTAACCCGAACCCTAACCCGATCCCCAACCCTAACCCTAACCCGAACCCGACCCTAACTCTAACCCTAACCCGAAACGTAACCCTAACCCGAACCCTAACCCTAACCCTAACCCGAACCCTAAACCTAACCCTAACCCGACCCCTAACCCGAACCCGAACACTAACACGAACCCTAAACCTAACCCTAACCCTAAACCTAACCCGAAACCTAACCCTAAACCTAACCCGAACCCTAACCCTAACCCGAACCGTAACCCTAACCCTAACCCGAACCCTAACCCTAACCCGAACCCGAACCCTAACCCTAACCCGAAACCTAACCCGAACCCAACCCTAACCCGAACCCTAACCCTACCCGAACCGTAACCCTAACCCTAAACCTAACCCGAAACCTAAACCTAACCCGAACCCTAACCCTAAACCTACCCGAACACTAACCCTAACCCTAACCCTAAACCTAACCCGAAGCCTAGCCCTAACCCTAACCCGAACCCTAACCGTACCCAAACCCGAACTCTAAACCTAACCCTAAACCTAACCCGAACCCGAACCCTAACCCTAACCCTAACCCGAACCCTAACCCTAACCCGAACCCTAACCCTAACCCTAACACGAACCCGAACCCTAACCCTAACCCGGACCCTAACCCGAACCCGAACCCTAACCCGAACTGTACCCCTAACCCTAATCCGAACCCTAACGCTAACCCTAACCCGAACCCGAACCCTAAACCTAACCCTAACCCTAACCCTAACCCTGTCCCTAACACGAACCCTAACACTAACCCGAACCCGAACCCTAACCCTAACCTTAAAACTAACCCGAACCCTAACCCTAAACCTAACCCGAACCCTACACCGAAACCTAACCCTAACCCTAACCCTAACCCTACCCCGAACCCTAACCCTACCCCGAACCCTAACCCGAACCCTAACACTAACCATAACCCGAACCCTAACCCGAACCCTAACCCTAACCCTAACCCGATCCCTAACCCGAACCCTAACCCTAACCCTAACCTGAACACTAACCCCTAACCCTAACCCGAAACCGAACCCTAATCCGAACCCTAACCCTAACCCTAAACCGAACCGGAACCCTAACACTAACCCTAACCCGAACCGTAACCCTAACCCTAACCCTAACCCTAACCCGAACCCTAACCCTAACCCTAACCCTAACCCGAAACCTAACTCTAACCCGAACCCTAAACCGAAAACTAACCCGAACACTAATCCTAACCCTAACCCTAACCCGAACCGTAACCCTAACCCGAACCCTAACCCTAACCCTAACCCTAAGCCGAACCCTAACCCGAACCCTAACCCGAACCCTAACCCTAACCCTCACACGAACCCTAACCCTAACCCTAACCCGAACCCTAACCCGAACCCTAACCCTAACCCTAACACGAACCCTAACCCTAAACCTCACCCGAACCCTAACCCGAAACCTAAACCTAACCCTAAACCTAACCGTAACCAGAAACATAAACCTAACCCTAACCGGAACCCTAAACCTAACCCTAACCCGAACCCGACCCCTAACCCTTTACCCGAATCCTAACCCTAACCCGAACACTAACCCGAACCCTAACCCTAACCCTAACCCCGAATCCGAACCCTAACCCTATCCCTAACCCTAACCCGAACCCTAACCCGAACCCTAACCCGAACCCCAAACCTAATCCTAACCTGAACCCGACCCTAAACTTAAACCGAACCCTAACCCTACCCCGAACCCTAACCCTAACACTAACCCTAACACTAACCCGAACCCTAAACCTAAACCGAACCCTAACCCTAACCCGAACCCTAACCCAAATTCTAACCCTAACCCGAACCCGAACCCTAACCCTAACCCGAAATCTAACCCTAACCCGAACCCTAACCATAACAATAACCCTAACCTGAACCCGAACCCTAACCCTAACCCTAACCCGAACCCTAAACCTAACCTTATCGGAACCCTAACCCTAACCCTACCCCGAACCCGAACCCTAACCCCTTACCCGATTCCTAACCCTAACCCGAACCCTAACCCGAACCTTAAACCTAACCTGAACCCGAACCCTAACCTTACCCCGAACCCTAAACCTAATCCGAACCCTAACCCTAACCCTAACCCTAACCCGGACCCTAACCGTAACCCTAACCCGACACCTAACCCGAACGCTAACGCGAATCCTAACCCTAACCCTAACCCTAACCCGAAACTTAACCCTAACCCTACCCCGAACCTTAACCCTAACCCTAACCCTAACCCTAAACCTAACCCTAACCTGAACCCTAACCCTAACCCTAACCCTAACCCTAACCCGAACCCTAACCCTAACCCTAACCCTAACCCGAACCCTAACCTGAACCCTAACCCTAACCCTAACACGAACCCTAACCCTAACCCTAACCCGAACCCTAACCCTAACCCTAACCCGAACCCGAAACCTAAACCGAACCCTACACCTAACCCTAATCCGAACCCTAACCCTGACCTAACCCTAACCCGAACCCTAACCTGAACCCTAAACCTAACCCTAACCCGAACCCTAACCCTAACCGTAACCTTAACCCGAACCCGAACCCTAACCCTAACACTAACCCTCACCCGAACCCTAACCCTAACCCTAACCCGAACCCTAAACCTAACCCTAAACCTAACCCTAATCCGAACGGTAACCCTAACCCTAACCCCTAACCCTAACACTAACCCTAACCCTAAACCGTACCCTAACCTTAATCCTAACCCTAACCCTAACCAGAACCCGAAACCTAACCCGAACCCTACCCCTAACCCTAATCCGAACCCTAACCCTAACCCTAAACCTAACCCTAACCCGAACCCTAACCCTAAGCCGAACCCTAACCCTAACCCTAACCCTAACCCTAACCCTAACCCTAACCGGAACCCTAACCCGAACACTAACCCTAACCCTAACCCGAACACTAACCCTAACCCTAACCCTAAACCGAACCCTAACCCTAACCTTAACCGGAACCGTGACCCTAACCCTAACCAGAACCCGAACCCTAATCCCTTACCCGAATCCTAACCCTAACCCGAACCCTAACCCGTACCCTAACCATAACCCTAACCCTGAACACGAACCCTAACCCTAACCCTACCCCTAACCCGAACCCTAACCCGAACAATAACCCTAACCCGAACCCGAAACCTAACCCTAACCCTAATCCTAACCCTAACCCTAACCCTAAACCTAACCCTAACCCGAACCCTAACCTGAAACCTAACCCTAACCCGAACCCTAACCCTAACCCTAAACCGAACCCTAACCCTAAATCTAACCCTAACACTAACCCGAACCCTAACCCTAACCCTAACCCGAACCCTAACCCTAACCATAACCCTAAACCTAACCCGAACGGTAACCCTAACCCTAACCCCTAAACCTAACCCTAACCCTAACACTAACCCTAACCCTAACCCTAACCCGAACCCGATCCCTAACCCGAACCCTACCCCTAAACCTAATCCGAACCGTAACCCTAACCCTAACCCTAACCCTAACGCTAACCCGACCCTAACACTAACCAGAACGCTAACCCTAACCCTAACCCTAACCCGAACCCTAACCCGAAACCTAACACTAACCCTAACCCGAACCCTAAACCTAACCCTAACCCTAACCCTAACCCTAACCCTAACTCTAACCCTAACTCTAACCTGAACCCGAAACCTAACCCGAAACCTAAACTTAACACGAACCCGAACCCTAACCCTAACCCTAACCCGAACCCGAACCCTAACCCTAACACTAACCCGAAACCTAACCCTAACCTGAACCCTAACCCTAACCCTAAACCTAACCCTAACCCGAACCCTAACCCTAACACTAACCAGACCACTAACCCGAACCCTAACGAGAACCCTAACCATAACCCTAACCCTAACCCTAACCCGAACCTTAACCCTAACCCTAACCCGAACCCTAAACCTAACCCTAACCATAAACCTAAACTGAACCCTAAACCTAACCCTAACAATAACCCGAACCCTAACCCTAACCCTAAAACTAATCCGAAACCTAACCCTAACCCTAACCCTAACCCGAACCCTAACCCTAACCCTAAACCTAACCCGAACCCTAACCCTAACCATAACGCTAAGCCTAAACCTAACCCGAAGCCTAAACCTAACACTAACCCGAACCCGAACCCTAAACCTAACCGTAACCCTAACCCTAACCCGAACCCTAACCCTAACCCTAACCCCTAACCCAACCACTAACCCTAACCCGAACCCTAACCCTAACCCTAACCCGACCCCTAACCCGAAACCTAAAGCGAACCCTAACCCTAACCCTAACCCTAAACCTAACCCGAAACTTAACCCTAACCCTAACCCGAACCCTAACCCTAACCCTAACCCTAACCCTAACCCTAACCCTAAACCGAACCCTAACCCTAACCCTCACCCTAACCCGAACCCTAACCCTAACCCTTACCGTAACCCGAACCCTAACCCGAACCCTAACCCTAACCCTAACCCGAAACCTAACCCTAACCCTAACCCTAACTCGAACCATAACCCTAACCTTAACCCTAACCCTAACCCTAACCCGAACACTAACCCTAACCCTAAACCGAACCCAAACCCTAACCCTAACCCTAAACCTAACACAAACCCTAACCCTAACCCTAACCCGAAACCTAACACTAACCATAACCCGAACCCTAACCCTAACCCGAAACCTAACCCTAACCCTAACCCTAAGCCTAACCCGAACCCTAACCCGAACCCTAACCCTAACCCTAACCTGAACCCTAACCCTAACCCTAATCCTAAACCTAAACCGAACCCTAAACCTAACCCTAACCGGAACCCTAACCCTAACCCTAACCTGAACCCGAACACTAACCCCTTATCCGAATCCTAACCCTAACCCGAACCCTAACCCTAACACGAACCCTAACCATAACCCTAACCCGAACCCTAACCCTAACCCTAACCCGAACCCTAACCCGAACCCTAACCCTAACCCGAACAGTAACCCTAACCCTAACCCCTAAACCTAACCCTGACCCTAACCCGAACCCTAACCGTAACCCTAAACCTAACCCTAACCCGAACCCGAACCCTAACCCGAACCCTACCCCTAACCCTAATCCGAACCCTAAACCTAACCTTAAACCTAACCCTAAACCTAACCCGAACCCTAACACTAACAAGAACGCTAACCCTAACCCTAACCCTAACCCGAACCCTAACCCGAACCGTAACCCTAACCCTAACCCGAACCCTAACTCTAACCCTAACCCGAACCCTAACCCTAACCCTAACTCTAACCCTAACCCTAACCCGAACCCGAACCCTAACCCGAACCCTAAACCTAACCCGACCCCTAACACGAACCCTAACGCGAACCCTAACCCTAACCCTAACCCTAACCCGAACCTTAACCCTAACCCGAACCCGAACCCTAACCCTAAACCTAACCCTAACCGTAACCCTAAACCGAACCCTAAACCTAACCCTAAACCTAACCCGAACTCTAACCCTAACCCTAACCCTAATCCGAACCCTAACCCAAACCCTAACCATAACCCTAACCCGAAACCTAACCCTAACCCTAACCCTAACCCGAACCCTAACCCTAACCATAACGCTAACACTAACCCTAACCCGAAACCTAACCGTAAACCTAATCCGAACCCTAACCCTAACCGTAACCCTAACCCTAACCCGAACCCTAACCCTAACCCTAACCCCTAAACCTAACCCTAACCCTAACCCGAACCCGAACCCTAACCCTATCCCTAACCCTAACCCTAACCCGAAGCCGAACCCTAACCCGAACCCTACCCATAACCCTAATCCGAACCCTAACCCTAACCTTAACCCTAACCCTAACCCTAACCCGAACCCTAACCCTAACCCTAACCCTAACCCTAACCCTAACCCGAACCCTAACCCTAACCCTAACCCCGAATCCGAACCCTAACCCTATCCCTAACCCTAACCTGAACCCTAACCCGAACCCTAACACGAACCCCAACCCTAATCCTAACCCGAACCCGACCCTAAACTTAACTCGAACCCTAACCCTACCCCGAACCCTAACCCTACCCTAACCCGAACCCTAACCCTAACCCGAACCCTAACCATAACCCTAACCCGAACCCTAACCCTAACCTTAACCCGAACCGTAACCCTAACCCTACCCCGAAACCTAACCCGAACCCTAACCCTAACCCTAACCCTAACCCTAACCCGAAACCTAAACCTAACCGTAACCGGAACCATAACCCTAACCCTAACCCGAACCCGAACCCTAACCCTTTACCCGAATCCTAACCCTAACCTGAACCCTAACCCGAACCCTAACCCTAACCCTAACCCCGAACCCAAACCCTAACCCTATCCCTAACCCTATCCCGAACCCTAACCCGAACCCTAACCCGATCCCCAACCCTAACCCTAACCCGAACCCGACCCTAACCCTAACCCTAACCCGAACCGTAACCCTAACCCGAACCCTAACCCTAACCCTAACCCGAACCCTAAACCTAACCCTAACCCGACCCCTAACCCGAACCCGAACCCTAACACGAACCCTAAACCTAACCCTAACCCTAACCCTAACCCGAAACCTAACCCTAACCCTAACCCGAACCCTAACCGTAACCCTAAACCTAACCCTAACCCGAACCCGAACCCTAACCCGAACCCTACCCCTAACCCTAATCCGAACCCTAACCCTAACCCTAACCCTAAGCCGAACCCTAACCCGAACCCTAACCCGAACCCTAACCCTAACCCTCAAACGAAACCTAACCCTAACCCTAACCCTAACCCTAACCCGAACACTAACCCGAACCCTAACCCTAAACCTAACCCGAAGCCTAGCCCTAACCCTAACCCGAACCCTAACCGTACCCAAAACCGAACTCTAAACCTAACCCTAAACCTAACCCGAACCCGAACCCTAACCCTAACCCGAACCCGAAACCTAACCCTAACCCGAATCCTAACCCTAACCCTAACCCGAACCCTAACCCGAACCCTAACCCTAACCCGAACCCTAACCCTAACCCTAACCCTAACACGAACCCGAACCCTAACCCTAACCCGAACCCTAACCCGAACCCGAAACCTAACCCGAACTGTACCCCTAACCCTAATCCGAACCCTAACGCTAAACCTAACCCGAACCCGAACACTAAACCTAACCCTAACCCTAACCCTAACCCTAACCCTGTCCCTAACACAAACCCTAACACTAACCCGAACCCGAACCCTAACCCTAACCTTAAAACTAACCCGAACCCTAACCCTAAACCTAACCCGAACCCTACACCGAAACCTAACCCTAACCCTAACCCTAACCCTACCCCGAACCCTAACCCTACCCCGAACCCTAACACGAACCCTAACACTAACCATAACCCGAACCCTAACCCGAACCCTAACCCTAACCCGAACCCTAACCCGAACCCTAACCCTAACCCTAACATGAACACTAACCCCTAACCCTAACCCGAAACCGAACCCTAATCCGAACCCTAACCCTAACCCTAAACCGAACCGGAACCCTAACACTAACCCTAACCCGAACCCGACCCTAACCCTAACCCGAACCGTAACCCTAACCCGAACCCTAACCCTAACCCTAACCCGAACCCTAAACCTAACCCTAACCCGACCCCTAACCCGAACCCGAACCCTAACACGAACCCTAAACCTAACCCTAACCCTAACCCTAACCCGAAACCTAACCCTAACCCTAACCCGAACCCTAACCCTAACCCGAACCCTAACCGTAACCCTAACCAGAACCCTAACCCTAACCCGAAACCGAACCCGAACCCTAACCCTAAACCTAACCCGAACACTAACCCGAACCCTAACCCTAACCCTAACCCGAACCCTAACCCTAACCCGAAACCTAACCATAAACCTAACCCGAACCCTAACCCTAACCCTAACCCTAACCCGAACCCTAACCGTAACCCGAAGCCTAACCCTAACCCTAACCCTAACCCTAACCCGAACCTAACCCTAAGCCTAACCCGAACCCTAACCCGAACCCTAACCCTAAGCCTAACCTGAACACTAACCCCTAACCCTAACCCGAACCCTAACCCTAACCCGAACCCTAACCCTAAACCTAACCCGAAACCTAACCCTAACCCTAACCCTAACCCTAACCCTAACCCTAACCCGAACCCTAACCCTAACCCTAACTCTAACCCTAAACCTAACCCTAACCTGAACCCTAACCCTAACCCGAACCCTAAACCGAACTCTAAACCTAACCCGAACCCGAACCCTAACCCTAACCCTAACCCTAACCCTAACCCTGTCCCTAACACGAACCCTAACCCTAACCCTAACCCGAACCCGAACCCTAAACCTAACCCTAACCCTAACCCTAACCCTGTCCCTAACACGAACTCTAACACTAACCCGAACCCGAACCCTAACCCTAACCTTAAAACTAACACGAACCCTAACCCTAAACCTAACCCGAACCCTACACCGAAACCTAACCCTAACCCTAACCCTAACCCTACCCCGAACCCTAACCCTACCCCGAACCCTAACCCGAACCCTAACACTAACCCTAACCCGAACCCTAACCCGAACCCTAACCCTAACCCTAACCCGAACCCTAACCCGAACCCTAACCCGAACCCTAACCTGAACACTAACCCCTAACCCTAACCCGAAACCGAACCGGAACCCTAACACTAACCCTAACCCGAACACTAACCCTAACCCTAACCCTAACCCGAACCCTAACCCTAACCCTAACCCTAACCCGAACCCTAACTCTAACCCGAACCCTAAACCGAAAACTAACCCGAACACTAACCCTAACCCTAACCCTAACCCGAACCGTAACCCTAACCCGAACCCTAACCCTAACCCTAACCCTAAGCCGAACCCTAACCCGAACCCTAACCCGAACCCTAACCCTAACCCTCACCCGAACCCTAACCCTAACCCTAACCCGAACCCTAACCCGAACCCTAACCATAACCCTAATACGAACCCTAACCCTAACCCTCACCCGAACCCTAACCCGAACCCTAAACCTAACCCTAAACCTAACCCTAACCAGAAACATAAACCTAACCCTAACCGGAACCCTAAACCTAACCCTAACCCGAACCCGACCCCTAACCCTTTACCCGAATCCTAACCCTAACCCGAACACTAACCCGAACCCTAACCCTAACCCTAACCCCGAATCCGAACCCTAACCCTATCCCTAACCCTAACCCGAACCCTAACCCGAACCCTAACCCGAACCCCAAACCTAATCCTAACCCGAACCCGACCCTAAACTTAACCCGAACCCTAACCCTACCCCGAACCCTAACCCTACCCTAACCCGAACCCTAACCCTAACCCTAAACCGAACCCTAACCCTAACCCTAACTCGAAACCTAACCCTAACCCTAACCCGAAGCCTAACCCTAACCCTAACCCGAACCCTAACCCTAACCCTAACCCTAAGCCGAACCCTAACCCGAACCCTAACCCTAACCCTCACACGAACCCTAACCCTAACCCTAACCCTAACCCGAACACTAACCCGAACCCTAACCCTAAACCTAACCCGAAGCCTAGCCCTAACCCTAACCCGAACCCTAACCGTACCCAAACCCGAACTCTAAACCTAACCCTAAACCTAACCCGAACCCGAACCCTAACCCTAACCCTAACCCTAACCCTAACCCGAAGCCTAACCCTAACCCTAACCCTAACCCTAACCCGAACCTAACCCTAACCCTAACCCGAACCCTAACCCGAACCCTAACCCTAAGCCTAACCTGAACACTAACCCCTAACCCTAACCCGAACCCTAACCCTAACCCGAACCCTAACCCTAAACCTAACCCGAAACCTAACCCTAACCCTAACCCTAACCCTAACCCTAACCCGAACCCTAACCCTAACCCTAACTCTAACCCTAAACCTAACCCTAACCTGAACCCTAACCCTAACCCGAACCCTAAACCGAACTCTAAACCTAACCCGAACCCGAACCCTAACCCTAACCCTAACCCTAACCCTAACCCTGTCCCTAACACGAACCCTAACCCTAACCCTAACCCGAACCCGAACCCTAAACCTAACCCTAACCCTAACCCTAACCCTGTCCCTAACACGAACTCTAACACTAACCCGAACCCGAACCCTAACCCTAACCTTAAAACTAACCCGAACCCTAACCCTAAACCTAACCCGAACCCTACACCGAAACCTAACCCTAACCCTAACCCTAACCCTACCCCGAACCCTAACCCTACCCCGAACCCTAACCCGAACCCTAACACTAACCCTAACCCGAACCCTAACCCGAACCCTAACCCTAACCCTAACCCGAACCCTAACCCGAACCCTAACCCGAACCCTAACCTGAACACTAACCCCTAACCCTAACCCGAAACCGAACCGTAACCCGAACCCTAACCCTAACCCTAAACCGAACCGGAACCCTAACACTAACCCTAACCCGAACACTAACCCTAACCCTAACCCTAACCCGAACCCTAACCCTAACCCTAACCCTAACCCGAACCCTAACTCTAACCCGAACCCTAAACCGAAAACTAACCCGAACACTAACCCTAACCCTAACCCTAACCCGAACCGTAACCCTAACCCGAACCCTAACCCTAACCCTAACCCTAAGCCGAACCCTAACCCGAACCCTAACCCGAACCCTAACCCTAACCCTCACCCGAACCCTAACCCTAACCCTAACCCGAACCCTAACCCGAACCCTAACCATAACCCTAATACGAACCCTAACCCTAACCCTCACCCGAACCCTAACCCGAACCCTAAACCTAACCCTAAACCTAACCCTAACCAGAAACATAAACCTAACCCTAACCGGAACCCTAAACCTAACCCTAACCCGAACCCGACCCCTAACCCTTTACCCGAATCCTAACCCTAACCCGAACACTAACCCGAACCCTAACCCTAACCCTAACCCCGAATCCGAACCCTAACCCTATCCCTAACCCTAACCCGAACCCTAACCCGAACCCCAAACCTAATCCTAACCCGAACCCGACCCTAAACTTAACCCGAACCCTAACCCTACCCCGAACCCTAACCCTACCCTAACCCGAACCCTAACCCTAACCCTAAACCGAACCCTAACCCTAACCCTAACTCGAAACCTAACCCTAACCCTAACCCGAAGCCTAACCCTAACCCTAACCCGAACCCTAACCCTAACCCTAACCCTAAGCCGAACCCTAACCCGAACCCTAACCCGAACCCTAACCCTAACCCTCACACGAACCCTAACCCTAACCCTAACCCTAACCCTAACCCGAACACTAACCCGAACCCTAACCCTAAACCTAACCCGAAGCCTAGCCCTAACCCTAACCCGAACCCTAACCGTACCCAAACCCGAACTCTAAACCTAACCCTAAACCTAACCCGAACCCGAACCCTAACCCGAACCCTAACCCGAACCCTAACCCTAACCCTAACCCGAATCCTAACCCTAACCCTAACCCGAACCCTAACCCGAACCCTAACCCTAACCCGAACCCTAACCCTAACCCTAACCCTAACACGAACCCGAACCCTAACCCTAACCCGAACCCTAACCCGAACCCGAACCCTAACCCGAACTGTACCCCTAACCCTAATCCGAACCCTAACGCTAACCCTAACCCGAACCCGAACCCTAAACCTAACCCTAACCCTAACCCTAACCCTGTCCCAAACACGAATCCTAACACTAACCCGAACCCGAACCCTAACCCTAACCTTAAAACTAACCCGAACCCTAACCCTAAACCTAACCCGAACCCTACACCGAAACCTAACCCTAACCCTAACCCTAACCCTACCCCGAACCCTAACCCTACCCCGAACCCTAACCCGAACCCTAACACTAACCATAACCCGAACCCTAACCCGAACCCTAACCCTAACCCTAACCCGAACCCTAACCCGAACCCTAACCCTAACCCTAACCTGAACACTAACCCCTAACCCTAACCCGAAACCGAACCCTAATCCGAACCCTAACCCTAACCCTAAACCGAACCGGAACCCTAACACTAACCCTAACCCGAACCCTAACCCTAACCCTAACCCTAACCCGAAACCTAACCCTAAACCTAACCCTAACCCGAACCCTAACTCTAACCCGAACCCTAAACCGAAAACTAACCCGAACACTAACCCTAACCCTAACCCTAACCCGAACCGTAACCCTAACCCGAACCCTAACCCTAACCCTAACCCTAAGCCGAACCCTAACCCGAACCCTAACCCGAACCCTAACCCTAACCCTCACACGAACCCTAACCCTAACCCTAACCCGAACCCTAACCCGAACCCTAACCCTAACCCTAACACGAACCCTAACCCTAACCCTCACCCGAACCCTAACCCGAACCCTAAACCTAACCCTAAACCTAACCCTAACCAGAAACATAAACCTAACCCTAACCGGAAACCTAAACCTAACCCTAACCCGAACCCGACCCCTAACACTTTACCCGAATCCTAACCCTAACCCGAACACTAACCCGAACCCTAACCCTAACCCTAACCCCGAATCCGAACCCTAACCCTATCCCTAACCCTAACCCGAACCCTAACCCGAACCCTAACCCGAACCCCAAACCTAATCCTAACCCGAACCCGACCCTAAACTTAACCCGAACCCTAACCCTACCCCGAACCCTAACCCTAGCCTAACCCGAACCCTAACCCTAACACTAACCCGACCCCTAACCCGAACCCTAACACGAACCCTAAAACTAACCCTAACCCTAACCCTAACCCGAACCCTAACCCTAACCCTAAACCGAACCCTAACCCTAACCCTAACCCGAAACCTAACCCTAACCCTCACCCGAACCCTAACCCTAACCCTAACCCGAACCCTAACCCTAACCTTAACCCGAACCGTAACCCTAACCCTACCCCGAACCCTAACCCGAACCCTAACCCTAACCCGAAACCTAAACCTAACCGTAACTGGAACCCTAACCCTAACCCTAACCCGAACCCGAACCCTAACCCTTTACCCGAATCCTAACCCTAACCTGAACCCTAACCCGAACCCTAACCCTAACCCTAACCCCGAACCCGAACCCTAACCCTATCCCTAACCCTATCCCGAACCCTAACCCGAACCCTAACCCGATCCCCAACCCTAACCCTAACCCGAACCCGACCCTAACCCTAACCCTAACCCGAAACGTAACCCTAACCCGAACCCTAACCCTAACCCTAACCCGAACCCTAAACCTAACCCTAACCCGACCCCTAACCCGAACCCGAACCCTAACACGAACCCTAAACCTAACCCTAACCCTAAACCTAACCCGAAACCTAACCCTAACCCTAACCCGAACCCTAACCCTAACCCGAACCCTAACCGTAACCCTAACCCGAACCCTAACCCTAACCCGAACCCGAACCCTAACCCTAACCCGAAACCTAACCCGAACCCAACCCTAACCCGAACCCTAACCCTACCCGAACCGTAACCCTAACCCTAAACCTAACCCGAAACCTAAACCTAACCCGAACCCTAACCCTAAACCTAACCCGAACACTAACCCGAACCCTAACCCTAAACCTAACCCGAAGCCTAGCCCTAACCCTAACCCGAACCCTAACCGTACCCAAACCCGAACTCTAAACCTAACCCTAACCCTAACCCGAACCCGAAACCTAACCCTAACCCTAACCCGAACCCTAACACTAACCCTAACCCGAATCCTAACCCTAACCCTAACCCGAACCCTAACCCGAACCCTAACCCTAACCCGAACCCTAACCCTAAACCTAACCCTAACACGAACCCGAACCCTAACCCTAACCCGAACCCTAACCCGAACCCGAACCCTAACCCGAACTGTACCCCTAACCCTAATCCGAACCCTAACGCTAACCCTAAACCTAACCCTAACCCGAACATGAACCCTAACCCTTACCCTAACCCGAACCCGAACCCTAACCCTAACCCGAAACCTAACCCTAACCCGAACCCTAACCCTACCCGAAACCTAACCCTAACCCGAACCCTAACACGAACCCTAACCCTAACCCGAACCCTAACCATAACCCGAAACCTAACCCTAAACCTAACCCGAATCCTAACCCTAACCCTAACCCGAAACCTAACCCTAACCCGAACCCTAACCCTAACCCGAACCCGAACCCGAACCCTAACCCTAACCTGAACCCTAACCCTAAACCTAACCCTAACCCGAACCCTAACCAAAACCCGAACCGTAACCCGAACCCGAACCCTAACAATAACCCGAACCCTAACCCTAAACCTAACCCGAACCCTAACCCTAAACCTAACCCGAACCCTAAACCTAACCCTAACCCGAACCCTAACCCGAAACCTAACCCTAACCCTAACCCGAACCCTAACCCGAACCCTTACCCTAAACCTAACCCTAACCCAAACCCTAACCCTAAACCTAACCCGAACCCTAACCCTAACCCTAACCCGAACGCTAACCCTAACCCTAACCCTAACCCTAACCCGAACCCGAACCCTAACCCTAACACGAACCCTAACCCTAACCTTAACCCGAACCCTAACCCTAACCCTAACCCTAAACCTAACCCTAACCCGAACCCTAACCCTAACCCTAACCCTAACCCTAACCCTAAACCGAACCCTAACCCGAACCGTACACCTAACCTTAATCCGAAACCTAACCGTAACCCTAAACCTAACCCTAACCCGAACCCGAACCCTAACCCTTACCCTAACCCGAACCCTAACCCTAACCCGAACCCTAACCCTAACCCTAACCCTAACCCGAAACCTAACCCTAACCCTAACCCGAACCCTAACCCTAACCCGAACCCTAACTGTAACCCTAACCCGAACCCTAACCCTAACCCGAAACCGAACCCGAACCCTAACCCTAAACCTAACCCGAAACCTAACCCGAACCCTAACCCTAACCCTAACCCGAACCCTAACCCTAACCCGAACCCTAACCATAACCCTAACCCGAACCCTAACCCGAACCCTAAACCTAACCCTAAACCTAAACCTAACCAGAAACATAAACCTAACCCTAACCGGAACCCTAAACCTAACCCTAACCCGAAACCGACCCCTAACCCTTTACCCGAATCCTAACCCTAAACCGAACCCTAACCCGAACCCTAACCCTAACCCTAACCCCGAATCCGAACCCTAACCCTATCCCTAACCCTAACCTGAACCCTAACCCGAACCCTAAACCGAACCCCAACCCTAATCCTAACCCGAACCCGACCCTAAACTTAACCCGAACCCTAACCCTACCCCGAACCATAACCCTACCCTAACCCGAACCCTAAACCTAACACTAACCCGACCCCTAACCCGAACCCTAACACGAACCCTAAACCTAATCCTAACCCTAACCCTAACCCGAACCCTAACCCTAACCCTAAACCGAACCCTAACCCTAACCCTAACCCGAAACCTAACCCTAACCCTAACCCGAACCCTAACCCTAACCCTAACCCGAACCCTAACCCTAACCTTAACCCGAACCGTAACCCTAACCCTACCCCGAACCCTAACCCGAACCCTAACCCTAACCCTAACCCTAACCCGAAACCTAAACCTAACCGTAACCGGAACCATAACCCTAACCCTAACCCGAACCCGAACCCTAACCCTTTACCCGAATCCTAACCCTAACCTGAACCCTAACCCGAACCCTAACCCTAACCCTAACCCCGAAACCAAACCCTAACCCTATCCCTAACCCTATCCCGAACCCTAACCCGAACCCTAACCCGATCCCCAACCCTAACCCTAACCCGAACCCGACCCTAACCCTAACCCTAACCCGAACCGTAACCCTAACCCGAACCCTAACCCTAACCCTAACCCGAACCCTAAACCTAACCCTAACCCGACCCCTAACCCGAACCCGAACCCTAACACGAACCCTAAACCTAACCCTAACCCTAACCCTAACCCGAAACCTAACCCTAACCCTAACCCGAAACCTAACCCTAACCCGAACCCTAACCGTAACCCTAACCCGAACCCTAACCCTAACCCGAAACCGATCCCGAACCCTAACCCTAAACCTAACCCGAACCCTAACCCGAACCCTAACCCTAACCCTAACCCGAACCCTAACCCTAACCCGAACCCTAACCATAACCCTAACCCGAACCCTAACCCTAACCCTAACCCTTACCCGAAACCTAACCGTAACCCGAAGCCTAACCCCAACCCTAACCCTAACCCGAACCTAACCCTAACCCTAACCCGAACCCTAACCCGAACCCTAACCCTAACCCTAACCTGAACACTAACCCCTAACCCTAACCCGAACCCTAACCCTAACCCGAACCCTAACCCTAAACCTAACCCGAAACCTAACCCTAACCCTAACCCTAACCCTAACACTAACCCGAACCCTAACCCTAACCCTAACTCTAACCCTAAACCTAACCCTAACCTGAACCCTAACCCTAACCCGAACCCTAAAACGAAAACTAACCCGAACACTAACCCTAACCCTAACCCTAACCCGAACCGTAACCCTAACCCGAACCCTAACCCTAACCCTAACCCTAAGCCGAACCCTAACCCGAACCCTAACCCGAACCCTAACCCTAACCCTCACCCGAACCCTAACCCTAACCCTAACCCGAACCCTAACCCGAACCCTAACCATAACCCTAATACGAACCCTAACCCTAACCCTCACCCGAACCCTAACCCGAACCCTAAACCTAACCCTAAACCTAACCCTAACCAGAAACATAAACCTAACCCTAACCGGAACCCTAAACCTAACCCTAACCCGAACCCGACCCCTAACCCTTTACCCGAATCCTAACCCTAACCCGAACACTAACCCGAACCCTAACCCTAACCCTAACCCCGAATCCGAACCCTAACCCTATCCCTAACCCTAACCCGAACCCTAACCCGAACCCCAAACCTAATCCTAACCCGAACCCGACCCTAAACTTAACCCGAACCCTAACCCTACCCCGAACCCTAACCCTACCCTAACCCGAACCCTAACCCTAACCCTAAACCGAACCCTAACCCTAACCCTAACTCGAAACCTAACCCTAACCCTAACCCGAAGCCTAACCCTAACCCTAACCCGAACCCTAACCCTAACCCTAACCCTAAGCCGAACCCTAACCCGAACCCTAACCCGAACCCTAACCCTAACCCTCACACGAACCCTAACCCTAACCCTAACCCTAACCCTAACCCGAACACTAACCCGAACCCTAACCCTAAACCTAACCCGAAGCCTAGCCCTAACCCTAACCCGAACCCTAACCGTACCCAAACCCGAACTCTAAACCTAACCCTAAACCTAACCCGAACCCGAACCCTAACCCGAACCCTAACCCGAACCCTAACCCTAACCCTAACCCGAATCCTAACCCTAACCCTAACCCGAACCCTAACCCGAACCCTAACCCTAACCCGAACCCTAACCCTAACCCTAACCCTAACACGAACCCGAACCCTAACCCTAACCCGAACCCTAACCCGAACCCGAACCCTAACCCGAACTGTACCCCTAACCCTAATCCGAACCCTAACGCTAACCCTAACCCGAACCCGAACCCTAAACCTAACCCTAACCCTAACCCTAACCCTGTCCCAAACACGAATCCTAACACTAACCCGAACCCGAACCCTAACCCTAACCTTAAAACTAACCCGAACCCTAACCCTAAACCTAACCCGAACCCTACACCGAAACCTAACCCTAACCCTAACCCTAACCCTACCCCGAACCCTAACCCTACCCCGAACCCTAACCCGAACCCTAACACTAACCATAACCCGAACCCTAACCCGAACCCTAACCCTAACCCTAACCCGAACCCTAACCCGAACCCTAACCCTAACCCTAACCTGAACACTAACCCCTAACCCTAACCCGAAACCGAACCCTAATCCGAACCCTAACCCTAACCCTAAACCGAACCGGAACCCTAACACTAACCCTAACCCGAACCCTAACCCTAACCCTAACCCTAACCCGAAACCTAACCCTAAACCTAACCCTAACCCGAACCCTAACTCTAACCCGAACCCTAAACCGAAAACTAACCCGAACACTAACCCTAACCCTAACCCTAACCCGAACCGTAACCCTAACCCGAACCCTAACCCTAACCCTAACCCTAAGCCGAACCCTAACCCGAACCCTAACCCGAACCCTAACCCTAACCCTCACATGAACCCTAACCCTAACCCTAACCCGAACCCTAACCCGAACCCTAACCCTAACCCTAACACGAACCCTAACCCTAACCCTCACCCGAACCCTAACCCGAACCCTAAACCTAACCCTAAACCTAACCCTAACCAGAAACATAAACCTAACCCTAACCGGAAACCTAAACCTAACCCTAACCCGAACCCGACCCCTAACACTTTACCCGAATCCTAACCCTAACCCGAACACTAACCCGAACCCTAACCCTAACCCTAACCCCGAATCCGAACCCTAACCCTATCCCTAACCCTAACCCGAACCCTAACCCGAACCCTAACCCGAACCCCAAACCTAATCCTAACCCGAACCCGACCCTAAACTTAACCCGAACCCTAACCCTACCCCGAACCCTAACCCTAGCCTAACCCGAACCCTAACCCTAACACTAACCCGACCCCTAACCCGAACCCTAACACGAACCCTAAAACTAACCCTAACCCTAACCCTAACCCGAACCCTAACCCTAACCCTAAACCGAACCCTAACCCTAACCCTAACCCGAAACCTAACCCTAACCCTCACCCGAACCCTAACCCTAACCCTAACCCGAACCCTAACCCTAACCTTAACCCGAACCGTAACCCTAACCCTACCCCGAACCCTAACCCGAACCCTAACCCTAACCCGAAACCTAAACCTAACCGTAACTGGAACCCTAACCCTAACCCTAACCCGAACCCGAACCCTAACCCTTTACCCGAATCCTAACCCTAACCTGAACCCTAACCCGAACCCTAACCCTAACCCTAACCCCGAACCCGAACCCTAACCCTATCCCTAACCCTATCCCGAACCCTAACCCGAACCCTAACCCGATCCCCAACCCTAACCCTAACCCGAACCCGACCCTAACCCTAACCCTAACCCGAAACGTAACCCTAACCCGAACCCTAACCCTAACCCTAACCCGAACCCTAAACCTAACCCTAACCCGACCCCTAACCCGAACCCGAACCCTAACACGAACCCTAAACCTAACCCTAACCCTAAACCTAACCCGAAACCTAACCCTAACCCTAACCCGAACCCTAACCCTAACCCGAACCCTAACCGTAACCCTAACCCGAACCCTAACCCTAACCCGAACCCGAACCCTAACCCTAACCCGAAACCTAACCCGAACCCAACCCTAACCCGAACCCTAACCCTACCCGAACCGTAACCCTAACCCTAAACCTAACCCGAAACCTAAACCTAACCCGAACCCTAACCCTAAACCTAACCCGAACACTAACCCGAACCCTAACCCTAAACCTAACCCGAAGCCTAGCCCTAACCCTAACCCGAACCCTAACCGTACCCAAACCCGAACTCTAAACCTAACCCTAACCCTAACCCGAACCCGAAACCTAACCCTAACCCTAACCCGAACCCTAACACTAACCCTAACCCGAATCCTAACCCTAACCCTAACCCGAACCCTAACCCGAACCCTAACCCTAACCCGAACCCTAACCCTAAACCTAACCCTAACACGAACCCGAACCCTAACCCTAACCCGAACCCTAACCCGAACCCGAACCCTAACCCGAACTGTACCCCTAACCCTAATCCGAACCCTAACGCTAACCCTAAACCTAACCCTAACCCGAACATGAACCCTAACCCTTACCCTAACCCGAACCCGAACCCTAACCCTAACCCGAAACCTAACCCTAACCCGAACCCTAACCCTACCCGAAACCTAACCCTAACCCGAACCCTAACACGAACCCTAACCCTAACCCGAACCCTAACCATAACCCGAAACCTAACCCTAAACCTAACCCGAATCCTAACCCTAACCCTAACCCGAAACCTAACCCTAACCCGAACCCTAACCCTAACCCGAACCCGAACCCGAACCCTAACCCTAACCTGAACCCTAACCCTAAACCTAACCCTAACCCGAACCCTAACCAAAACCCGAACCGTAACCCGAACCCGAACCCTAACAATAACCCGAACCCTAACCCTAAACCTAACCCGAACCCTAACCCTAAACCTAACCCGAACCCTAAACCTAACCCTAACCCGAACCCTAACCCGAAACCTAACCCTAACCCTAACCCGAACCCTAACCCGAACCCTTACCCTAACCCTAACCCTAACCCAAACCCTAACCCTAAACCTAACCCGAACCCTAACCCTAACCCTAACCCGAACGCTAACCCTAACCCTAACCCTAACCCTAACCCGAACCCGAACCCTAACCCTAACACGAACCCTAACCCTAACCTTAACCCGAACCCTAACCCTAACCCTAACCCTAAACCTAACCCTAACCCGAACCCTAACCCTAACCCTAACCCTAACCCTAACCCTAAACCGAACCCTAACCCGAACCGTACACCTAACCTTAATCCGAAACCTAACCGTAACCCTAAACCTAACCCTAACCCGAACCCGAACCCTAACCCTTACCCTAACCCGAACCCTAACCCTAACCCGAACCCTAACCCTAACCCTAACCCTAACCCGAAACCTAACCCTAACCCTAACCCGAACCCTAACCCTAACCCGAACCCTAACTGTAACCCTAACCCGAACCCTAACCCTAACCCGAAACCGAACCCGAACCCTAACCCTAAACCTAACCCGAAACCTAACCCGAACCCTAACCCTAACCCTAACCCGAACCCTAACCCTAACCCGAACCCTAACCATAACCCTAACCCGAACCCTAACCCGAACCCTAAACCTAACCCTAAACCTAAACCTAACCAGAAACATAAACCTAACCCTAACCGGAACCCTAAACCTAACCCTAACCCGAAACCGACCCCTAACCCTTTACCCGAATCCTAACCCTAAACCGAACCCTAACCCGAACCCTAACCCTAACCCTAACCCCGAATCCGAACCCTAACCCTATCCCTAACCCTAACCTGAACCCTAACCCGAACCCTAAACCGAACCCCAACCCTAATCCTAACCCGAACCCGACCCTAAACTTAACCCGAACCCTAACCCTACCCCGAACCATAACCCTACCCTAACCCGAACCCTAAACCTAACACTAACCCGACCCCTAACCCGAACCCTAACACGAACCCTAAACCTAATCCTAACCCTAACCCTAACCCGAACCCTAACCCTAACCCTAAACCGAACCCTAACCCTAACCCTAACCCGAAACCTAACCCTAACCCTAACCCGAACCCTAACCCTAACCCTAACCCGAACCCTAACCCTAACCTTAACCCGAACCGTAACCCTAACCCTACCCCGAACCCTAACCCGAACCCTAACCCTAACCCTAACCCTAACCCGAAACCTAAACCTAACCGTAACCGGAACCATAACCCTAACCCTAACCCGAACCCGAACCCTAACCCTTTACCCGAATCCTAACCCTAACCTGAACCCTAACCCGAACCCTAACCCTAACCCTAACCCCGAAACCAAACCCTAACCCTATCCCTAACCCTATCCCGAACCCTAACCCGAACCCTAACCCGATCCCCAACCCTAACCCTAACCCGAACCCGACCCTAACCCTAACCCTAACCCGAACCGTAACCCTAACCCGAACCCTAACCCTAACCCTAACCCGAAACCTAAACCTAACCCTAACCCGACCCCTAACCCGAACCCGAACCCTAACACGAACCCTAAACCTAACCCTAACCCTAACCCTAACCCGAAACCTAACCCTAACCCTAACCCGAAACCTAACCCTAACCCGAACCCTAACCGTAACCCTAACCCGAACCCTAACCCTAACCCGAAACCGATCCCGAACCCTAACCCTAAACCTAACCCGAACCCTAACCCGAACCCTAACCCTAACCCTAACCCGAACCCTAACCCTAACCCGAACCCTAACCATAACCCTAACCCGAACCCTAACCCTAACCCTAACCCTTACCCGAAACCTAACCGTAACCCGAAGCCTAACCCCAACCCTAACCCTAACCCGAACCTAACCCTAACCCTAACCCGAACCCTAACCCGAACCCTAACCCTAACCCTAACCTGAACACTAACCCCTAACCCTAACCCGAACCCTAACCCTAACCCGAACCCTAACCCTAAACCTAACCCGAAACCTAACCCTAACCCTAACCCTAACCCTAACACTAACCCGAACCCTAACCCTAACCCTAACTCTAACCCTAAACCTAACCCTAACCTGAACCCTAACCCTAACCCGAACCCTAAAACGAACTCTAAACCTAACCCGAACCCGAACCCTAACCCTAACCCTAACCCTAACCCTAACCCTGTCCCTAACACGAACCCTAACCCTAACCCTACCCCGAACCCGAACCCTAAACCTAACCCTAACCCTAACCCTAACCCTGTCCCTAACACGAACTCTAACACTAACCCGAACCCGAACCCTAACCCTAACCTTAAAACTAACCCGAACCCTAACCCTAAACCTAACCCGAACCCTACACCGAAACCTAACCCTAACCCTAACCCTAACCCTACCCCGAACCCTAACCCTACCCCGAACCCTAACCCGAACCCTAACACTAACCATAACCCGAACCCTAACCCGAACCCTAACCCTAACCATAACCCGAACCCTAACCCGAACCCTAACCCTAACCCTAACCCGAACCCTAACCCGAACCCTAACCCTAACCCTAACCTGAACACTAACCCCTAACCCTAACCCGAAACCGAACCCTAACCCGAACCCTAACCCTAACCCTAAACCGAACCGGAACCCTAACCCTAACCCTAACCCGAACCCTAACCCTAACCCTAACCCTAACCCGAACCCTAACCCTAACCCTAACCCTAACCCGAACCCTAACTCTAACCCGAACCCTAAACCGAAACCTAACCCGAACACTAACCCTAACCCTAACCCTAACCCGAACCGTAACCCTAACCCGAACCCTAACCCTAACCCTAACCCTAAGCCGAACCCTAACCCGAACCCTAACCCGAACCCTAACCCTAACCCTCACCCGAACCCTAACCAGAACCCTAACCCGAACCCTAACCCGAACCCTAACCCTAACCCTAATACGAACCCTAACCCTAACCCTCACCCGAACCCTAACCCGAACCCTAAACCTAACCCTAAACCTAACCCTAACCAGAAACATAAACCTAACCCTAACCGGAACCCTAAACCTAACCCTAAACCGAACCCGACCCCTAACCCTTTACCCGAATCCTAACCCTAACCCGAACACTAACCCGAACCCTAACCCTAACCCTAACCCCGAATCCGAACCCTAACCCTATCCCTAACCCTAACCCGAACCCTAACCCGAACCCTAACCCGAACCCCAAACCTAATCCTAACCCGAACCCGACCCTAAACTTAACCCGAACCCTAACCCTACCCCGAACCCTAACCCTACCCTAACCCGAACCCTAACCCTAACCCTAAACCGAACCCTAACCCTAACCCTAACCCGAAACCTAACCCTAACCCTAACCCGAACCCTAACCCTAACCCTAACCCGAACCCTAACCCTAACCTTAACCCGAACCTTAACCCTAACCCTACCCCGAACCCTAACCCGAACCCTAACCCTAACCCTAACCCTAACCCTAACCCGAAATCTAAACCTAACCGTAACCGGAACCCTAACCCTAACCCTAACCCGAACCCGAACCCTAACCCTTTACCCGAATCCTAACCCTAACCTGAACCCTAACCCGAACCCTAACCCTAACCCTAACCCCGAACCCGAACCCTAACCCTATCCCTAACCCTATCCCGAACCCTAACCCGAACCCTAAACCGATCCCCAACCCTAACCCTAACCCGAACCCGACCCTAACCCTAACCCTAACCCGAAACGTAACCCTAACCCGAACCCTAACCCTAACCCTAACCCGAACCCTAAACCTAACCCTAACCCGACCCCTAACCCGAACCCGAACACTAACACGAACCCTAAACCTAACCCTAACCCTAAACCTAACCCGAAACCTAACCCTAACCCTAACCCGAACCCTAACCCTAACCCGAACCCTAACCGTAACCCTAACCCGAACCCTAACCCTAACCCGAACCCGAACCCTAACCCTAACCCGAAACCTAACCCGAACCCAACCCTAACCCAAACCCTAACCCTACCCGAACCGTAACCCTAACCCTAAACCTAACCCGAAACCTAAACCTAACCCGAACCCTAACCCTAAACCTACCCGAACACTAACCCGAACCCTAACCCTAAACCTAACCCGAAGCCTAGCCCTAACCCTAACCCGAACCCTAACCGTACCCAAACCCGAACTCTAAACCTAACCCTAAACCTAACCCGAACCCGAACCCTAACCCTAACCCTAACCCGAACCCTAACCCTAACCCTAACCCGAATCCTAACCCTAACCCTAACCCGAACCCTAACCCGAACCCTAACCCTAACCCGAACCCTAACCCTAACCCTAACCCTAACACGAACCCGAACCCTAACCCTAACCCGAACCCTAACCCGAACCCGAACCCTAACCCGAACTGTACCCCTAACCCTAATCCGAACCCTAACGCTAACCCTAACCCGAACCCGAACCCTAAACCTAACCCTAACCCTAACCCTAACCCTGTCCCTAACACGAACCCTAACACTAACCCGAACCCGAACCCTAACCCTAACCTTAAAACTAACCCGAAACCTAACCCTAAACCTAACCCGAACCCTACACCGAAACCTAACCCTAACCCTAACCCTAAACCTACCCCGAACCCTAACCCTACCCCGAACCCTAACCCGAACCCTAACACTAACCATAACCCGAACCCTAACCCGAACCCTAACCCTAACCCTAACCCTAACCTGAACACTAACCCCTAACCCTAACCCGAAACCGAACCCTAATCCGAACCCTAACCCTAACCCTAAACCGAACCGGAACCCTAACACTAACCCTAACCCGAACCGTAACCCTAACCCTAACCCTAACCCTAACCCGAACCCTAACCCTAACCCTAACCCTAACCCGAAACCTAACTCTAACCCGAACCCTAAACCGAAAACTAACCCGAACACTAACCCTAACCCTAACCCTAACCCGAACCGTAACCCTAACCCGAACCCTAACCCTAACCCTAACCCTAAGCCGAACCCTAACCCGAACCCTAACCCGAACCCTAACCCTAACCCTCACACGAACCCTAACCCTAACCCTAACCCGAACCCTAACCAGAACCCTAACCCTAACCCTAACACGAACCCTAACCCTAACCCTCACCCGAACCCTAACCCGAACCCTAAAAATAACCCTAAACCTAACCCTAACCAGAAACATAAACCTAACCCTAACCGGAACCCTAAACCTAACCCTAACCCGAACCCGACCCCTAACCCTTTACCCGAATCCTAACCCTAACCCGAACACTAACCCGAACCCTAACCCTAACCCTAACCCCGAATCCGAACCCTAACCCTATCCCTAACCCTAACCCGAACCCTAACCCGAACCCTAACCCGAACCCCAAACCTAATCCTAACCTGAACCCGACCCTAAACTTAACCCGAACCCTAACCCTACCCCGAACCCTAACCCTAACACTAACCCTAACACTAACCCGAACCCTAAACCTAAACCGAACCCTAACCCTAACCCGAACCCTAACCCAAATTCTAACCCTAACCCGAACTCGAACCCTAACCCTAACCCGAAATCTAACCCTAACCCGAACCCTAACCATAACAATAACCCTAACCTGAACCCGAACCCTAACCCTAACCCTAACCCGAACCCTAAACCTAACCTTATCGGAACCCTAACCCTAACCCTACCCCAAACCCGAACCCTAACCCCTTACCCGAATCCTAACCCTAACCCGAACCCTAACCCGAACCTTAAACCTAACCTGAACCCGAACCCTAACCCTACCCCGAACCCTAAACCTAATCCGAACCCTAACCCTAACCCTAAACCTAACCCGGACCCTAACCGTAACCCTAACCCGACACCTAACCCGAACGCTAACGCGAATCCTAACCCTAACCCTAACCCTAACCCGAAACTTAACCCTAACCCTACCCCGAACCTTAACCCTAACCCTAACCCTAACCCTAAACCTAACCCTAACCTGAACCCTAACCCTAACCCTAACCCTAACCCGAACCCTAACCCTAACCCTAACCCTAACCCGAACCCTAACCTGAACCCTAACCCTAACCCTAACCCGAACCCTAACCCTAACCCTAACCCGAACCCTAACCCTAACCCTAACCCGAACCCGAAACCTAAACCGAACCCTACACCTAACCCTAATCCGAACCCTAACCCTGACCTAACCCTAACCCGAACCCTAACCTGAACCCTAAACCTAACCCTAACCCGAACCCTAACCCTAACCGTAACCTTAACCCGAACCCGAACCCTAACCCTAACACTAACCCTCACCCGAACCCTAACCCTAACCCTAACCCGAACCCTAAACCTAACCCTAAACCTAACCCTAATCCGAACGAAACCCTAACCCTAACCCCTAACCCTAACACTAACCCTAACCCTAAACCGTACCCTAACCTTAATCCTAACCCTAACCCTAACCAGAACCCGAAACCTAACCCGAACCCTACCCCTAACCCTAATCCGAACCCTAACCCTAACCCTAAACCTAACCCTAACCCGAACCCTAACCCTAAGCCGAACCCTAACCCTAACCCTAACCCTAACCCTAACCCTAACCCTAACCGGAACCCTAACCCGAACACTAACCCTAACCCGAACCCGAACACTAACCCTAACCCTAACCCTAAACCGAACCCTAACCCTAACCTTAACCGGAACCGTGACCCTAACCCTAACCAGAACCCGAACCCTAATCCCTTACCCGAATCCTAACCCTAACCCGAACCCTAACCCGAACCCTAACCATAACCCTAACCCTGAACACGAACCCTAACCCTAACCCTACCCCTAACCCGAACCCTAACCCGAACAATAACCCTAACCCGAACCCGAAACCTAACCCTAACCCTAATCCTAACCCTAACCCTAACCCTAAACCTAACCCTAACCCGAACCCTAACCTGAAACCTAACCCTAACCCGAACCCTAACCCTAACCCTAAACCGAACCCTAACCCTAAATCTAACCCTAACACTAACCCGAACCCTAACCCTAACCCTAACCTGAACCCTAACCCTAACCATAACCCAAACCCTAACCCAAACGGTAACCCTAACCCTAACCCCTAAACCTAACCCTAACCCTAACCCTAACCCTAACCCTAACCCGAACCCGATCCCTAACCCGAACCCTACCCCTAAACCTAATCCGAACCGTAACCCTAACCCTAACCCTAACCCTAACGCTAACCCGACCCTAACACTAACCAGAACGCTAACCCTAACCCTAAACCTAACCCGAACCCTAACCCGAAACCTAACACTAACCCTAACCCGAACCCTAACCCTAACCCTAACCCGAACCCTAACCCTAACCCTAACTCTAACCCTAACGCTAACCTGAACCCGAAACCTAACCCGAAACCTAAACTTAACACGAACCCGAACCCTAACCCTAACCCTAACCCGAACCCGAACCCTAACCCTAACACTAACCCGAACCCTAAAACTAACCTGAACCCTAACCCTAACCCTAAACCTAACCCTAACCCGAACCCTAACCCTAACACTAACCAGACCACTAACCCGAACCCTAACGAGAACCCTAACCATAACCCTAACCCTAACCCTAACCCGAACCTTAACCCTAACCCTAACCCGAACCCTAACCCTAACCCTAACCATAAACCTAAACTGAAACCTAAACCTAACCCTAACCCTAACCCGAACCCTAACCCTAACCCTAAACCTAATCCGAAACCTAACCCTAACCCTAACCCTAACCCGAACCCTAACCCTAACCCTAAACCTAACCCGAACCCTAACCCTAACCATAACGCTAAGCCTAACCCTAACCCGAAGCCTAAA